>CALSBZ010046683.1:1541555-1604928 GCA_943591055.1 Gobionotothen gibberifrons | reverse complement strand
AGTAGTAGTAGTAGTGGAAGTAGTAGTAGTGGAAGTAGACGAAGTATAGTAGTGGAAGTAGTAGCAGCAGAGGAAGTATAGTGGAAGTAGTACCATAGAAAACCCCCAATGACAACATTAGGGCTAAAATATTAAGTGATTCTTCAGAAATCATTATAACCCTTGATCCTCCCCCTGTTGCTGACATGATTATAGTAATAAGAACAAGACATGTACCTGCAGAGATGCGTACAACGCGTTTGTTTTTTCTTTGCTATAACTACCAGCTAATCAAACAGCACATATTTCTTACCGACAGCTTTATTGATTTCTGTCATCACATATCAGGGCATTGCTAGGAGCAAAACCTCATTAAATACGGTGAAAAGAGTGAGTTATACTCTGTGTGTGTGTGTGACCCAAGGGATCCTTTTATCTACCGTGCTTGGCAAGTTCAATATAGAGTCAAACACTCCTCTCTTTAACGGCTCAATATGCGAGACCTCTAACAGAAATTTTATTTATTTCCACATTAAATAATCCATATCTCTTTTCACAAGCTGTTTCGATTTCAAATTAAATTCTAGGAGGGGATTTTTCAAAAGGTTAATATTGCAGTGCATACATGACACACTGTCTGGTATAAACTGAAACTAGCAGCAGAGAAATAAGAGTATGCACTCTACAGGAGATAATAAAATATCTCTTATTTTTAGATGGCATTGCTAAACAGTAAGAAGAAATGTTGATAAAAGGTTTGTTTGGCAAAACCCTGTGATATTCAGAGATACTCCAGGAGCAATTTGGTGATTTTCTGATGCACCCTTGTTTCCTCTCAAGCTGCCACTCTGCACTTACATCTGCTTTTCCATAACACCGAGGGAAAGCAAATTAACTCGCAGCTTTCAATCCACAGGTGGCCATAAAATCGCTCCACAGCGAGATAGAGGAGTGAGAGCAGGGGAGCGTAAAATGCACAGGGTCGTGTGAGACTAACTGCACTGCACTCTGGTCCACGGAGACTAGGGGAAAGTGTCACTTCTTGAATGAATTCTGTCCTGTGTGACTGTTGAATGTTAATACAAAATGTCAAGTCTTGCCCTTTCATTTTTAATGACAGAAGAAAGTTATTATTTATGATGGCAGGCTGACTTTTAAAACTCAGCCAGAACCTTTACTCAAGTAAAAGTAGCAACAGTTCTGCTCAAAGGATGTTGACATAATTGGGCAACAATTATAAAAACCTTAATTTCTACTGTAGTTATTCAAGTAGTATGTGACACAAATCTACACTTTTGCACCTCCTAAGAAAATCTAACATGTTGGCCAATCAGAGGTCAGTTCAGATGGACGGAGGTTTTGCCAATGCTTCTGTTCGTCCCGTCAGTGCAGTGCTAATTTTTTAGGTTTAAGCACAAAGAGTCCATGGATTGGCTCTGGAAAATATTGTGTTTTGGGTTCAAATGAATAAGTGAATGGCGGAAGTTATTTAAGGGGCCTGCCATGTGGCATGTCAAACTGCAAATGGACCCATTCCCTTTTAAACAGCGGAATATCCTGCTGGAAAAGTTGCTCACGTCTGTGGTTAACAAGGGGCTAAATCTCACCAACATTTTCTCTTCATCTCTAAAAACGTTGTCGCTAACGTAGCTATAATGCCTCGAATCACAGTACGCCATCTCACAGGGCTTTAGAAGCACACAAGTCTGCAAAGAAAACAGAAGGTCATTCTCATAGAATTGCAGCCATATAACGGCATCAGGACTGTGATCACTTTATGCTAATGTTTGAATTGTATGCAATGTCAGGTTGCTGTTTGAAGCGCGTTTATATGCCCGTGCTATGTTTGGTTCGGAGGTCTTTGGACAGAGGGGGAAGAGGACAGCTGCATGATGAGGGCAGGTCGTTTTGTTTTTCCCTTTCAGAAAACTGCCCACCCTGAGGTACCACTTGAATTACAATATGCTTAAAAATGATAATCAAATAGTGCCTCCCCTTCCCAATATTTGCTTAGAAGATACAGAAGTTATATCAGCAATTTGTACTTCAAACTTGTCCTGCAGAAAAATTTACTTTGACTGATGGGTAGTATTAAACAAGCTTATAGTTACTTCTTTTGATGGCATTTGTTTTCAAAAAACACATTATTGAATACCGTCAGCCCTGTTCTTAAAAAATAACAAATGGATGCTAGAAAGGTCAACTTGAGTAGGTGAACTTTATCAGATATATCCGTGCCTTTAGGTGTCTACACGTGATGTGGTGGACACGGTGACATAACCAGTAACCATCCATCAGACTGACAGCAGCTCGTCATCGGCTCCGTTTCCCCTCCAGCAGCTTACCTTTCCGTGCGCCTTTTTATACACCGCCTTGATGTCCTGGCGCTGATCGTTGCTGCGTGAAGTCAGAAGCATGAGGATGGTGTCTTCATTCGTACCTGCAGCAAGTCAAGCCAGCATTAAATAACATCCAATCGTGATGATGATGTGATTTCTATAGCCATTTCTCTAAATAATGTTAGCAAAGCGATTTATAAACGAGAAGCATACAACTCTGTTGATGCTGCGTAATCATGACTGTGACTATGATATGTTCTCTAGTTTTTCATTTGTTGTCTGTATCTTGGCCAGGACTCTCTTGTTAAAAGATCAAAATGAGACTTGTCCTAGTTTAAAAAAAAAAAACATTTTAATTAAAACCCAAGGCAACAATGATCAAATAAAAATCTCAAAACACACTAATTAACAGAATATGCAATTAACAGATATCATTTGACAGAACATTAAAGTGCACAGTGGTGATTCACATTCAAACCTGTTCATAAATGCGTGTTTTTAGAAGATTTCGAACAAAACCAATATTTTAGGAGCCTAATATCTTCAGGCATTTTGTTCCACAGTACAGGCGCCATTAGTATAAAATAGAGCTTCACATAATCGCTTGCCAGATAAAGGCTGAATGGTTTGTACCAATCTGTTAGCAGAAGCATGATCTCCTTGAAAATAATTGACTGTGTGCAATCTCCTCCTTAATGAAAAGTCGGCAAAGCCATGATCTAACAATAAATACTCTCCACAAAGTAACCGGCACCCCCGAGGAAACGGCTCGCGAACACAAACGGTGTTATTTCCGCAGAGGGATCAAAATGTCAAATGAGTCCGAGGTAATTACGGCACAAAGCCCGGCTGATCTGTGATCACTGCTCTGACTGTAATGTCTGTTCAGGTCGCTATTGTGCTCCTATCTATCTATCTATAACTACAGTGGATACTTCCTAATTAGTCTTATTGTGAGAGCAATGAACTGACCGGAAGCAAAAAGGTGGTGATTCAGTAAGGTTTTATTAATTAAGAAAGCATGAGTTTTAATGGTAACACAGTAGCACACCTTTAAAATCACTGATCGTCATTTGACCTATTGATTTGCACTAATGACTGCAGGTGTTTTTTTGCATTTCTGGAATTAGAAATAATGTCCCCTGAGAGAGGAAGCCAGGGTCAAAATGTCAAACTATTGAAATTGCATCCAAGATATGCCGAACAGCTTTCAAACAAAGGTGTAAATTATGCGACAACGCGACCCATCCTTTCAATTATTCATCTGTTGCAAATGACTACTGGGTTAACGGCTCTGTGACATTCTGTTTTGTGAGCCTGTACACCAGCCACAGGAATACATCAATTACTCACCCTGTGTTATATTTAAATAATGAATGAAACTTGTTTATGGCTTGCCTCCAGGGTTAACAAATAATCAAAAATGTTTGAAGATTCCTGATGATTTGAAGTCAATTGTGCCAAGAGATGTTTTAATTACGAGTCACAGCCCATTTACTTCAATAAATAGAGAATTTTCTAAATGTTTTGATTGCTCAGGTTAGGGTATTTCTCCCTAGTGTGAGTTACAGACATAACATAATAACTTTGAGGGCATATTATTCCCTTATGTAAAGCAGGCCTATAAGAGAATAGAGGATGTTGACAATGTGATAGCCTCAAACAATGAATAAATAATAACCCTGCTGTTGTTGTGGCGGCTCACCTTACAGGGAACCCTCACACATGTCCTCTGAGTCACAGTACACTGTAAATATTTCATTATGTTTTGCAACAATTTGGTTTATCCAAAATATTCTGTACAAACAATTGATGCATTTTATAGGAAAAACACCTTATTTTGAAATTCATAAATGTTTTGCTTCACTTTAAGATGTCAATTTGTAACTGTTAAGTGTCAGTTGTATTGTCACAACAACTTGTTGAAAACTATTACTACAATTGTTTTACTAAACATCTGCATGTCTACATTATAGACATTTTTTGTGCGGTGTGTCTCGCTTGACGCTACAATAAGTGCATTACTGTGGGTTTTTGCCATCAACATAAGTTTAAAACTTGGTGGTGCTCAGTTTGTCTTCTAATTAGACCAAGCACACTGTGAAAAGTAAAATGATTTATTTTGCACCACAGGAAGAATGTCAAAACTCAGTTAAAATCAACCACACCTGCCATCACACCGTCACTGCATGCTTGCTTCTTACTGATTATACGCTTACTTTCCAAGTGTCTTTGATTCATGATTCAGCCTCATCATTCCTCTCAGTTTGGTTACATGGTGTTTTTTATCTGCTGTCAGGGAACAACAATTGCTTCACTGTCACATTTACAGTGATGTGCATCAATGTGCTTTGTCCCTGAGAATAAATACCTACATTAAAATAAGAAAAGCAAATGGAAAGTACACCCTGACAACTGTGTCATTATGAGTGTCATCACTGATGTTGGAGCAGAACAAGCGTTTGATTGCATTGTAAAACTATGTCTTCTACTTTGCATCATTCCACTTCAATTATAGTTCCCCAAGAAGGCGACGTGTGGAACAATGACGTTACTGCCAGGGATAAAGTAGCAGAGAGTGTAATGACGCCTTATATAAAGAATCAAGCTCATTAATGACCCATGTCTATTTACATTTTCCCCCTTCAATTTATAAAAGATTTCAAGGATCAGTGGGATCCCGTGACTATGTTAGTTACCTAAAAAGAACTTCCACTGTGTAAATCATGTAGCTATGTTTATATTTCCTTGTGGTGTTACATGCTAAGAATGAAAATCTAGGAAGCCTAAATAAGAGAGAGAAAACTGACCTATTCCCTTCATGGCATTATGGAGAATTTCAGCATCTTGTTTGGGGTTGAAGTTGACGAAGGGTCTCACGCTGCCTCTGTACGCCTGCGGGAAGAGAGCAACACAAACACATGATGAAAAATGATAAATACATTTTCAACAAAAACAAAAGTTCCTTGTAGCCTACTGGTTGGTGAAACTGCTGTGAAAAAAACTATATGTGCATGAGTTTGCTGTAACAGATGTTTTTAATTTGCAAATTAAATTAATTTTTGTTCAGACAAGTATGTCGGAAATAAAACATATTTTAGTTATGACGCTTATTTTCAGGTACCATATTTGTATGTTTTGTCTCTACTGGGACATGTCTCCATGCTTTAATGTTCAAAAAGCTCTTTATTTTTCTCATACTGCCTGTGCTGCAGCACCTCTTTTCACCCTCTGTCTCAAACCAGAGCCCAGTCTGCTCTGATTGGCCGGCCCCACGTACAATGTGTTGGAGCGCTAGCCAATATAAGTGCGAGTGTTGCGTAGTGATGTCTATGTTGAGGAAGTAAACAAAGGAGTCGTTTCAGGCCATTTACATGAACAAAAACTTATATCACGCACTATAGGGAAGGGAACACGCAAAAAGCATAAAAGGGCCTCTTTAAGTGGGTTGCTGTACCTTTAAGAGATACAATAATAAAATGAATATCGTTTGACTATTCATTTGTATTGCCCTCTAATGGTCTGTGTATTATACGAGGAGAAGACGCTACCCTAATAAGAATAAAAACCATGGGCATAAAACATTTAGCGGAACTAGACATTACTGCAGAAGACGTAAAAATGTAACGCCATAAAAACCCACCATAACTCTGAGGCAAGTACCTTAACCTCAATCAAGTGTGGCTGCTGCTTTGTGTCATGCAAGTATTTTTAAAAGACACTTGCAGATTGTTCTTCAGGGGAAATGTCATTTATAGAAAAAGCAATAAAAAAAACTGTCTCAGCAGCAGCTCCGATCAACTCAGCAGGAAGGAGCTGCGGGAGAATATTGTCTGCAGCTCCTCTCAGCAAAGTTCTGTTTTTATAATCTCTTTTATGATTTGTCATCTGATTTCAAGAACCTCTTTTTGCAATGAGACAATGTTTACTTTGAAGTGTCCCTTAAACACGTCATTGTCCCAGCTTTAACCCTGCCTGCGTCATGAAACTCAATTTAGATTTGACACTGCAGTCTCTTTAGAGGCAATGCATCTTTGATTCTTCTTCTACGGTAAAAAAAAAAATAACTATGAGCTATTTCAAAACCCACATTCATCACTTGGATTTGAGTCAACGTTTATTGTACGCTAAATTGTTCTGTCTTTTGTCACAAGATTTCGTTTTACAAAGACATCAGTTTTAGCTTTCAAGCTGTCATTTAATTATTGCTAACGTTGGGGCTGTCGGTGGTGGTAATATTAAGCACCATTTTGATCTCTCAACAAACTCGAGAGGATAAAATTAAATCCAGGATATCAAATGAAGCTGCTCTCTCTTTTGTGCTAATGTGAGCATACTTAGCAAGTCGTAGCCTACTGATGTTTTTCTAATGAGTGCATTGTGGCAGAACATCCTTTTAGTGAATTAGGGATCGTGAACAAGTCAGGGGATCTAAACCTACATGTCAAGATGTCACAGTATAGGAGAAGGAATTTAATCAAATTGAAATGTATGCAAATAAAACATTGAGTGTTGCATGCAAGTCGAATGCTGCTGTTGACAGTTATTTGTGATGTGTATTGTTGAAGGCTGATCATGCAGCACTACAGGTCTCGGTGTGGTTTAAAAATACACTGACCTTTCAGACAAGACACACTTCATCACACAAACAGGTTCATTCTGGTGCTGTAAACAACACTAGTTTTAATTACCTCCAACAGTGAGGCTATGCTTGTTAGCAGTACAAAACTACTGGGCTAATTGCCATAACACCTGGTGGAAAGGTGAAGCACTGGTCACATTATTATATTATATTGGATCACAATAAGATGTAGACAATATTATTTTCACCGTAAAAAACGGCCTTGAAGAAGATCTGCGGTCACTGATTTGAAATACACTCCAATACAAACAAAAACAGAGTTGTTTCTGGCAGTTTTCAAAGCTTAAACTTTACATACTTCAAGGATATTAAATGTAACATAAAATAAAACAAAGAAAGGAAACTCTTACCATTATCTCTGCTGATTGAAAACAAACGAAGTAGACTGGAAGAAAGTGGAACAGATTCATATTGCAGGGTTAGTAATATGTAGTAGGATGTAGAAAAGTGTAGCCTACAATGAAGCTCAGCGCAAGTTCTTTCAGGAAGACTGGGTAGGATATATATATATACATTCACTCCGCAGCTGCATATAATCAGCTCATCACGGGCGTTCTCTTTAACCTATTACATTCACCTCAATCTCCAGCAGCCAATCACCGTGCTGCAGCCAAACTTTAAAATGGTTCTCCTCTCTCCTGCAGTCAGCTGTGTTTTCAGGTGTGATTTCAGTGTGATTTCAGGTTTTCATGCTCAAATTGGTTGGCCATGAATTTAGTGATGGATTGTAAACCTTTGAAATGTAGCATTTAAGTGTTTCTCATGTTGTTGTTTTAATAAATCAGACACTGATGGTGCAAGGCTGTACTGTACCTCTTTATATAGGCATGTTGTCCCTAACAAATCGTTTTTGCGCTGATCAGGGGGTACTTGGCTGCATTTTTTTTTTCAAAGGGGGTACATTATTGAAAAAAGTGTGAGAATCACTGCTCTATCTCATACCGAGTTCCCAATGAGTAAAGCCTTAGAATAATTCTAAACAACGAACATAAAATCATATTTTCATGTTAAGAATATTGTTTTTATTCCAGTTTAATGATTGTGATTGAAAAGCCTAAGGAGGCTGGTAAACATTGCAAAGAGGGATTTGTATTCCTTAATAATATTCGTAAACTTAACCATGTTGTAGCCTGAGAAAGGCTAAACCATATCAAAGAATACATTTATTAACTACATTATCTCATTTAGCTGTAGCTTTTATAAACAAAAAAAAAGACTTATTGACCAGTCGTTGAACCAGGGACCCTGCGGTCGTGAGTCAACTGCTTTCCAGCTGAGCCACAGCCCACACACTGGATACTATCTATTCATTTATTTATTTATTCATGTTTTTATTCCTACATTTATTCATGCTTTTATTTATTTATACTTATGAAATGTTCCGACCTCTATATAAGTGAGGGTCTGAGCTCTTAATTCCATCGTGTCACCGGGCCCGGGTACAGGAGGGATAATATCGTTCTTATACATCCATGGGTAATATGAGTGTTGTGGTTCAACCGATCTAAAGCACTTTCTGAAGCAGTCACGTGATATTGAGGGGCAGCGAGGCTTCGTTTGTCATCGGTGACGTCACTGGCCCAATACGATACAAGCCTTGATACAAGCTTCACAAAAAACTTCCGGGATTACTCGACACACGGGGTGTTTCTCAATGTCAAAGGAAGGATGCTCCAGAGCCACTATTTCAAGGATGCTACGTCAACGAGTCCCGCCGAAGGACTGTTCCAATGTCCAGGCTCCTTGGAATTCTACCGAGCCCGGCGTCCTTCGTAGCGAGAAATTTCGAGGCTGCACATGTGTATCCTCCGCGGTCTTAAAACCCCCACAATGCTTTGCGCACGGACCCCGCATATGACGCGCACCTGCATACCTGTTAGCCTGTTCCACCATTCTTCGTTTTCCGAGGCTAGGAAGGATTCTTGCCTCGCTTCTGAAGGAAGTGACTCGGAAGACATGTCCTACCAAGGAAGCGTCCTCGACATTGAGAAACACCCACACTCCGAAGCCTCGGCGCAATACGTAACATCACTACTCATCACACCTCCTCTTCATCCCATCTCCTCATCAAATCCAGATCTTCAGCATCATCACCATGTGTCTAGACCCTGGGGTTCCCATATGCTCACGGCTGCATTTCCCCCTCAAGATATACGATTTTAGGATCGGGGTCTAATCGCCAAAAAGACTTAACATTTATCATATGGCATGTGTCAATAAATGTTATTTAAACCAAATGAAGTCTCTCCTGATTGAACTGTTGTAAGTACTGAAACACAAATTCAAGGTATGCTACTTGTACTTTGTACTGAACATTTCCATTTTACGCAACTTAATCTAAGAGGAACATTTTAATTTTAACCTCTTTTTCAAACCATGTAACCTAATTAGAATTGAATTAGAATAGTTTTAATAAACCTAAGCTTGGAGTCCTTCTTTGTAGATTGAGAGGTTCTCCTCTAAACTACTTAAAATGCCTCTTGGATCAGCTGGGAAATCAATTACAAAGTATTAAACAGGACTGTAAAAAGTCAAGCTTTTAGAGATACATCCTCACAAGACAGTGTCAAGCAAACCAACACATGATGATCTTAACATGTTATAAGGTAAGGTACATCATCATTAACACTTAATAAGAAGACTACAGAAAGGAACACAATAAATAAACATTATGGAATAACAGATGCATAAAAGAGATACATAATAGTTTAAAACAACATTGTAAATACGGTAGGTGCTAAAAAAGGTTAAAAGACTTCTGGATAAGTGATCATATATATATATTGAATGAAATACAACACCTATACAGCAGTTAAAAGCAACCCACACAACAATGCAGCAGTAATATGAATCCAAAACAACCTATATAATAGTAAACCATCGGCAGGGAACATTTTACTGCCGATAATCTGTTTAAATTATATTAAAACGTTTTGTACCATAACTTTTACTTTAATAAAAGAGTTCTTCTTCCACCACCGTTAGTATGTTACTCTCTAAAACAAAGCATGAGTCCAGAGGAATTAGAAACTGTAAGAGTTCTTACCGACAGGTGTGTTTCTGCTCTCTCCTCACAGGTGAAGTGCGGCTCAGGTGGAGCTCTTTATTTTCTCCTCTGCAGCGTCACAAGGGAAAGCTGTCAGGACTTCCTCTTCCTGCAGGGATCGAGTGTCCCGCGCTGTCAGTGGAAACACGAGATCATGACCTCATCACGACGTTTTTTGTGTGACCTTTAAAAAAGTGACAAAGGGTTAAATATTTAAAAGCAAGTTGGTCTAAAGAGATGATGTTATGAATAGTGGAGGCCGTTTTAAGACGTTAAAAAATGTTCCGGTGGGGTTCCTGGTATATTTAATTAATGAGAAAATAGTTACCACTCATCCTCTTAAGTAATTGTTTTTTTGTGAATAATAATTATGAATAAAGTGGTAACTAAATATTTGAAAAAAGGAACTCTAAATTTACTTCTGTCTGACTGTATGCCCTTTTTAAATCAACATGTCCCGAAATAAAGTAATTCATATATTAAAAGAACAGATGATTTGTATTTAAGCCTTATCAGAGGTGGATTCTTCGTATCTTCTACTAAAATATAATGACATTCAATTCTACATTACATACATACATACATACATACATACATACATACATACAAAAGCGCTATAGAAATTATAATTTAGTATTATTATTACATTACATTTGTACTACATTAGTAAAACATACTCAATACAGAAATATATCCTCTGTCAGTGTTATACTATATCTATAGGCTACTTATTGAATTATGCAACCTGTTAAGCCCCGAGCCTGTTTTCCAGGTCTCAGGCTCGAAAATGACATTCCCAGAACAAATGACTATAACTTCACTTCTAAAAGGGGTACATTAATCATCTTTTTTCTCAAAGCAATGACAAACCTGTGAGTTGGATGTAGAAAAGTCAGAATCAATACAGATCTTTTTAATTTTAAAGTAAATTCAGATTGAACATAAATTATAGTGTCCGTCCAAAAAAAAAACATTACTTATACTGGCTGTGTCATCGGTGATACTTGATATATTTTCCCCGTACAGTGCAGGCTTACAACAGCTTCTGAGGATTTGTTCCCAGTATGGCATAGATTTTAATATTAAGTATAACGCCAAGAAGAGTAGCATCATGATTGTGCGAAGAGGATAAAAAGGTTGTATTTCCTAATTGTATTCTCAGTAGCATTCTTCTTGTGTGCAGTGAGATTAAGTACCTAAGTAAGGTCGGATTAGTCACTAGCACCCCCCCCTAAAAATTGAATGATGGATTATCAGTAATCATTTCAAAGTGACACAGACACATTGGATTAACCATTGGATTAACCTTCAACCGCGTTTTTCTCGTTTTAATGCCATTGAACCAGGGACATGGGAAGGGGGGGTGCTGAGGGGGCTGCAGCACCCCCATCTGTTGGCGGAGAGTTGTAACTGCAACGCCAAAAAGTTCACTAAACAAATCAATACAAAAGTTTTATTTTGAGTTACTATTTTTGAGTTAGCATTTTAGTGTAAGCAGTCTATAAAAAGCTTCACTATATAAGAGAAAGTGATAATGCAGTATGCTTCTTCTGTTGCTCTGCTATAGAAAAGAAGCTTGTCAGTGCAGACAAGATCAGGGATGGGAGTTTTGTGAAAGCAGGGTTTAACAACTGGCAAAAGGCAGGGGAAACATTTAGGGAGCAAACGCGGCGCACCTACAGTGTAGCGCGCCACAGTTTCGCCGCTGCGAGGCTCCACTAGCACCGCCCCCCCCACCGCACCCGCACGCCGCACCCTAACTCTGACTAACTTCCCGCGTCCCTGCATTGAACACAACTTTTGATCAGAACAACAGCTAAGACGTTTCTCCCGTTTTTGCTCCATAAAGCTACGTGTTGTGGTGTCTGTATTTGCTTCCCATGTCGCGAGTTCTGATCGCTCAGTGATGATACTAACGGCCCGTCCACACAGCGGCGTGCGTTAAATCTTTGTGGTGGGCGTGGCTGAAGCTTGGGAGCAACGCGACCAACAACCAATCTCCCGCCCCGGACATACAAAGAAAAAAAGCCCGCTAGCCTGCTAGCCTGCAGCAGAAGCAGGGAGAAAAGAGAGGGGGAAGAAAAGAGTTAAAAAGTGTTCCACCTTCCTTCAGCAGTAGCAGCAGCAGCGGGGAGGCTCTCTCCGTGGTGCTGCGGACCTGCGGAACTGCGGTCTGGCTCTCCCAACATACACGCGGTTTGATTGGCTAGCAGTTGTACTGGCAGATTTTCATAAACGGGATTTGATTGGCTGACGCCTCCGTCGAAGATTCAAAAGTTGAACATGGCTCAACTTTTGTATCTTCTTGACGCGAGCAACGTGAGCAAAGTGTATCTACGCTCCCCACAATGCAGTTCGGTGAGGCGTGACGTCACCCCATTCAAGTGAATGGGCAGAAGCGTTGGAAGACTCAACGCACGCCGCTGTGTGGACGGGCCGTAATACCTCTAGAATCTGCAGAATCTCAGCTTGCTTGCTAATATCTTGCTTGTGCAGATCCAATTAGTAATAAAGTATTTATACCTAGAGTTCTGTGCTAAGAGCTTTAGCATTTTTTCCCTCAGGGCTAATTTAGACGCTTCTTGTGAGGCTTGTGTTTTGTTTCGGTAAAAATTGTTCGTATCGTCAGTTAGCTGAGTTTCTTCCCGTTAAGTGAGTATGACACGTTCATAGTTTGTTAAATGTTAAGAAGCCCTGAGACACAGTTTCGTAAACATTTTTTACACTTAACCTGTTAAGCCCCGTAACCCCCCGCCCGCGTCATTTAAAATGTTGAGTTGGTTGAGGTAGAGCTATTATTTCATTTAATAATAAGATAAGATCAGAATGTTTTGTATGTAAACCCAAATTCGTAAAGTAACAATGATTGTTAAATGAATGTAGTGGGGTAAAAGTAAATCAGTGTATTGTAATAGAATAGAATAAATGGGTTTAAACTTGAGTGAATTACCAATACCTACATGTTTTACTTAAGTAATGATTAATTTATTTGGTTATTTTCCATTACTGAATATCAACAGTGAAAGAGATTCCTTTTAAATAATAATAAACCATTTTGCAGTGAGATTTAACATGTCATTTTGATTAGCTGGCTGCCTCTCCCTTGCTCATATCCAGTGTATGTTTCATTTCGGAGGACATGTTTTCACGAATGGTTGATTCCAGGCAGACGAGTGTTACTGCAAACAGGAGACGAGCAGATGCTGGAAGTCTGACAGGAGTGACGGGATCAGCAGAGCGAGGCGCCAAGGTGCATCTCACATATCATCAACACTGTCCCTGCAAACCTTAATTAAAGTGAGAGCTGTAATGAAGGATGAGAGTGTGAACACCATCTCTCAGGTTATCCGGTTACAGGCGCTCCAGTTTCATCTCAGACTGACGTGGAGCCAATTTTCATTAATCACTCAGTTATAAACAAGCAGCTAATTCATCAGGTTGAATTATTGATTTATTTTCTTTCATTCCTCTATAATTGAGAAGTTGTTTTAGTCCATACCCTTCATGATTAATCATGCAATGGATCATGGACTGTTTTGAAACTTGTTAACCGTTGTGTTGTGTTCGAAAGCTGTCATGGTGTTCGCGGGTAATTTTGACCCATGATTTATCTCAGTCCAAAACACTCAAAAATAATGACTATCATCCAATATTGTTTTAACTACATCATAACTAACTTATAATGCATTCATAACAGTACAATCCTGTTGTAATTGTGTTGTATGGCCCCAAAACACATTACACCACATATTGCACACGTGCATGTGTGTGTTAAGGTTCAAGTGTTAGTGTACATATTCTCTGAGAAAGGTTGAGTTCCCGTGGGGGAGGGGGGGGGCAGAGGGAGGGGAGACCAGGTGCATGTAGCGACACAATTATTGTTACAGTGGATGAAGGGGGCGGGGGAGGGGTGTCTAAAGTCAAAGATGACTTTTGATTGGGCCACATTTGACTTCGAGTCACCCACAACAATTCTGCCGGGTCTCCCCAGACTCAAACACCAAATTATATACTTTTTTTTAGAGACCTTCGGACTTGGCTAAAATTGTCCAAATCAGTTTTGTAGTGTTTATATAGCTGTTGTGGAGGATATCATGAAGCCTTGTTATGATACAAAAAACTAGAGCGTAGTTATCATATAATTTTAACTTGAAACGGGAGACCCAAACACAACATAAGAGTTAATGGAGGTTTTGATTCCATCTATAGTCTTGGGGTTATTCCTTTATTCCTTTATTATGCTCATTTTAAAATGTCCTAATTGTATTTTGTGCCTTTATACTGTGACATTTTTACATGCTTTAATGTTCAAAAAGGTCTTTATTTTAGTGGCTTAAACCTAATATATTATGTGCATGCATTAATCATAGTGCCTCCAAGGAGGGCAATCAGTGCAGTGCTTTTATAAAAGCCAAATCATAGCTAAATCCCAAATTGATGTCTTTTTAGGAGTTGAAATTCTCTTCCTGGACAAATTACCTAATTTAAATGTCATACAGTATTTTTCAGAATGGCCCTGTTTCTAATTTACATAAAGAAAGTTAATAAAATTCATATAAAACACCCCCGTATCTCCAAAAGAAGAAGAACATCTCAAGCTCCAGAGCAGATGGACTTTGACGTGAGATCAATATGTCAAATTGAGTTTCAAGATTTAAGATTTTTACCTCAAAATAAAATGTGTTTTCATTCAAGAAGCAACAGCCATGAAGTGCTTCGAACTTTAAAAATCAGGGAGTTGCTGACTGCTGCTTTCCCCTTCCTGCTCCATGAGTTGTTTGTTGTTTCTAAACTGTGAGTTTTTCATTCATGAGCGCAGCGCCATGGGACAGCAGGTATACAAAGCTGTGGACAGATCACTTTGTCAGGTGCTGACTGACAGACAATAAGCCATCATCAATCACAAGACATCCACAAACACCTCTCACAGGCTGTTTCATGTTCTCCTCTCTGCTGAGGGCAGGTGTTATCAATGCATGGCTCTATTTCAACAAATATTAGCTGGCCTCTTGAGCACATCATAATATTTGAGTCTGTTTTTTGAAGGGTGAAAATCTACCTTTTGCGTTTGCTAACGTTCCACAGCCCTGCTGGAAAGAACAATGTAGCATTGGACGGAGAGTTAATTTTCCATGGCCCATTTGAATAGAAAACTCCATGTAGGATGAGCACTGCCTGCTGTCCGACAATTCCTTTAAGACAGAACAATATGATGTAGTTGTATTAGCTGCACCAGTATTGATTATCTGGAGTTGGAAGGGAAGTTAGCCTGTTAGCTTATAGCGTGTTAAATGAACTATCAAATGAAGGCAGATGTGAGCCTTGAAAACAATGTCCTTTAAGTATTACTTGGGAAACTACCAGCAAAGTTAGCTTTGCCTGCTGTCAGGCATAATTGCTTCAAAACATAGAACAACATTAGGTATAGGCTAGTATTATCCGCACCAACATTGATTACCTGAAGTTGGCCTGTTTGCCTGTTAGCTTCTTTAGCCTCGATTCCACAATAAAGCAAATAGGCTTTAGGGCCTACAACCTCTGAACCATAGCCCTCCCATTCAACACAGTCTCACAGCATTTCGTGTTATAGTCACGAATTAATCTATTGATTCGTGTTCACCAACACGATTTCGCCATTTCACACAGAACGATTTTAAAAGCAATGTAAATAATAACAAATTAGAAGGAAAAACTGATTAAAGAAAATACAGATTTCAGTTTTCTGACACGATTTTAGAAGCAATGTATTTCTATTGGTAGTATGTTTCGTGCCTGCACCAAATAATAACAAATTAGAAGGAAAAAGAGACGACAACAAATACAGATGTCAGTATTCTGAGGCTCTGAGCCCCATTTCTTTTCTGGCAAAAAAAACTCAGACATTATACAATTTAAAATAAAAGGGTTAGGGTTAGGCTTAGGGTAAGATATTGAGTAAGAAAATGTTTTTATGAACCACACAGCTTCCAGTCTTCCAAGACCCGACCGGAAAAAAAGACGTGGTGCAGGCACGAAACATACTACGCCTACCAATACAAATACATTGCTTTTAAAATCGTTCTGTGTGACACGAAAGAAATGCGAAAATCGTGTTGGTGAACATGAATCAATAGATTAAATTAATTCCGTGACTAAAGCACGAAATGGCGTGAGACTGCAGTTGTCTCATTCTAGAATATGCTCAGACCTATTATATTAAGCAAAACATGTCTCTTCATCTCACCAAATAATATTTATTTTAAGCTAGTAATGACTACTTAAGATAAGGTCATTGCATCTTGCCATTAGATCCATATTTAGCACATCTGCATTGAAAGCTTTTCGCTAGAGATAGCATGTGATTAGATTAGCTTTTCGTCAGCATAAATGCAAGCAGGGGAAACGCTGTCTAAAGAAAACATATCTGCCTATCAGCTCATCTAAAACTCAGAAATGAAGTTATAATGTTGTATCTTGTTAGTTGAGTCCATACAAAAGAAGTGTAAAAACAACATTGTGCCATGCTAAGCTAAGCTAATCATCTGCCAGCTGAAATGACCCTTAAGAACAGAATTAAAAACCTGATTAAAAAAGCAAACTAATGTTAATATGTTAAACTACTTAAGCATGTTAATTAACATGTGAGCAGCAGAATAGCATGTTACATGTAAATTACTAATAAGTGAAAAATAACATCAGCTGTGAGCTTTGAAGCTGTGTCTTGTGATTGTTAACAATAATACTCCAAATGGTATGATTAGGACGAATAGTAATACAAATGTAAACCGTGATACTGTTACCACTATACTCCAAGTGTTTTCATCTAGCTCACACAACAACACAACCATAGGGGCCAGGAAATGGACACAGAATGTGGGACAGAGACTGTTATCCTCCACTTTCATCACATGTTATCTGATGTTCTTATCTTTTCTTGACCAGAAGCTCTCTCTCCATGTCTTCAGGATAAACCCAGCAGGGGAATACAACACACAGGACACTGTCTCATGGAGGCTGTCACTCGGTTAATGTCTGAATTAATAAGGATTTTTTTCGTATGGATCTGCACATGTGCAATGTATTCGCAGACATATGGCACTGTACTTATTAGAGGACGATTGAGACAACACAGATGGTCAGGAGTGCCAGGGGACACATTTCAGCTCAACAACAGAGAAGGAGAAACATGGCGTTGTGGGAGCTGCACAATGTCAGACCTCATTAAACAGAAGCTCAGTTGCTGAAGGGAGCTGCAAACTGTTATTAGTTTCTCTAATAACCTGTGTTCAGACGTGTTGAAGGGAAAACCCTGAAGATTTCCTTGTTTGAAATAGAGATAGTAGGAGTTTTCAGACCGACCAATAGAAGTGAGAGACCGTTTTAACAGGAACAAGCTTTGGGGAAATACACTTATTAGCTGACTTGACAAGAATAACGCAATCAGATTCATACCCCATCACCTCTTTACTTTTTGTGTGCAGCAAGATTTAGCTTAGCATAAAGACTCGAATCAGAAGAACTGCTGTCCTAGCTCGGTCTGAATAGTCCAATTATAATATGTACACTTTGACTTATGTACAGGTTAAAGTCAGTAATAAGCTTTATAGGCAGTTATATTTTGTAACCTTTGTACAGAGTCAGGACAGATGTTCCCCGTTTCCTGTCTTTATGCTAAGATATCTGCTGTTTCTAAAATGACTTTGTTTTAACTTGAAATTAAAAGGGGTAGTTATCACTTATCAGTGACAAAGTAGTACCAAATATAAACCAGTTGTTCTTTTTACAAATGAACCATACTACTGAAAACGAGGACACTCACAATTAAGAAATAGCTGTTAACTCTTCGCAGAACACCAGTGTCTCTGTTAGGGAATTATGCAAAATTAATTTGTATTTATAAAAATCTACTCAATCTTCTCATCTTACTTGGCAAGAAAATAAATAGGCAAATAGAACCCGCAAAAACAACAGAATAGATGCCTTTAAATGGGTAGAAATATTAACGCTAAGGCATCTCATCCAAGAGCTCTCAGTCTTAAACATGTTTGTTTTAGTTCTTGCTCTTTTAGAAAATTAACTGTCGATGTTTAATTAACATGCTCCCCCTCAGGGAAGTGGAGATATTGATTCCTCTCACAGCATTCACAGACAGCCTGGCGACCTCTCACTAATGACTAAAGAACATCAATACACCTAATAAACCTAAAGTAAAATCGATAGAAAAGGGTTAAAAGCCTCTGCATATAAAGTGTAGTCACCACTTGGTAATGAACACCTGCGAAACTCTTATTGCAGTTCACATTTAGCTTTTCCCTCTAGGGTCTCGTTTACTCTGTTCTTTTGACATGGACGGGGAGGTGAAAGAAAGTGGCACAGAGCTCTTTTCATATTTCTCCTCGTTGGCATATCGTCAATATCCCTCCTGCCAATTTACCAATGAGATGAGAGAAATGCAAATGGCCCACCTGCATGCATTGCTTTAATCAGCATTTTTATCTTGGCTTGTGCTTTTACTCAGCAAATAAGATGCTTGTGCTTGTCTCTGTTTATCCACCTGAGAGATCAAATGAAATAGCTGTTGTATTATAAGGTTTTTAATTTTGCAGGATAATATTTTCCTCATGCATGTGAGAGGGATAATGTTGTAGAAACATAATACACTGTTAAAAAGTAAAAAAAAAAACAGACAGTGATTTCTATAAACATGTACACGTTTTATTATTTTGAGAGGGGATATAAGCATTGGAGTCCAAAACAATTAATGTTTTAAAGTCATTTTCTTACATGAATCTGCAAAGAAACTCCAACACGCCTCATCCCTGGCATTGTTTTTGGCAGATTTGTCCCATTTTCTTTCACAACACGTGCTGAAGCCTCTGTTCTAAGCCAGGTTGCCTGAAAGAGCGTCCAGGCTGCAGTGAGGATTTCCCCACCGAGTTACTCAGCTGCTTGAGGAGCATCCAGAGGAGAAGCAGCATGAGGGTCAGGAGTCCGAGGAGCAGCCCCACGTACAGGCTCAGGTTCACGCTCCAGTCCAGAGCCAGGGGCAGCGAGGTGGAATCCACCAGAAATTGTCTGGGGGCAGGCATGAGGTTAGGCAGAAACCCGCCCTGCCTACCTCTTCCAACAACAACAAAAAAAAACTCTTTTCCCACACTTTGATCTTCTCAGGGGTTACAGATGCTGTGCTGTAGCTGAAGGAGCCATTGTATGAACAGGTATCCAACTGGTTTTGCTATGTTATTGAATTCCCCTCTGTTCCCATGGTTTTATCCTCGATAGAGTCCCATGTGAGTTCCGTCAGTGAGATATACAAACGGTTGAGAGTGTGTGCATGGTCTCAGCTGTCCATTCTCCTGAAATGAAATGGTGGAAGGCTCTCTGCAGCTGGATGTGCTTCCTCTCTCCTGCCACGCTCCTCGCACAAAGCCTGCCTCCCAATTTATCATGAGAAAGGGAGGGAAGAGAGAGATGCCTACAACGTCACCAGCTATCTCACTTCACTTTCACCAAGGAAATCAAATCGGTGTTGAATGACAAGTAAAACAAAAATGCCAATCTGATTTGTCATTAATAATTCACATGCAGACAAAAGAAAATAGCCTTGGCTTGCCCCATATGCTATTTAGGTTTCCATTATACTAATTTAAAATTCAGTCTAACAATTTAGACCATGTTGGATTTACATTACTTGAGGGATTGTGGGGAAAGTAATCATTTCATTGAAGAATCTTCCATAATGGGACTTAAGTGTAAATGCGTTGTTCTCATACCAGCCATTCTGCTATTTTTATTAACATGTTTTTTATTTTCTGTTTTACTAAATCTTATTTCGGTGAACAATTAAACAAGCCACATTTAAAGTTGGAAGTGTTTAGTACATAACCACCTTTCTGCACATGAGATTACCAACCCCATTCCTTTAAAAGGTTAGCCTTCAGCAGGGGTGGACTGGGACTACAAATCAGCTCGGGTCTCTCGACTGGCCCATTTCGGTACCGCTAGTAAATTGTCGAGGGGGGGGGGGTGCTAGTGACTTATTCGACCGGCCCACGCCTTCAGGTGTGTCCAGCAGTTTAAACGTGTCTATGCAGAAGGCTAGTCCCCACAGGTTGAATGATAGTCTCAATACAATCTGGGCTACGCTAACTCATGTTGACTTTTCTGTTGAAGTCAGAGTGTTTGAACACAAAGTATTGCAGAAGAGATGTTCACCATTAGTTTAATTTCCCTTTGTAAATAGAAAACCGTTGAGCAAAACTGGTCCTCTGCTGCCCCCATGTGTTCAATGTGACCATAAAGATGTAGACATGAAGTCTGACTTAAATGAATTTTATTTACAAGAGCCATATTTTACAGTGCAGATGGGGCCTTGAAAAAAGCAGTAGAATTTACAAGACGCCAATATAATGACAGCTGACTCCATTACAGACAAAATGTACTTTAATCTGCATTCATGAGGTCAAAAGTTTAACTATCAACAATGACTGCTTTTGACCCAAAACCATTAAAAGTGGAAAAAACAGATTTTGAGTTCAGAACATTACAGGTCTAGTGGAGTTTAAGACACTGTAGCTTGAAGCAGAATGAGCACTGTCTGATAAGACCTCTACATTTTGTCTGCGATTAAAAGTCAACATTAAAACTGCTTGATTCACCAACAAAACTGTAGCATCTGGTGCGATGTCAGGATTATATAAAAATACCTTTTAAAAAACTCTAAACATGTAACGCTACCCCAAGAAGAGTAGGCAATGTCATTTTAAATTGTGGTATACATCATTAAAAAAAATATTAAAGACTGACAGGGTTACAAAACTACATGGGGAGGGGGAGGAGTTAGTTCAGCAGCAATTTCGATGGTGCATCGATGAGGGAAACTTCAGAGTACCTGGAAGATAAATAAAGCATTTTAGAACAATTGTTCGACTGCATAAAACATAGCCAATCCAAGGCGTCCAATACGAGTAGAAGCCTACTTACTTGGGGCCCTTGTATTTCTCTCGAACAGACTGCTGTGCATGCTGAGCAGCATTGAGGTAAATTTGGTGCAGATCCTCAACACATGGCATCAGATCTTCCAGGGAGTAGCCGGTCATCTCTGTCAAGGACTTGGGCTGAGGAGAAGACATGGAAAGTCATGTTGCCGTTTGCACACAGAAGGAAAATGCTTCCCATTCAGGGGAAGCTAGATGTTTAAACTGACATCTTCCGGCAGAGGCTTTCACAAATATATGTTTCACATTATGCAATATGGTGTCGTTTAGACCATTTTATCTAAAAACGTACCCATGAGCCACCAGTCACCGTGTGGTTTGCCAGAGTGTAGGCAGCAGCTGCTGTGTGTGATGGGATGTACTTCAGGAAGGGATCAGAGTCGACCAGACTGAGCTCCCCAAGGTACTGCAAAACAAAATGTAAGGATCAATCTTTGCCCCCTTGGATAGAAACGGTTTGATATCGTGTCCAGAAGCATTGTGAATTTTATGCAAGCTTACCATTGCCAGGCTCTGCACCTGTTTGCTGACTGACTTATTGAGGAAGTACTGGGTGAGAAACTGGATAATTGTTGGAGCAGCCAGATCAAAGGAAAGCACTTTAAGCACCAAATGCTCCATTCTCAACACTTGCTTCTTTGTGTAGGTGTCGTCTGTGATGTAAACAAACTCTGCCACCTCTGGGGGGTAGATTTCTTCAAATTTCCTGCAGAGGAACATTAAAATAAACATTTCACACAGCCGGAAAGACAGATTTTGAAATATAGAATACGATAAAAACATTGCATTCCAATATACTAAATATAATATGTGTACATACGAAGCCAACAGCATCGCGGCGGTGCCGACCAGCTGGAGCTTTCCCCTCAGGACAGACATGGATGAGAGGAAGCGATCGATGTAGTTTACAGCCAGGTACAGAGTCTCATTCTGGAGCTTGTACTCTTCTCCAACTTCGACCAGCCAGTCCACCAGGATGGCCCTCATGCTGTTGGTGATGTCAGGCTGCTTCTTCATGTAGCCTGCTTTAGGCCTGGTCTTAATCTGTGGAGCAGAGAGTTACTCAACAACTTGCAGGAGAATTGTGAATACCCGAATGAGCTCTAGAAAATGCCTCGTCAATTGTATTTGACTTGCAAAACATGGCTTAAAGGATTGAGGCAGAGATGCATTTGTAGTATTTCTCACCTCCATTTCCCTCAGGTATGTGTGGATTTCAGCAGCATACTCTGGGACATCATTTACATCAACTAGTTTCTCCTCCCCCTCAACCACAGACATGTCCATGGGAGAGTCTGAGGAAAGAAAAGTTTAACATTGAGTGCAATGAAAATTGTGAGTTTCTGCAAAGCACAGGATTGAGATTGTCAATTACAAAAATGAAGATGGTTTGTCTGAGAGGTGCCTTGTAAATGTTGCAATGTATTCAGAACCCACCAAAGCTGACATCCATTGCTGATGGAATATCGAGGGTGGCCAGGGGCTGTCTGAGCCGTGCCACAGCACTGATTGCGATGGAAGACTCTTCAGCGCTGGCCTTTGCTTTGACCACAGGCTGTGGCTTCTTGATGCAGGCGCCATCAGGCTCATCCACATGGATCTGGAAGATGGCTGGCTTGGCGACAGGCTTCTCTGAGCAGTTTCTGCCCAAATCTTCATTTTTGCAGGACAAAGACTGTGATGATTCCTGAAAGCAGAAAATAAAACTGTTCAGCTATTTATCCCACAATGGGAAATGTTTACACACCTGAAATAATCCTACAATAGTACAAGACATTAAAAAGTGTTGGTTCTACGATCTAAATATGTAACTGAAGGCTCATATACAGAAAGCATGGAGATTGTAATTGTGTTTATTTGTATAGGGATTTAAAAAAGGAAGGTCACTTTGCATCAAATCAGGCATGTGAAATTGCACAAGCTACTTTTAAAGCACATCAATATCGCATACATGTTGTGTGCATCTAAAATAGGATGATAGCATAGAGCACTTATGCAACAGCCACGCATAGTATACAAACAACAGAGAAGGCGGGAGGAACTCACGTACACAGAGAATTAATTAGATATTAAACCACAAGACAAGTCTGTAGTGAATAATAAAATCCGCTGAATACAGCAGTAAAAGGATTAAGTATTTCACAAATGGTGAGATTAAAATGGCGGACTATCTGGAAAACAGAAGTATCCCATATCTTTAAAAGTACATTAATCTGCATTGTTTTATAACCATGAAGCAGTAAAGCTGAAGTAACGTTAACTAGCGAGTGTAACAAATTATTTGCCTCCAAAAACTACAATGGCACCCCCTCCTTTCTTATTTACAGTCATAATTAGCAGACACTAGCTGCAGCTAGGTGAGCTATGGTAGCATCGTTGTCCCCACACTGACCTGTTTCTCGCACTGGTTCTGGGCTTTGCTCCGCAGGTTGTTCTGCAGGGCTCCAAGCACGGTTCTGCTGCCGGCGGCTCCTTGTTTCGGTGCAAGGTTTTCTTGGTTTTCGTTTGCAGCAGCTCGGGGTTTCATGGATCCTCTCAGTCGTGACAGCACATTCTCTTGGTTGTGAAGCGCACTAGTAGCCGCGCTTCTCTCTCTGCTAACTCCAGACATGTTTCCCCCTCAAATAACAAACTGTCGTTGCTTGCCTGAGATGCTACAGCTGGTGTGTGCTCTTGTTAATCACTCAAATATAAAGCGTTTCGAAGTATCGCGTATGGAAGGTTATATATGAAGGCTAGCGTTAGCTGCTAGCTTGCTGAGGAAGGTTCTGTTGAGATGGCAACGACTCTTGGAACTGAGGCGCTTAAATAAACAAAGTTACAAAACACAACCAAGTGCACCGGTGGTACAATTACAACGAGGTTAAATGTGTTTCTCAAGTCGCCATACTCGGGAGTAGTTCCAAAACGATGTTACCAACCTGCAAACAACAGCAGCAGCTAGCCTTCAGTGCATAAACAGTAAATCGTGCAGATGTAGGTTTGTAGCTCTCTCTCAGTTCAAGTAGCCCGCGAGGATTGAAACGGACCAATCACAGGCCGCACAGGCAGTGACGAGGGCAATTGTACGGGTGCCGGAAGAGGACAATGTTCACTTGATTGCAAATTCACAACCGGTTTGACACATTTGAATGTAAAAGGCGCACAAGTTATTGTGCAGCGTAACAGCTGCGGTATGGTATCCACAGCGTGTATTTAAGTATAACTAGTAATAAAGCTTTGCATAAATAGTACAAGTATTGCATTTAAAAGTATTACCATCAAAATTACTCATATGTAGTATATACCTTGTGCATTAATGAGTAAACATCCAACATTTATATATTACTAATAATAATAATAATAACTTTAATTATAATAAAATATCAGACAATACAAACACATGCTCTATTGGAATTTAATTTGCTCTCTACCATCAAGTATTTGATATAGAAATATTATTTGCAACACAACACATTCAAGTTATTTAGGTTATTGTGGCTGTGATCGTTTATCAGTGGTGATGACAAGCATGACAAGCATTCAGAGTGGTGTGGCACCTTGTAAAATAGATAGGCATAAGGGCTATGGACCTATGGACATGTAAATATATGAATAAATTATAGGAATGAGACTTTAGAGTGTTGTGTGGAAAATTACTGCACATTTGTAACATAGGTCTCATGGTATCGCACACGTTTTTTCTTCTTGTAATTGTTCTCTATACTTTCCAATAGCTCGTTGAATTATTCAATGTTTCCAAAAAAGGGGGAACTCATAGTGCTTTACAAATCTGTGTGCTTATATTTGGTCACTGAAACTTGATCCAAAGTTTTGTCACGAACAAATATAGCAACCTGTACAATCTTTACAGTAGTTTATTAAACAACACAATTGTTTTAGATGCTACCAAAATAAATTATATAAATATTTATTTACTGTACAACACATGTAGGATATCTAAATGATGGTATAACAAGGACATTGACAATAGTAACTATCATAAAACCTAACTTTTGTATTTACAATACAAAAATAGCACAAAGGAAGACACTGAAAGACAAACAAGTAAATACATATTCACCCTTTGATCTACGTGTTATCATGCTTCATTGAAAAAGTCTAAAAGTGAATTCAAGTCATAATTATCAAGAATCTCCAGCAATGAGGACACCTTGGTTTTCACATTCTGGCCTTTAAACTTGAATTTGTCGATGAAGAGGTCTGTGATCATTCCTACAGGAAAGAAAAAAGAAATATTAGTTTATAATATTATTAATATTTCATAATAAGAGTGTTTTTTACTTATTTTTATTCTACTAATTCATCCAAAAAAGAAAAAATATATAGTTCATACACACAAAGATATACAAAATGAGTAGAAGCGGGAGGGCTAGATATAAGGTCATTTTCTGCACATGTCAATAGCAGTTGACTATCATTTTTGAAAAGGAAAATACTATATATAAAAATATATATATGTACACATGTACATGGCAAATAAATAATCACAATGTTTATATGCATATATTGTTAACACTTATTTTCAAGTGACTTTTTTTACATTCATATATTCACACATACACAGAATATACATAAGCACCATATGTTCAGGTGTATAAGTACACAAATGCACTCATATACACTAATACAAATATTACAAGGCAATTTCCAGGGCTGAAATAATAATTAAACCGCATAACGATGAAAATAAATAAGTAATGTAAACAATATTAAATAAATAAACAAACTGAGAAGTTATTATTTCAAAAAAAATTAATTGATTCTGGGAATACCCAATATTTGTTAGCTGGAGTAATCTGCAAATATCCATTTTTTGTATTTAGTGTGAGTGAAATGTAATGAATAAGCTGCACCGTAAAGCCTCTCAAGATGTGCTGGCTGCTTCTTGTACTCCACAAGGAGATTATTGGACTCATCCAGGATGTTACGGTACTCTGGGATGAGGAAGTCAGCGGTTCCCTCATGGACCTGAAGCTCCTGCCAATCACAGACATCAGAGAGAAAGTGAAGTGGAGGTTAGTAATTGTTGTTGTGCAGCCCACAGAGAATGGGTGAGTACTTGTAACCAAAGATGGGCTTGTGGGCATACACGGGAACATATTGAAACAGACATCAGCTTCAGAATGGATTTTTCCGGAAAGATGTCACTTTGAACCAATACATACTTTTAGTGCATCGATAAGCTGAACTTTTCTAGCCAACATCAACTGGTACTCCAGCTTTGGATGTATCATCTTCAGGGTGTGGCTCACAGAGTCATCATTGATATCTGAAAGATTGACCAACAAACATTTTGTTTTACAGGATTTATTTTTGGCATAGATATTTCCCTGGAACTTTATGAACAATCACACATACCGTATGAAACGTTCAGATTGATTTTCCTCTTGGTGGCTTCTTTGGAGAGAACATCACTCAGTATGGAGATGGTAGAGATGTTGTCTGACTTGAAGTGACCCTCCCCTTTGCTAGGAGTAAGAATACAATTAAAATATTTAATTCCAAGTACAATCAGAAACAAAACTTATACAATTTAGTAGGGAAAGGTTCAATGAAGCTCAGCGCAAGTTCTTTCAGGAAGACTGGTTCCCACGCTCTCATTCACAATTCTCTCTCACTCACTCGCCCTTTTTCTCAATAAGCAAAGGCGCAATTTACCCCAGCTAAACCAATCGGTTGCGTCTTATCCCCACAGCCAATCACAGCACACCCGGAAAACGTTTAAATCTGCTCTTTCTCTCCCCTGCCAGCATCGTTCAGGAGAATCGATGCAACCCTCCTCCACCTCATCAGATCCAAGGCCGGCTAGCCCAGAAGAACCCTCATCACTCCGGATTTAAGATTTTCCATAACCCGGGGGGGGGGGTTTCTCTTTCTAGTTGGCTTCTCCTCCCCCTTAATTCATCACAGTATGATGGGGTCTAATCTCCAAAACACTATTGTGCATACGGCAATAAAGATGTTATCAACTACGAACTAATGGCGCATTTCCACTACACGGCCTCGCTCGGTATGGCTAGGCCTCGTTAGGACTGGCTCACTTTATTGTGCATTTCCATTACAGTTTAGTAGCTGGGGCAGTATCTATAGTAACGCAGTGTAGGCGGAGCCGTGATGTCATCTTCAATGAGAACCCCAGAAAAACAACACAGCCGTTAGCTTTTAGCCCTCAGAGCTCCTCATATCTGTTAAAAGTTAAACAGTCTGTTAAAGTACAAACCACAGCCTGTCTGTGTCATGGCGAATACAGTCGCTGGTTTATTTATGTCTGTATAGGCCGTTGTTGTGAGTGTGGACGGTCGGAGCATTTACAACGTTAGTTTAGCCGATCTCCATTTAGACAACACACATGTTAAAAGGTGTTTCGCCTGCCGTCTGTCTGCAGACTTGTCAAAGCATTAATTCATGGTTTTTACTAACCGGTATCAGTATGTTGTTACTTCTGCATCATTTTGAAACGTGTATTACAATTAAATCACGGTCAAATATGTTCATCTTGTTGTAGTTGTAGCCCCCTTGCCAGCGATTCTCTCTCTAGTTTAGCATACTCCTGACTCAGCCTGGTTGTTCCTGGCCCTAGAACCACGATTTTATGGGGCCGGAAAAAGAGGGAAAAAGTACCCGCTAGCCGGTACTACGCTATATGGAAAGGCCACCAAAAACTGGCCTGGCCGCATAAGGACGCTTAAACGGGGCTACCCTCTGCAGTGGAAATGCGCCATACGTCTCTCCTGATTGAAATACAAACATAAACAAAACATTTCTAGGGGGATTAGACAAGAAATGGTACAACTCCCTTGTCAGTGATCTCATAATGTCTTCAATTGTATATGCAATCCTAGGAGAGCCTTTCTACTGTGTACTTGTATTTACCAATAAGTTGCTTCAAGCTGTGTCCCAAGGAAAGTGTTGTGGAAATAGAAAGCGATGCTCTCTCCTGCCGGTGTTTTCTCAGGCACCTCCGGCAAACAGAAGACCACCCAGGAGTGGATCTCAGCAAAACTGAACTGTCCCACCAGACTGAGCCTGTTCATGGGCCTGTAACACGGACACAACACATAGGATTTGGATAGGATTTCATGGCTTCAATTAAAATCCAGATTAAAAAAATCGAAGGTTTGATCAAGTTCGGATTTTTGCTTTACCTTTCCTGGTCTATGCTGTGTGTGCGCTGGTGCAGGGACAGAGGCTTGATCTGGTACTGGCGGACCTGGCATGTCTTTGG
This sequence comes from Gobionotothen gibberifrons, assembly GCA_943591055.1. Classification (NCBI taxonomy): domain Eukaryota; kingdom Metazoa; phylum Chordata; class Actinopteri; order Perciformes; family Nototheniidae; genus Gobionotothen; species Gobionotothen gibberifrons. The sequence continues at coordinate 1,576,718 of CALSBZ010046683.1, read as the reverse complement.
TTGCAGCCTCGGGGTTATGTACGCCTGCAGGGTGCCATACTGCCCCTCGATGGACCTCACCTAGAACAGTCATTGTAGATGAAACGTTAGTTGTCTGTCCTTCATCCTCAAACAGTTCTGGGTACATTGATTAATGAAAGGAGTACTTAATGCGACTCATAGAGTGCTGCAGTGACGCGTCCTAAAACCCGGAAGTAAGTTAGCATTTTGACCACTTCCGGTTCCTTCGATAAAAAGCAATGAGATTTCTCCATAGGATTTTGGAAAATAGCTGGAAATAAGGTCTGTGTTTGACACACATTGAAGAGACAGATCACGTTTTGTTCTACGACATTAAATACATCAGCAGTGACCGCTCTGGTGATTTCTGAAGAGTTGACGTGTGTGAGAAACGATGGTTGTTACCAAGTGGCTGAATAGGACTACAGAAGTTGTCCAGGCCGTTTTACGTCATTACACCGAACACGTAAAACACTCCCGCTAAGTTTGTTTGCCCTGTTCTGCTTGAAAGCAAGTACCTGCCTCCTGCCCACTGTTCAAACAAACGCTTCAACTCGTACCATTTACAATCTGTATGTTTGAATATGGATCTTAAGTTGGCGTGACGTTGAAGCAGCGACCCTGCTGTAGTTCCTTTATAGCATAGCGTTAGCATTTTGCTTCTGGCGACTAGATTTATGATTCGAAAATTATAAAAGTAGACATGTGGATATTATCCGGCTGAACAAAACGTGATCCGTCTCTTAAATGTGTTTCAACCACAGACCTTATTTTGAGCTATTTTCCAAAATCCTATGGAGAAATTGCATTGCGTTTTTGACGAAGGAACCGGAAGGAGTTTACTTCCAGGTTTTAGGACGCGTCACTGTTTCTATAACAGAAAGAAAGGCTCACAAAGGTATTGTATAGACGTACTACTGTAGGCTTAACAATCTGCAGAGCTTTAATGCAGGTCTTACCTTGAGCTCTAGCCTGGTAGTGTTAGCTTGACATCTGTACGTGGCCAGGAGAAAGTTCCCATTAGGCTGCTGGATACAGAATAGAACAAGTCAGATTTCTGGGAGCAGCATTTATTTTAAAGTATGTCTGTGAACAAAGAGTTTTACCTCTGAGTCACATTCACTGAAACTGACAACTGCCGAGTTCTTGTCCACATCCAGCAGGTCTATAGGGACATCGCTCTGCACAGAATATTCATGGTTAAGTTACATTTGGTATGTTTACGTGTGCAACAGGATTTATAACGAGGACAGTCTCTAGGCACCAGAGGTTGTAACCATCAGGGATTTGTTTCAATGAGCAGACCTGGAGCAGCAGGTTGTCGATGGCCGTCTGCACCTCCAGCATGAGAGTGTAGCTGGCGTCATCCTGGCAGAGCGTGAACTTGTCGTTGATGCTGAAGACGGGCACAGCGGAGACGGCGGTGCTGGACTGAGACGTCTGCTGGTACTGCTCGCGGCCCTGCAGGACTTTGGCCTGCAGCTGCTCCAGCTCAGACCTGCAACACAACAATATGAGCAGTTGTAATGGCATTTCCTGTTCCTATGTCCTATATATTTTTGCCATTACTTCACAGAAGGGGTTGAAGAGTGATCCAGACACAAACAGATGACTTGATGGTCCTTTGGTGCAGTTTATAATGAGGTTTATTATCGTTTTACATACCAGGGTTTTAATTGTACACTCCGCGGACAATGTTTATGTCCTGAAGATCTTGTTCAAGCAGAAAATGCAGTCATTTAGTTCAAAGAAGAACTATCTTTACTAGAAGCTGGTAAACATAATGTGAAAGGAAGCAGTTGCTTGTACAAACTGGATCCAATATTGGATCATGGACTTCTGAGACTGGGTGGTCGCTTGAAACGACTAGCAATGCCTGAAGAGCCCAAACATCCGATCATTCTCTCAAAGGATCTTCACATATCCACACTATTGTTACGACATATTCATGAAGAACTTGGACATGGAGGAAGGAATCATATGCTGTCTCGACTCCGTAAAAAGTACTGGATAATCAAAGCTAACTCTGCGGAAAGAAAGATTATATCACACTGTACTGTGTGTAAACGGCAGCGTGGAAGACTTGGAGAACAGAAAATGGCAGACTTGCCCTTGGAAAGGATTCTACCAGATACGCCTCCCTTCACAAATACAGGAGTAGACTACTTCGGTCCTATTGAGATCAAGAGAGGACGAAGTCTTGTCAAAAGATATGGCGTAATCTTCACTTGCATGGCAAGCAGAGCAGTACATCTTGAAGTTGCATACACCCTGGCTCCTACAGCAGTCTTACTTAAACTATTATATAGTAAGTCAAACACTTAAAGTGGAGTACCGACGCGGAGGTATAGCAATGAACTGCTGTGGATGAGGGCAAACTTATTCTAGCCACCTAAAAGAATAAATACTGGTTTAAGTGTACACTATATTTAAAATATTTGGTCACTGTAGTTTCCTTCAGACAGCCAATTTCGTAGCCGCTCTAATGTTGTGCTGAAAGGTGAAATGACTGTTTTTGAGGAGAAGTCCAGAGGCCTTGAAGAGAGCTTTGTTAACCGCGTCATCTACCCGTCTGTTTTACGTTAAGGTAAACATACATTTTGTTGCTGCCCCTCCACAGCATACAACCACACCTCAAAACATCCGTTAAGAAAGACACAAGAACAGACAGTGAAATAAGTCAATAAAGCACTTGGTACCTGAGTGCTTCTACTTTGGACTGGACCTCCTTGCTCATTCGTATCTCGTCTCCGGGGCCGGCCTCAGCCTTCTGCGGCTCAGTTGTTAAACCAGTCACCCAACCTGAAAGAAAGTGGAATATGCTGCATGTCAGATCTCCTTTAACTACTTTACAATAACGGTTGGGTTTTAAGAGCTCCCACTACAAGTCAGACAGTTTTACCATTAGCATAAGCAGGACAAAAACGCATATTCTCATGAAGCAGTTGATGCGAATGTCACGGCGCGATTGAGGCGATTGGAGGGGGCGGAGACAAACGCTCAAGTTCAATTTGTTCAACTCGAGCGTCAAATTCCCGTGACGCGATCTCGCGGTAGCCAATCAGCGGTGAGGATCTCAGCCTGCCGTCACTGACGTAGAACCACAAAACCAACATCAGCCGTTAGCTGTTAGCCCTCAGAGCTCACAGCTCCTCATATCTGTTCAGAAACTAGACAAAAGTTAAACAAGTACAAACCACAGACTGTCTGTGTCATGGCGAATACAGTCGCTGGTTTATTTATGTCTGTAGGCCGTTGTTGTGAGTGTGGACGGTCGGAGCATATACAACGTTAGCTTAGCCGATCTCCATTCAGAAAACACGCATTTTAACAGTGTTTCGCCTGCCGTCTGTCTGCAGACTTGTCAAAGCATTAAATCATGGTTTTTACTAACCGGTATCAGTATGTTGTTACTTCGGCATCTTTTTGAAACGTGTATTACAATTAAATCACGGTCAAATATGTTCATTTTGTTGTAGTTGTAGCCAGCGAGTCTTGTTTGAATGTAAACACAGCTGACAGCCACGGTGAAACTCGAGCGATGCGATTAGAGCGAAGCGAATATTCGCATCGCGTCCGTGTGAACGCAGCATTAGAGAAGCCTTTTACTAGGTGCTGTTTATAATCTATTTATTTTTGTAATCTTACCTGTGTAAGTGGTCGTCAGGATCTCATCATACGACTCTTTCCCTACACAGCCCCCCTGGATGGAGGTGATGCTCTCTGACAACACCTGCAGGCGGGAAAGACAGGAAGCTTTGGCCATCAATGATCAGAAGAAATCATGCAATACAAAAATTATAATTGTAGGGGCATCTAAGAAAAGCCAAGCAAGGTGTCAATGCAGGGGCAAACAAACATAATACCATTGTTTCCTTGTAGTTGTAAGAAGGAACATTGACATGAATAAACCCGGGTACATGGAAACAAATCCACCGATAGACATACAGGATTTGTAATTTTATAAACTGATAAAAGATGAACTCACATGCTCGAAGCGTAACGTGGGCTCACTGGCGCTGTCGAAGCCATAGACCTCCACTGTGCCATCATCCCTGCCCACCAGAAGGTCATTCACTCCGTCGTCCACAATGTCGTAAGTGTCGATGCAAAGAATTCCTGATGGAGACAAAAGAGTGTAAAACTATGAAGTTGGGGCAACCTAACAGATTAGTGATTTGTTGAAGGGTGTGATGATCCCGTGAACTACCCACCTCCTTTCTTTTTGTCGTTGTCTATCTCCCATTTGGTCGACGCTGAGCTCTCACCAATGTGCACCAATCCTATTTTCCCATCTGTAGTTCCATAGAGGATTTCCTCCCCTGTAGAGAAATCATTAAAGTAATCTTAGATCCTTCCTGATCCTATTCTTTTGTATTGAATTGCTCTCGCACACAGAGAGGTCCACTTGCCTCCGTCTTTATTGTACAGTTCCAAGAGAGATGGAGGGCCAGGGACTTCGATGTCATAGGCAAGCTCTGATCCCTACAGGAAACAAAATACAAATACATTGAGTCTGTTCATTTGAGGTGAAACTAACTAACGGTAATACAATCAAAACAGTCAATCAATTACTTCTTACTTGCTACTCCTTTCCCTCAGCCTATCCTAAGGGAGTGCATGCACGTAGACACGTTAGTTTAGCTGCTATAGGCTTAGACTGTCGGGGGACACCTAACTTCTTCCTTCGGTCTGTCTGTACCTGTGTACTCTCATGTTCCGATTAACCCAGCTTCCCCCACATTTCGTCGAGTCGAGGCTGATCCTGTCGTGTGTCCTAGACCCTGAGTCATGTGTCCTGGATCCTGAGCACTGGATCCTCTATCCTGAGTTCTGGATTTGAGTCCTGGACTTCGAGTCGTGGCTGAACCTGTCTCTGCGGTCCTGCCTGACTCTCATCATACTACTTCTCTGATGGCTCCCACAGGATTGTTGACATCCTCGTGGATTCTTCTTCTTATTACAGACACATGCATTTCCAAACATCTGGTCTACCTATGTTGTAAATGTATTATCTTTTTGATTTACACACGGCATCTATTGCACGTCTCTCCGTCCTGGGAGAGGGATCCCTCCTCTGTTGCTCTCCCTGAGGTTTCTCCCATGTTCCCCTTTAAACTGTGGGGTTTTTATCTGGAGGTTTTTCCTTGTGCGATGTGAGGGTCTAAGGACAGAGGGTCTAAGGACAGAGGGTCTGAGGACAGAGGGTGTCGTATTGTCATACTGATATTCTGTACAAACTTTGAAGTCCACTGAGACAAATGTAACATTTGTGATATTGGGCTATATAAATAAACATTGATTGATTGATTGATTGATTGAATCTAATCTTATTTTACCCGCAAGACTCTGAGAACCCGATCTTGGCAGGCCAGGATCGGGACAAAGCGAGTCAGGTTTTCCGAGGATAGACATGTGATGTCATTGATTTTGTCTCCAGAGAGGTAGTAGTCTTGGTCCTTGCAGTCACAGTAGTGGTTGTAGATGTAACTCGCACACACAAAAAGATCAGCGCCGGAGACATGCCTGAAGAAGAGATAACCATCACGGCTTAAAAATGCTGTAATTCACACAGTTCTGAATATGTCAAGCCAGCGGTGCAAGTTAATTAAAAAAAAGAGTAAAAGAAGTGTCTCCTACATGGCGTTAATGCTCTCAGTGAGGTTGGCTTCAAAGGTGAGGAACTGTTTGCCTTTCTTAGTGAATCCTCGGACCTGAGAACCAGAACAAACAAAGATCTTCTCCTGTGGAGTTCCCGCAGCGCCTCCAAGATCCAACCTGGTTATTTTCTGCCCTGGCAGTGTTTTGAACACAGGCTGAAACAGAGTCAGAATCCTTTCCATTAGAGACTGAAATTCAACACGTTAGAATCCAACTGACTAACAGAAAAATCGTACAATGGACACTCACCACGGCTTCTCCCTTCTTCATCCCAAAGCAGGTTAGGACACCATCGTGATCAGCAACAGCAACCTGATACAAAGGGACAACAACAAAGAATCAAATAGCATGTATAAATATCACTTCTGCTTCTGATAACTAACTGTGTCCTTTCACAACCTTTGACCTTCATGCTCTCTCTAATGTATTGTAGGAAGCTTATTGTAATACCTTAGCCAGGGACTATTTATATCATGTGTATGTCTACATCTGGACCCTTCCTTCTTTCAAATATACTAAATTAAACTGTTGAATCCAAACACAATACACAGCTACAAGTTGTTTGTCTTGGTATAATGTTGCATATGCATTGCTTTGATATATTATTACCTTTTGGGTTGCCTTTTTCCCCACCGCCGGAAGCAGCCTCATCGTTTTCTGGGATGTCACACCAACCTGTGAGGAAATAGCAATCAACAAAAGTAAAAACAAAAGTAGTTTACTTGAGGCAGAAACCCTGAATAGACAGTATATCTACTAACATGAATAAACAACCAACTTAAACAAAACCATTGATGTTAAGTAACTAAAGTACATTTACTTAAGTTCTGTACTTAAGTATAATGTTGAGGGACTTGTACTTTACCTTAGTATTTCATTTTTTAAATTATTATTTATACTTCTACCCCACAACAGGTCAGAGGTCAATATTATACTTTAACTCCACTACATTTTTGTAGCACCTTTAATTAATTATATGTATTCAATACTTGAATAAAGTCACACATGGATTAAGTCCACAAGATACCCTGCATCATAGAAAGTAATTCAAATGAGCTGCACCTTTACAACATGTGATAAACACATTAGTTCTTCAATAATTATAATCAAAACATAATACATATAATTCTGTAATGGATCAATCTGCATAATGAGTACTTTTTCTTTTGGTACTTTTAAGTATTTTGATGCCAATACGTTTTTACTTTTACTTGAGTAACATTTTGACTGCAGGACCTCTGGTATTCCTAGACTCTGGTAGTTGTACTTTACTGAAGTACACAATCTGAGTACTTCTTTCATCTCTGAACAAAACCAATCCACTGTCTATACTTTGTTACCTGAATATAATCCACTCGATTGAGGTGGATCTCCATCTTCTTTTTCCACTTTGTGTTATCTTAGTGGCGAAACAAAGTGTTGCAATTCTTCCAGGTAGGTTTTCCAGTACCACAGGAACCCCCTAAAGCTATTTAAAACGGCTCGATAACATTTCCATCGGAATTACGGGTGGTGGGTTTTGGTGAAGTGAGATTATCCAAAGAGATTAGCTCGACGTTAGCTAGCAAGCTAATTGGCTAACACGATCTATTAACACGTAAACTCTCTATTGTGCTAAACTGATGTACTCTTTCATTACATCTAACGAGCCACAGCAACCTATGTGAGGCAGGCTGTGGTCTTTAAATGCTGTTAAAACGCATTTAAACCTATTTTAATGCGTATAATAGCTCAAGTTAGGCAGAAACGTTCAGGACCAGATAAACGAAGCGCCCGTTGTCAATAGCAACGGTGCAGTTGTAAGAACCTGTGATACCATTGGATGGGACGGAACAGAGATCCATGCTGTGTCCTGATTGGTGGATAACATGTGATAACATTGGATGAGATTGAGAACATTTAAGGTGCGTTCTGATTGGTGGACACGCAAAGAAACTGTCGGCTTGTTGACGTCATTGAAAAATGCGTTCATTCAATTATGCATTTATTAAAATCAACCTTTATTATTATAACTATGTTCATAGTCACATATGGTATTTACCTGCACTACCTTACATTATATTGAGGTGTTTCCACATGTTTGTCCTTCTCATTCACATGTACACATAAAAGGGTCAGTGGTAACATTTATCATTCACTTTTTTTTAAAGAACTCATTATGTTAAGCTACCAGATATCCATATTAGGATAGACATTCTTATTTAAAACAGCCAAGGCAAAGGTCTGCACTCTTTGACCACCCTTTACATTTTAATTTGTGTCAATAACTAGGATAAGATTAACTACAAATATAGCAGATCAAATGTATAACCTCAAACCACATTGCTGTTCTTTAATATTTTATTGGTTTAATTAAGAGATCATTTTATTCTTGTCATAAAAACGTGGTTTGTCTGTAGGCAAATGAACACATTTAACATGGCAGACAAAGAAATCAGAGCATGCGTTAAGCAAAAAAAAAAAATACAAACTACATAGCAACAAATAAATGAAGCAATATGAAACGAGATATCAGACTGAGAAACAAGGTGAGAATGCATTCAAAACATGGCAGGCATCGTGCTAATCCTTTCATCTATCAATCCTACCGCAAGATGCTTGGTACCTTAAAATATTCTATAAAATACAGCAGATATCTTGTTTCTCAAATCAACATCATACCTACATAGACTTTCAAGTTGTTAAAAACTGTTAGTTGATGGCATTGATAGGATACACTTAAAGTTAGGCATTTAGTCAAATCAGAGCCTTGGATGCTTTGCACATACAAAAAGAAATTGGACCGTGTAGAAGCTGCACACAAACTCCATTCAACCAAGCACATCATGATCATTAAAAAAATTAATAATGTATAAGCTTATTTTTAATTTAAGTTACTAATCTCTGAATGTTAATGTTTCATCATATAATAAGCGATTTTCATGAATAAATAAGGACATAAAAAGGAAACAAAGATAACAGCCGGTACATCACGTTACAGCTGATGACAACTGAGCTGCATCCAGTGAACGTAACATAGTGAGGGTGTCCACCGCCTGAATGAGGTCACATTAAGAAGATGGGGAAAGGAACATCACCATGAGACTTCAGTGCATTACTGGCTGCTCTTCAACTGTACTCCAACATACAGAGAAGTTGGAGCAAAGAGTGTAAAGTTGACATTCAAAAAACAGTTCCTTCTGTTGATGGCAACGTCTGTCCTCATCAAAGTTTAAGTCACATCTTAAAATGGTGGAAAAACTAAACATAACGAAAAACAAAACTTCTATGGAGCGTGATCAGACCCCCGTGGGGGCGAGGCGGCTGATGAATGCGATGCTGCTGAGGCACGCCTTCCTGAAGAAGGCGGGGCAGGCGGGCTTCATGATGAAATGCTCCATGAGGATCCGCAGCTCCGTGAACAAGGTGCTGGGGAGGACACGGATGGGTTAGATACCAAAGTCCTTCAAAGATTTTACATTTCTGAATCCCACACCTGGAAAGAACATCTTATATCCTTTCCTACATTAGTCAGGGTTCATACACTTTTTCACCAATGATTTTCAATGACCTTTACCTCATTTTCCATGACCAAAACATTACTCTGTCTCAGCGGTACCACTGAAAATGGTTTATTTTAACATGGAACAGGAAAATATGAAACATGTTGAGCCTATCTAAAACAAATCAAATAGTAGGCTGACTAGCTTCTACACGCTAAAGCCTCACCGGCAAAATACCTCTTCAGTTAAATGCCATTTTACGTTCATTACTATACGATACAGTATTTATTATCATTATAGTATTACTATTTCGGCGATTAGATAAAATATAAATTATATTTGATGCAACTTTAGTTACATTTTCATGACTTTTCCAAAACTTTGGGAAAAATATTGTTTTCCATAACTTTTCCAGGGCCTGGAATTAGCATTTTGAATTTCCATGACTTTTCCAGGTTTTTAATGACCGTAAGAACCCCGAATAGTTTTATTTTTCTCGAATGTCAACGCCTTCGTTAACATCCTTGCTTATGATTGATCTCAGTCCTTGCCTACAGTGCATTTCTGTAAGCTAAATAGCATGTCAATCAATCCTTTGGAGCAGACTCCCTTTCCAGTTGCTCCAGAGATTCAGAACTACAACCACCCGCTTATTGCAATGTTACAGATGTTGAATCATTGATTGCTCAGTTAAATATAGAATATTCATTGCCAGGCCTTTTCCACACACACACATGTAGTAGAGCCAGACTTATAGCCCGACAAGATTTAAAGTCATATATACTGACCTCTAAGAGATAAAGAATCTATTTGTGACACCGTTTCTGAATTGGCTCAAAAGGCAATTTCAATAGTAGTATTTCTCATAACATGTTGGCCAACACAGACTGATACATCTATACTGATGTTGGCCAATAGTATCAGTCCAGGTCAGTTTTTGGTTCCAAAGGGGCCATATCTTCTGATTTAATTTAATGTTGTTTTGCAAAGAAAAATACTTAAAAATAAATCTTTAATGTTTAATGATAAATGTTGCGGGCCAAAGCAGCACAACACTGCGAGAACTGGACTGAAAAGATTCTGCAATAATGGCCAGATTGTTTTATGTCCTCATTTTCATAAAGAGCTTTGTTACAATATTATTTATCATCTTACCGGCAGTATGGGTTTCTTCTGGATGTGTAGCGGAGGGTGAGGAATCGGTAGTAAATAAAAGGCAGCAGCAAGCTCCCCTGGCCACTGTTTCAAAGACAAAGTGGAAACTGAGATTAAAATGCAATTCAATAAACAATAACATCAATTAGGGATGCTCCGATCGATATCGGCCGATACTCACTCTCTGCCGATCGATCGGTGCTCTCTAAAAATGCCGATCGCATGACGTAAAATACATGACACTTTACTCTGTGCAAACCAAGCTCGCCAAAATGGCTTCACCAGTCTGGCAGTATTTTAAGGTGTCCGAAAAAGACAGTCAAATAGCGTTATGCAACGAGTGTGTGAAGCAGAAATCCTGCAGCTCCGCCCGCTGTGACGGACCGGTGAGCAGAACACACACACTAAGAGTTAGATCTAACACACTTAGCTATTTTATCTACCTCTGGAACAAGCTAAACTAGTTATACATATATTTATTCTTCACTGTCGGGTCACTCATTACTGGATCAGTGAGCTGCATGAGATACTGACAGGCTGTCAGGAGAGAGAGAGGGAGAGAGAGAGAGGAAAAGAGAGCGCTTCCGCTCATTTCTCCCGTGTTATTCTCCAAAGTTAATGTAAACTTGAAAAATGTACTTCATTTGAATGTAATAATTATGTTGGTTGTTGTTTGTGGAAGCGCCAGTGAATGAGCCCCATTAACTGAGTTTTAAACACTCTTTAAATGGAAGATCCCCATAGGCCCCGCCCACTCGATCGGACGATACTGATTCCGGCGATCGGCCCCAAAATGTGCGATCGGAGAATCCCTAACATGAATGAAATCACTTAATTTGTTCAGCACTTTTCAAAACATTCAATACAAATGAAAATTGCCATAACAGTGAACAGCTGCATAATCTAATGCAATCCAACACAACCACTTCACCAGAAAGGACTCTTCGTGCAGACTGCCTTGTGAATTTGAATATGAAAATGTTACGTGTCAGAAAACTAGGGTTGCACAATTACGGGAATTTTCAAAGATGGAAACTTATGCGAATAAACTGGGAATTTTCAAAATTGAAGGTTAGCTCTTCATAGGGAACTTAAATATAGTTGGGGAAAGTATATTTTAGCATAATCTTGACTAAAACAAACAGATGCTATTCAAGTACACTTAAATATCCATGCCGTAGCACACTGCTTACTGCATGGCTATTGAGACCACACAAAGGTTCACAAATGTGAGAGTGGAAAAACTGGTTGGCATTCGGGCAAACCTAAGGCTCTTTGAGCCTGACACAGAGCCATCCTCAACAAGGCTGGACAGTGACACTGAAGAGGAAGAGGAAGAGTTGGATGAGGAAGAGGAGGATGTTGATGAGGCCCAGGAAGAGCCCATTGACTGAAAGGGTTTAGCCAAAATGCAGAGGATCGCTTGAAGGGAGATTTGAATGTGTAATGGGACTGTTTGGAGGAGAAGGGCTCTTTTCATTTCACATTTTGAATGGGACTTTGTGGCGATTTTTGGATGGGGGGTGCATTTTTGTTCATTTTTTAATGAGTGGGGTTGGGGGGATGAGTAATATTTAACTCAACATTCCTGTTTTCGTTCTTCAATGAAACAAATAATTGTTCAATCAAATAATTAAAACCTGTTCCGTTCTGTTCTACTTAATAACATGTTTTTTACCGGAAATGTTCCTCCCCTTTGCAACCCTACAGACAACTATAGAAGCTGACACGCACTGGTAGATACGATCGACTAACATAGATAATGTGGTAATTATGGGAACTGGGATGTGTTGGGTTTGCACTATTGCTGCCCCCACGATTTAAAATGCAATTATAGTGTAAAAAATTACATTACTTGTTAGACGCTTTTATCCAAAGCGACTTACATACTCAATACTGTGGGCAATCCCCACAGGAGCAATTTGGGGTGAAGTGTCTCAGGGACACAACGACATGCTGACTGCAGTGGGGTTTGAACCTGTGACCTCCTGATCCGAACACCAACGCTCAACCCACTGCACCACACGCCGCCAAAAGTGTTTGAAACCGGTCTGTTTTAGTTGCCTTTATCTGTCCTGAGTATGTCTGGCAACACAAGATTGATAAGCAGAAAACTGTCTGAAGGAACACCCACTAAAATAAGTTTAGATGGTTGTCTACATATAAGAGATAAATAAGTATGCCTTAATCGTCACATTTAACATCAGGGCTGTCCCAAATACCATTTTCCGGGCTCCGGATATTCGGTAGTAATCAGCAGCGAATATTCGGCCCGGCAGCGAACCGTGTATGTTGGTGTATTCACGGCATTCATTTTGTTATTCTACAGTATTGTTGTTGTATAGTTATTAACCCAATTTGTGTTCTTTGAAATTGAAAAGGATATCGCATTGTGTTTGTTACTTTCGTTGCAGTTGTATATGTCGTAAGTGTAATTTGGCTTGGACATGCTTTTATTTTGAAGGAGAGGTAGCGCTGTTGACAGGAAGTTGTTGTTGCATTGGAAACAACGTGACGGAGAAAAGTAATATCTACATATAAAGACGGAGAACGTTTATGGTTAAGTGTTAGCACCCCCCGAACAAGCTCTTACGTTGATATTGGAGATTTCAATAAATTCAATTCGGGGAAAAAACGAAATGAATAACGAAATTGAAACCCAAATAGTACTCCAACGAACGAATATTGGGATACAGCCCTACTACAGACCAGAAAGCAGGCGAGTAAACAGAAAAAAGCATTGTGTTTTGGTTGAAATTATCCTTTTCCATGGGCACGTACCTGAAGAGCAGAAAAGCAGTGGCTGGCATCAAGAAAATCTCATTGCAGGCAATAAACTTCAGGATGTTCTGCTGGTTAGATGTAAGTTTGTCCAAAAGGTTTCTGATGAACATCAGGCTGCTGGGGCCCACAGACTGCAAAGAAGAAAGATTCAAACATCAGAAACTGACAACAACGCTGCTCTAAGTCTCATGAATAATTAATAACAACATTTGGTAGGTCATTTTCTAACCGGGGCTCAAACAAAGAATGTCTGTCTTTCAGCATTACGCATCACAACAGCTTCACACTCACATCCAGGACTTTCTTTGTGTAGGTAGTTGCGTGAAGCACCGAGAAGAGGAAGACTGGGAATATGCTCACTGGACACAAAGGTTAAGGATCATCATATCAAAAGACAGAATAACCATCCCACAATGATTTAGTGCAATTATTTGAGTTACATCGTTTACATACATGTATCTTAGAATGATCTATATCAGGGGTTTTCAAAGTGTGGGAAGGTGAGCCTCCCCTCAGAGAACATAACAGCCGTGTGCCCCCTCCCAATTATTATTGTTGTTGCTATAATGCAGGGATATTATTATCCAGTGGAATGCCCTTACCTACTGGCCTAGTTAAATCAAAGTGCTGGGCAGTGGAGTTTTACACACCGTCTTATTTGACTTTCTCAGGACTTAAAACTGTTTTTTGGGGGCAGACCCCCACATAGAAAAAAATATATTTACACACGTAAGGTCATCATCTTAACAGTTTGTTATGCTCATCGAGTCATCCGTGAGCAGAGCATCAAGTTGGCATGCCTATTACAGCTGAATGCGGCGATTACCATCTTGTTCAGCAAAACGCCTCACAAACGTATTAAGGTCTAAAGCTTTAGTGCGTTTTGATTCGATGCCGAGTACAGCCAAACTTGACAGTCTCTTCTCTGTCATTGTAGACCGCAAATACCTCATTCCTTCTGTCTACTTGGGTCCGAATCATAGACTGTATATATATGTGTGTATATATATATATATAAATAAATAAATAAATAAATAAATAAAGGTCCGAATGCGCCGTCCCTTTCAAATGAAATCGCCGCCAATCACATTTCCTCGCTCGCGCCAGGGTTACAAGGCTTGCGTCTTGTGCTGCATTCACTTGCACTCGGACATTCGGGATTTTCTCTCATAAATGTCAGATGAGCCACAACTTTTATTTAAAAACAAAAGCTGCCAACTGGGGTGGCAAGGCTATTTTTAGGGGGGCAGTTTCCACCCCATGCCACCCCGGTAGATCCGCCCCTGCTTGATCGGTACTTGCTTTTGATTAAAGTCAATGCGGAAAACCTGCACTCACACAGGTAGGCGGAGGTGGAGGTGAAGGGAATGAGCACTTTTACAGCCTTTTTGGCGAGGTGGGGGAACTCGGTCTCCACAGACAGCCAAGGGACGTTTTCTGCCAGACGCTGTCTCCTCTCTCACTTTAGGTAACTTCACAAAAAAATCGGTCCATGTTGCCGCTCGCATTAAGTTAGCTGAAGTTAACTAGCGGAAATTCTCGTTATTTTTTTTCTCACGCTGCGCCTCCCCTGAAGCTCTCTGGCAACCCCCCACCGCTGATCTAAATCATGGGACGATCATGGGACTAATAAGAAGCTCTAATTGCACCCTTGTTAAAACAGATGAATGGAGAATCTCAACATTATACCCAGCACTATCCAGCCGTCTTTCCCCCATGTTTGAAGGGTAAAGGATACTTGTGATGGGGTGGGAGTTGACCAGGATGAGTGAGTAGAGCAGGTAATGACAGCTGTCCTCCTGAAGAGCCTGGGCCAGGAAGGCTCTGCTCAGCTGAAAGCGTGGAAGCCTTTGATGTAAGCGAAGGGCACTGGTGAGGGCGTTCGCTAACAAGGCTCGCTGATAGAAGTTAGCTGCTGCATAGGGTCTGAAAGAAACAATCAGTCACAAAAAGTCGGACACAAATTCAGGCTGGGAGAAAGGAGAATAGGTGAAAGCAGTGTGTTGATGATGTGCTCGGTCACTGAATGTACTCACCCTAAAATCGGTAGAATAAACATTACGGAGCAGTAGACAGTGAAGAGCCGTGAAAGCCACATTGCAGTTTCTAGCTTGTTACTCATTAAAAATTGCTGTGGAAGAGAGAAAAAATACATTTAGGATTAATGCTGAATGAATAACCTGCTCCGTCACTATGATATAAGATCATGGGTAGATGGTGTACAAAGTACTGGGATATCCAGGTGACAGAAAGGTTTTCTGTTGTCTCACGCTTACTGAAAAGTGTTTTACTGAAAGGCTCAGACCTCCCCTCATGCTCCCTCATTGGTCAGCAAAGCCAAGCTCGACTCAAAAACGACTTAGTTCAATATCGCAGTTAATTGTCCTGCCTTCTGACCACATGTCAGGAGACAACAGGCAACTTTGCAGTTTAATTTCATAAAATAAATCACGTTAGAGAAGACGTTTCTGTTGAATTTCTTACGATTTATAATTGAAGAAAAGCCCTAAACAATTAACTAATTATGATTACTGAAATGGTTGAGGATTTCATCGTTACAGCAACATTCATTTCTGTGCAAAAATGATGCAGTGTTAATACCTATTATTTTTTCATTTTCATGTGTAAGTCAAGAACACAAATAATCCATTATTAAAAAACTATGAATGCTTAATTTAAATTATATTAACAATGTAATAAAGCTCTAAGGGTTACTGACAGTTTGGGTGACTGTAAAGTGGTTAGGGGCTAGTTAGTAGGCTCAGTAGTATCTTTGTACGTGGAATCAGAACACCTTTCAAAAAGGGACAAATAGTTGAAGGGTTAGATCAAACAGACAACTTACCACAGGCCCTAGCTGTGGAGGAGGAGGAGGAGGAGGACTTTGTTCGTTGGTGTCAGCCATCTTTGGGATTGTGGGTTGCTCTGTTGGGAAAAAAGTAACACCATGAAGCAATACTGACTACTAGCAGGGGTCACGTAACTTACTGCTTATAATCCCCTCCCAGAACGGCTATTAACAATGTGTGTCTTTTTTGACAAGTCAGCCTATTAATTCTGTCAGGAAATGAACAAAACAAGATATTCCAAAACAATGTACTACTCTTTGTTTCAGAGCTTTCATTTACTTTTGACTTCACATCATTGATCTGACAGCTATAGTTACCAAGTACATCCTAAATTGCGATTTGTATAGACATACCACTCACAGGGAATCCTTTCACTTTTTAACTCTAAATAGCTATATTCCTGATTATAATTACCCTACATACTTTTATATTACATTAAGTATTATGTTCAATGCATGGTTTTACTGTGTGGTATTGACCTATTGTTAATTGCAGGACTTTTACTGGAAAATCAGTATTTTTTTGGTGTGGTATTGAATACTTCCTCCCCCACTGTGTTTTTTTAGCTAAGCAAATTGAAAGACACCATGTCCCTCACGGTGAAATCATTCATCTATGTGGGACCAACAGTCACAGGAAAAACCGTACTGAAAAATAACTACTACTATCTATGTCAATATAGGCTAAAACTGAAATGAAAGACTTAACGGTAGCTAGGTTAGCCCACCTAGCCTTCTCTAGTTTGGATAAGTAATAACTACATTGTTATATGAAGCACCGAAACAAACGTAAATTATTGTAACAGTTGCTTATGCTACTGATGAACATGAATAAGCCCAAACAAATTGGTGTAAACATACAATAAAGACTATTGTCGGTGGTTTATCAATGCTAATGCTAATGTTAGCGGCAGGTGGCTCTAGAATATTCGCTGTGTGTTACCATCGTTACTAGCATATAAGCTAACCCTCCACTAGTTACATCGATAGCCCTTAATACGATGGCTAACATAAACAGTTTAAATGAGCTAGTAGAGAAGGAATACAACTGCTTGATAATATATATATACCAGTTATAAAGTGGACAGCTTACCAGTGATTCAGAGTAGAACCGTTACGTTGCGTGCTAGCTTGAAATTGACAGGCTGCTAGTCACTGAGGTAAATGATCAGCTGACCTTCTGAAGCGACGAGGAAACGTGACTCTCGCGATATTTTAGAAGGAGAGTTCCGGATCCCCAGACACGGATCACAGCCAACACTCCCCTCTAGTGGTAACACTGTGAACTGCTCTTCTTTCTGCTCTTAGTTCTGACAGCATTAGACAATCATGTGCCAATAAAATGCACAATGTTCTACAAATTAAAAACAATAAACTGTTAAACCATTATGTCTTATAAGTGTGACATAACTAACCATTTGCTGTACCTAAAAAATACACATATTACAGTTTAATATCCAGAGTTTGCTATAAGACTGTTTTGTTGTTTGGGTGTTTCCAAATGGAATACATTGTTTTCAACTTGAATGTTTTGTCTGTAAAGAAGGAGAGTATTTCAAACCAGTGGCCCAGTTTATGCATTAGCAGATTAGTGTCTGATAGATTACTATGTATTTCTAACAGATACTCAGATTAAATCTCTATGTGCTCATCATTTTAGGAAAAAATAGCCTAGCAACATTAAATTACTGTACAGAAAAACCACAAACTCACCTATTTATAGACATTTTCCCACATGTTTGAAAGTGCTTGAGCAGCAAGTGAAGCAATTATTTTGTTTATCTCCCTTCTTTTGAAATGATAATGTCACCATTTTGCAATATCATTTGAGTATCAGTTAGAAATCCTACTAAAATCACGATGAGACACTAATTCAAAAATTGGACACATGTACATAACTATATGACAGATAACCATACGTGTCTTTTTAAAGAAAACACTTCTTGCTGGGATCAGATAACATCAAGTTTAATCAACTTTATCACAGATTTACATTGTATGTTGAGCATCGCATGTGCATCACAGCTCAGGGGAAAACCTGTAAGTGCGCATGCGCAGTGGTCAACGCCCTCATGTTTAGAGCACATACTGTTTATGTAACATACTTTTTGGATACAAAAACTGCTCTTTTCTGAATTTCAGGAGACACTTAACATAACAAATGTGTCGAATATTTATTTATTAAAAATGATATGATGATTTACTGGTCAATGTGAATGTTATGTTGCGTGTTGCCCACCAGAGGGCGCACTCGACCAGTCTATGGTTTGTCTGCGGATTTCTTATAGCCTGTGTTGGATGATTATTTTAGCTTTAAGAGCACCTTATTTGGTCGCAACATGTTTAAAATCTTACATCTGACTGATGCTGCAGCGCATATACCCGCAGATTATTGGCACCAGTGTCGCAGGATGATGTGTTTGCTGCAGATGCCATTTGAAAATATAGGCAGTGTAAGCACTGTAGAATCTAATTATTTCTTTGCAAAACCTAATTAGGCATTAAAAAAGGTTAACGCCAGCGCCTGAAACGTTTTTGTTTAATAATCCCATTACTGACGGCTCATCATGTATAAAATGGTGCAGGAGGACACTAAGTTTCCACTTGTTAAAGGGAATCTCTGAGAAATAGTCGCAGACTTTTTGACACTATCTGCGATTGGGAATTAGGGCTTGTAATTAAACTGCGGAGCCTCAACAGAGCACAGAGTAAGTAAGGCTGCAGCGCCCTGCCTTGCATGCATTTTCTATGTTTAATTGATCTGCCTACTGCAAGAAAGATTGTCTCTATATTCTGCTTTTCTCTTTACAATGTCTTAATGTGCCAGGCATGACAGAACTCGTTAAACAGGCAGCGTCCAGTGAGAATATCTTGATGATTTTTAAGCGTCAGCTCCTCTCGGACCATTACCAGTCACCAGAGAGCTGAAGGTGAGAATTTAAATGAGACAACATTTTCTGCCCGAGTTTTAATTTCTCCAGGCTTCTGAGGAACAACTGTGAGATCCTGAGACACGTTATGAGAGAGAAATGTGTCGATGAAGACTCAAATATGAATATATAGTAGATTGAAGAGCAAAGGGATGTTACAGTGATGCAAAAAAACATGTATTTGATGAGTGCCAAAGCCGTATTAACGAGTTATCAGGACTTATTCTGATATGTAGCTTTTTAAAGTATCAAATTAAAACTACGTTGTTGGTTTCTTGAAAAAATAAATACAGTTGTGTATCTTAGCTATAGCGTGTAAAGGAGCCTACAGATCATAAAAGTAATAAACAGTGTTGAACATTTTATTTATAGCACATACAAAAATAGTATTTCCTGTTTTTTTTACAGTATATTGGAGCAGTTTCGAAATGTTCCCCTCCTCTTTGCATCGGTCTAACACAGAGACAGGTTTCTGCGCCAGTTATTCACCTACAGGATGGATTACTGTTTATTTAAAATACAAAATAATAGGGAAAATGAAAAACATCAAAAGCGAAAACGAAAGCCAAATAAAAAACGTATTTACGGGTTATTATATAACAATAAAGTGAACAAATAAAAGGACATTAGGATGTCAGAGGATAATAATATATTACATTTTGTCAACTTTATAACATAATTATTATTATTATTGCTGCTGATGTGTTATCATTATTCGTATTATTATTTTAATATTGAACACCGCGAATATTTTGACTACTGCGAGAATAATTAGCGTAATAATATTTGTATTTTCTAACGTACAACGACCTTTTTACGCACGTAAACAATGCGCTGTTAAACCTACAATCACTTCATTCTAACAACTGTATTTAAACCTTTCATTCGAAGCTCTGAGGATAAAGAAAGAAAGAAAGGAGCAGGCAGTGAGTGACACACCAAAGCTTTCTCAGAGCGATGAAACTCGGTGTGTCCTGACAGGAATGCGCTGGTAATCGCTCAATATCTCCGTGTTTGGATCCATTCGGCCCAAAACAAACAGGGGATGAAAATCGGGACAAGCGAGGAGGAGGTTTGATGGGGAGGGAAAGAAGGACACGGTGCATTTCCCTCAAACTGGTTAAAGCAACAATACAGAGACTACAGACTTCCCTGCCTATTATCTCGTTGTCGGCTGATCAAAGGAAGGCGTTTCACACTTCATGATGGAGAGAAACCCCCCTTGATTAACAGGGAAATACAACAAAAAGCATTTTTAATCGTACGCTATATTTTATATTCCGATTAGTATACAAATATAAAGAACAACCAAGTGGTGCTTTTTGCTCTGATAAGTGTTTTAAAATGTGCCTCTCAGTCGATTCCGCACATTTTACTTTGATGCATTTTTACTTTTTGCAAAACCATAAAATGAAATTGCGAGATTATAGTCTCCTCTTGTCAGATAAAAATACTCTTACTAGTCATAATGTTCTTCTCATGGCTCTCGGGTTATTGCAGCATGCAGCTCATGTGTACATTTTGGTTGATATCTTCAAGCTAAAAAACACTGAAGTATTTGTTTTTATTCAAATGTAATAATAATAATAATAATTATAATAATAACAACATTGATGACCACTGATGACCATATCTCAATTTCAATCTTCAGCACATTTAAATATCTGATCATGGAACCTTTTCCAAAAGGTTTAGATAGACTCAATTGACCATATTTGCTGCTGTGTCATAAATACCCAAATGACAACACTTGTCATGCATGTTGAATCTTAGTATTTGGCCATGTTATGGGAGATTGACAACTAGTAATTCCCCCTTTATTTAAGCAACATATCACACATTTCAGAGGAGTTTTCTTGCACAATGCCACCCCTCTAACATTGGTGTCATATGCATGCAGTGAGAGGATCTTCTCTCGGCCTCTCAGCTTTCTCCCTGAGCTTTCTTCCAGCATGCAAGGCATCCATCTCATGGAGGAGGCTCTGCTGTGCAAAGCATGTGATGCTACATTTCCCTTATTCTACTTTAAAGTCTTTAATGTGTGTTAAGACTCAGAACTCCTTTTATATTAATCTTTGAGCATCTCCATGATCTCTCCTTTACTCCACACTTGTCTCTGCACACTGGCTTCTGATTGATGCGATTATCTCAGGAGTGAATTCAGGACAAAGGGAAGGAGCTTCCTGCAGGTTTTGGGATGTGAAGAGTTACATCTTAATACCATGAACACCCTTTAACAGGAGAAGTGTGCACAAACAATATGTTAATGGTAATATAAATGCATTATCAGCAAAGGGCAGCCTTTTGTTTCTTTTCAAATGAAAGTGTTTTTAGTGAAATTTCCTAATTAAAAATACTAAAACATTATAAACACAACTAATATAACCACAGCAATTTTCGTAGAGGGTAAATGTATACATACATATCTTTTTTTAATTGTTTTTGTGGTAAAACAAGCATGTTGTTTTAAGGCTGGAGGGAATCAGATGCCCACAATGAGCCTTGAGCCAAAATCTATTGACACAGAAAGCTGACTTTTCCCTTTTTGGGAGTAAAGCTATGTTTGTTTCTGGGCTGAATGGGGGTCTATAATGGAACTGATGGCATCAGGATTGTCACCACAAATGGTCTGGGCGTTTTGCAAGGCTGCTTGACAGACCCCATTATGTCATTGGTCACGTCCCTCCACTCCTTGCTCGCTTGGTCTTGAATGGGAGTGAATTAATCAAACGGTTTGAGAGAGATCAGGCAACTTAATGCACTTTGAGTCAAGGTCTGCAGCGAGCCGAGACCCCCGGCCTCCCCTCTACCTGCATCTTACACATCCAAGTACAAGCTGAGAACACAAACCGTTTATGTGGCCCACAACTGATCTGATTTTGACCTTTTATTCAATGGAGCTTTAAAAAAATATATCTTAAATTATCACTTTTCTGAGGGGTCTTGAGTTTAAAAATGCAATGTCCATCCTTTGGAGTGACAGCAGAGATAGTTTACTGATAACTTAAATTATGTATTTTTGTATTCATTTATAGAGTCACTATTAAAAATGTAACATTATAATCATGCAATTATAAGAATTTATATATCCCAACAATAATGAATTTCTAAGAGCCCATTAGATGAAATTCAATATTTGTACCCTATGGAGGGTTTGTTGTGTGTCTGAGGATTTACAGACTTTGAATGAGTGCTGCTGAGGGAAATAGTGTGACACCTATAATTGGGTGTCATTCATAATTTGGATCATTTGTGTGGAAATTCACCCTTGAGGACTAAGCAGACCCCACCTGGAAAACAAGCCTCTTCAAGCCTGATCTATGTGCTTAATAGATTAAACACTGATATAAATCTTTTAAAAATCAAAGCACAGCCTCAGTCATATTTATTTTTTCCAGGAGGGAAAATGGTCCAAAGGGTGCAAAGTGGAGCTCTGTAACGTTATTGCTTTATCCAACACAATCAAACCGTGAATTAATCAAAGCACTCTGCGTCACTGCGCCATGCATGAGCATTGTTTGGCTGTAATGGATGGCTTTAAAATGTTACGGTATTATTTCCCGTCATTTCTGGAAATAAATTGAACATTTATTGCATATATATTAAAAATTACACAGTCGTCGAGAGAGGCTGATGTCTCTTTTATTGAGGCGCACCGAGAGGTGAGGTCTCCGCGGATCAATTTCCCTGTCTTGTTACTCCCGCAAGAGGATGTTGGGAAAATGCCTGCACCGCTAAATTGATTCAGAAACGAATTCATAACTTGGGGGGTTTAAGCAATTTTGAGGCGCCTAGTTTTTTTTTTATCGCCTATCTTTTCTTTTGTTTCGTGTTTTGATTGCTTTAAGCAGACAAACAAAGTTTTGTATCACCCTGCTTTTTTCTCAGCTCTGCGTTTGTCCAAAAAAATGCATTTAATACACTGGGTTTTGGGTGGCTTCACAAACATAGCCATTAAGCAGTCACAATGCTTTTATTGTGCACTTGATCTCAAAATAGAGGCTGGTCTGACTGCAGGGTCCAGACGAACCTATGGAAAAGGCCTTGTCTTTGTCTGCCTGTACGGAGATGAATGGCCCGTGTCAACCAGATGATTAGTTTGCGCTATTAAATTGTCAAAAAGGAAGGATTTTTCCCTAATAGTGCCTTTTCTTGAAGAATTATGGAATTCAGAGTTGTTTGCGACTGCCAGGGAACTAGCAGGGCTTCGCGGGGTTGAGGGCGAAGGTCAGACAGAGTTCTCAGCGTCCAGTGAGCCGCAGTCAGGGGAGGATGTGGAGACAAATGTGCGCCTATGTGCTGCAGGATGGCAAGATTAATCTAGACATTGTAGCAGAAGAAGGATATCCATGCAGTGACACTGTGATTCAACAACATGAAGTGAGATCATCCGTCAATGAGCAGTCACAGAAGGCGTAAAAGTTGTGCGTAAATGCGCAGAAATGCCTAGAAAGCCAGAGTAAACATCAACAACAGAGAAGACTTAAAGTTCACAATAAAAGGTGGGGAACACAGGATCAACAGCCTATTTCAATTTTAAAAATCGAACTAATAGGAGACTTCAGCTCATATGTTTTTTTAATTATTTTGCGTAATTTCAGACGCTGGTAGTGCCACATCTCTCCCCGTGTCATGACTGCCATGCTCCACCCGAGAAACCCCCCTCCATTCTGCTCAACCTCTATTCTAGTGCCAACGTTTTGTGTTAAATGTTAACAACTTGGCCCGATCCATTTCATCTGCAACAAAACAATCTGTGTTGACTCAAACACTCGCCTCCTTTGTGCCCATTATGTGCCTGCCCTCACTTGAAGATTTATGTATTTTTGATATTAAATTCCTTCTGTCATCAAGACTGCTCTCTTGTTTACTTTTCTTGACCCGTTGACCTCGTTCCCCAAACTTTCCCATATTTAACGCGGGACCCTCACCCCCCAACTTCTCCTGCTTCACCGCAGCTGAATGCTGTGTGGCTCCTTTTGTTGGCATGTGCTGTTTGCACTGTTCTTGAACTTCAGTGCGCTGCCCTGTCCCCATCCTGTACTTTGAACCCTGCGGGACAATATTCCTCCAGAAAAGAACGCCCTTTTGTTCTCAAGCAGGGGCTTCAAATCCCTGCATGTGCAGCTTTTATAGTATTCTGGGCCACTGGTTGTCAGGACATCATATTTTGGTAATTATCTGCTCATTGATGCCCCCCAAGCTTCACGTCATTTCTGCGCGTCTGTCACAGTCTGCTTTCATGCAGTGTTGACGCAGTTGACGGATGCCCATATACCTTTTCCATATATGACGTCCATGTCCTCTATACAAGCCTCCCTCTGCTGCCCAGCTTGCTAATTAGTTAAACAAACGCTCATACTAATGATCCCACTGGCCTGGTGAGCTCTGGGGTTTTTGTTCCACCACTTTGCCCCAGCTTCTCCTGCGGGAAACGTGGCCCCTCTGACCCGAGCTATCATGGCGCTGTGGAGACGGCTGGGCCGCCCTGTCCGGAGTCCGGCCCCCCAGGGGCCAAAGGGCAGCGTCCGAGGCCCGGGAATGCCACCACCAGCTGCTAGCAGTGACACCATTTACAAAGGGGTCTTGGTGAGCCATCCCTCTATGGGCTGTCAGTGTTGTGACAGTGCTGGCTTGACATTTATTTACTCTCTCATAGGACCAAACACCACTGGTTTGGTTTCAGTAGCCACCAAGTTTAATTTGACTCCAACACCTCTGGACTGCTGTTTCTGTACATGTAAAGTGGGCACCTCTTTCTAGAGAGGGTCTCTTCATAATACAGGGGTTATGATCTGTTTTTACTTTATTATTTGTCATAAAATAGTTTACTGTGCTTTAAGAGTCATTAATAACAACAATTGTGTGTTGGCAGGTACGTTTGTCTTTGACAGTTTGATCACTTGATTCTAGAAAAGGAGAGCAGAACATCTGGACCAAAATAAAAATATACCCTTTTTCCCAAACCTGGCAACCCAATAATGGTCTTATATTTGTCTGATTTAACTGCTCTATAAAGAGGTAATCACACATTTAAGTTGAAACCCCCTTATTCAGGGTGCCTTGTTTTGGTACAACAAATAAATGAAACGTGCTAAGTGAGGTTTCACAACCTTTCAAGCCAAAATGTGTTGCTTAAGTATTTTAGCTGAGATATAGAGCATTAGCACATGATTTGTTAATCGTTAATTAAAGCCATTAGTTACACATCATAAGCCCTTCACAAAATGTGCCTCAGGACGTAATAATGCTCCACATATCTTCGTGTTTATTCACAATAAGAAGATACATTAAATATATTCCTGGCAAATGCTGTTTATACTAACATATAAGATCAATATTTTGTCTTAATGCTAACTGCCTGATAAATCACTTTTATTGCTGCTTATTTATTGTTTATTTTCACGACGTCACAGCATGTTTTTGGGTTTATTTTAGAAACCATTCTGATGTTATGTCTTGTTCTTCCTGAATTCAAACGTTTTTCTTTGCCCACAGCGCCTCTCGGTTAACACAGACCCATTACGCGCTGTCTCTGAGGCTCTCGGTGTTATTTGGACAATGTTTGGCCATTTACCCGACCCTCTGTCTGCGCGCTCCAAGGAGGTCTGGACAGAAATGGATACTAATTGCGGGGACTGTACACTGCTGGCTGGTGGAGGCCTGCAGGCGGTTGCAGGACCTGCTTGTCACCGCCTAATTGACAAGGGCTTGTCTGTCCTGGGAGCAGCTGCTGCTAAACACTGGCGCACAATCGCAATCCTGACACGGCCTGCACTCGCCTCAAGGAGTTTTGAGGGGAAACGCCGTTAAAGGGAGATTTATTGAATCTCCCTTTGGGGTGACGGTGTATTAAGTACGCAATATAGGCTTATTTCCGCGGGTGAAAGGGGAGCCACACTCCTGGTATTAATAACAGAAGGTGCCAATTAAGCCAGGTGACATTTCGTGTGACATTATGAATCACTGCAAACAAGACAAGCGTGGGTAAATAAAAGCTGCCCCTGCTCTGAGATGGGTTTTTAAGGAATAGTTATTTTACTTCTCGCTGCTACATGACACACAATGAGGCTATATGCGCAAATCGGATGAATGCAGGGGGATGTGTTGCACCAGCCATTCAGCGAGAACACAAATAACACCCTCACAGTAAAATAATCAATTCACTATTCTGGCCTGCTTCTATTAGCCTATATAGCTGAATGCAAAAAGCCAAGCAAGTATTGTTTTGGTCTGCAAGTGGAAAAGGTTTCCCTGCACTTTCCCACTGCCTGTAAAGAAACGCTGCTTTTTGGCCCTTTTGAAGTGAAATCGTGATTTTTTCCCCTGGTGTTCTCCGGACGCGCTCCTTTCTCTGTGTTTAACAATGACAACACTGGAGGAACCCCGCCGGTGCGCCACAGTTGGGGATCCCCCGGATTGTTTTGGACATCTTTGGATTTCATCAATCAAAATGACTGCAGTTTTCCATAAAAATGCTGAATTTGGTGCTGGAACCGAGCGGGCAAGGTAGAAAATGCGAAGCTGTCCTTCTCGATGATAAATGGCCATCCTTTGATTGAGCAAATAGAGAAATACGTGCCGCAGTCAACTGAGAAACAGAGGAAGATTGTTAAGGAGAGAGGACTTGTCTCAGATGATGCCAGAAATGAATCGAGCAGAAACATTGGGCTGTAAAAGCAACTGCATTTTCCCAAAGCTTTGAGAATATGCGGGATATATAAGCAAGATAAACCTTAAATTGTGGATATGTCCAACATTATGTTAGAATTCACATTTATTGGCCACATTTTGCAGAATAATGTGTGTTTTTTGCCTGTTTTTGAAATAAATATAAGAAATAGCAATAGGATGAATAATACCTCTAACTGACTGATGTTACATGTGTCATGCCAGTAAAATTGGTCTTTCTTACCCTTTTACTGGGTGTAGAAAACCACAGGAGCAATATATATAGAATATATGATGTAGTTTATTGGCCTGGATCTACATAGCTGATCCTGTATCCCTTTACTGCACGCTTTCCCACCGATAAAACCCCTGTTAACATGGAAATATCACATCCTATTGACTAAAACCCAATTATCCGGCATCTCAGCGGCAGCTCTCGTTGGAGCGGAGCTGGGATGAAATTAGAAAACTGCAAAGGAAAACTTTTAATTTCCTGAAAAAAGCAATTAGGAATTAACGGCGCCTCTCAAGGTGTCCTGTCTAAATGGCCTTAATGCTGAGGCTAATTATCCAATATTGACATTTTGTCCCGCCTCAGGTCAGCAGGTCAACAGTTGGAGATTAATGACACTGGACGGAAGTAAAAGGACGGGAAACCAAGGGAAGTGTAATGTCACTATACTAGTACTGTATTACATCTGGTTAGGGCCCTATAGGACATATTAGGGGTTATAGTCACTTAAAGGACTTACATTGTGTCTGTCAGAGCCAATGCTTCTGTTTTGACCTTATTGTGCATTATGTTTGTCTAGATATCCAATGTTTTTGCACAACAAAGATTCATAGTCTGTGTTTGACCTTATTTTATAGGCTTAACTCATTATGTGTCTTCTTTAAAAGCATCCTGTGTCTTTTCAGCCTATATGGTTCATTATTCGTTATGACTTTACCTAAGACAGGTATAGTAGGATAGCTGTAGTGAAGACACTATCCTCTCCCTCCTTCCTTCCGCCTCCTCTCTGGAACATATAGCAGAGTTGACTGGCTTGTCGAGCTTGAAGAATTGTTTAATTTCAGGGCCCCGGCGTTTCCTGAGGTGAGGTCTGCATTGGCTGCTAATAGAGATCTAATTGATGGGCCGAGTCCCGTTTCCGTGCTCCCTCTCCCTTTATTGCGCCCCGGCGTCTGCTGTAAAATAGGTCTATAATCAGATTGGGCTTATTCCTCCTGGAGCAGAATGAGAGCTCAGGGCTGCAGAGAGATGAGGCTACAAAAAAAAATAAAAAAATAAGAAGAAGAAGAGAAAAAGTAAAATTAGGTTAAGACTTGAGTAGAAATTCGACATACTGGTGGGGCTTGATGAAAAACTGAAAAGTGAGCTTAAACATAGAAATCCACCTCTTTCTAGTTTTCTTTAAAATATAGAAACTTGAGTGAGTTTACTGTGACATTATCAGGTTTCATCTGTCGGAATATCACTTGATTTCTTAGGGGATTCATAGTTTTGCAGCAATATTTATACACTGAACCCCTCATCTAAAATTCTCACTTCTCACAAGATTACTATAGATCTTCCATAAAAAGGCTCTGTTATTGCTGCCTTCTGTAATGATTATTTTAACGTGGTTATATGCTTTCATGACTCAGACTCTCACTTCATGATCAAATCTACTTCCTTGCAGGCCAGTCTTGGTTTGTATACCAGTGTTTTTGCCCCCAGAAGGTACACAAGATGTCAATCACACATCAGAAACAGAGTGATTTCTCTCTCTTTCTGCTTCTCTCCCCATCTCCTATAGAGCTTCCTGCAGGGCTGTGATTGGCCGGCCTGTCGGAGCAGTGATAGCAGCCCTGGAGCCGAGGATGATTGATGATGGCGAGGGCAAGGCCGAGCGCTGGCAGCATAAAGCCCCATAGACGCCTCAATAAAGAGCCTGGCTAGTGGAGAGCCTGGGCCCCCGCTCAATAGGGCCCCTCCGAGAGAGGAGTGCATGGAGAGGGAGGGAGGAGGGAGGGAGGGAGGGAGGGAAGGAGGGAGAGAGGGAGAAGGAGAGGTGCTCTGTTGTTGGATAATCCGTTTAGCTATCGAGCCAGCAGCCGTCTGAGGCTGGATAAGTGCAGCGACGGATGTGTGTGGGGTGAAAATAGCAGGGGTTTGGCTGGTGGAGTGCTGCAGGGGGGGTGTGGGGGGGGGGGATGTGCAGAGAGAGGGAGAGATGGATCATCCAGTCTCAGGATGCATAATGGAGGAAAAAAGGGAAGCGGATGAACAACACTGGAAATGAGATCTGCAGCCTGTTTTTCACACACAGTAGAAATTATCACCGGACAGAATAAAAGTGGACCACATCAAACTGACCTCTGTGTGTTTGGAGCAAAGTGAGATACTTCAAAGAGGTTTTTATTCAAATCTATGTTAAACAATTTCCATACGTCAAGCTTTAGGTGCATCTTACAATCTGGCCACTGAATTGAGGACAAAGTTGACCACACATTGACTGACCTCTCTGTTCCCGCTGCCCGTCACTCACTGCAGACGCAGAACTGTGGTGACCTTTGCTGTGACCTTATTTAAAATATTACATATTTATATAACCAAGTCATTTTTGTCCATAATTAAACCTTAGAGGACTCATTCTCCATTAAAATTAAGTGGAACATTCACAAGAGCAGTGAGAATATGTGTACCTGCTTCCAATAAGAAGTGTATTTCTTTTTGTCTTGAAAGCAACATCAACTCTTATCACATGTTGAAGTTTTGAAGTGAAATATTTGCCATACTCTAAAGAGGTTTTGATTCAAATCTACCATTTGCGTAGTTAAGCTAAGTGTATCTAACAAACTGGCAACTGAATTGAGCACAAAGTTGACCACACATTAGCTGACCTCTCTGTTTCTGCTGCTCTGTGGCCGTCACTCACTACAAACACATAACTGTGGTGACCTTTGCTGCGTCGGATCAATGAGACCCTGCGATGTTGGATTCCTCCGCTGCAGCGTCCACTGACCGCAGGCAGCCTGTTGAAACCCCCCGCGCACAGCAGCTCTGAAAAGCACAATTAGGCAGAAATCTGATCCTACCAAGCCAGCTTTCAGTGACTCCAGCATGGAGACACGGTGTCCTGCAGACCCTCCTGGCTGGAGTTGGCAGGACGAGGGTCTGAGACTGATGGCCTCGTGATGGTCTCTGCTCTGCAGGGTTCACACAGAGCACGGAGGAGACGTTTTAATGCACTTAATTCACTTTATGACCCTGCAGATGGTGCACTGACTTTGATATCCAAGGTGATTAAAGGAGACTTCAAGCATCAACTTTAAACAACAAGAATCAAGACTCCCAAATGCACTGAAAGTCAGAATTGTTGTTGTTTATTAGATATGAATGAGCTTTAAAACATTAAACCAAAAAATACTTTGCATAAGTTATTTTTGTAGCAATGAGTCGTGTATTTTGGTCAAATGACATTGTATTTTTAATGTCATTAATGAAAAATAAATCTACAAATGTTTCCACAAAATACCTGCTTTTTGTTGTTTTAATTCCGGCTCTTTTATGCATCAATTAAGGAAATATATGCAGCTTTTTGGGGACAAAGTCCATTTGAGTCTCGAGCCATTTGAGGTGAATCCAAGACTCAGTTTGAAGTCTCTGTTTATGTCCAAAGTCATTTTAATTTCAAGCAAACTGCAAGTTATTGCAAAGCTTTGTATTCAAACAAGGGACCCAGATGCACTAACGTCTGAAGGGTTTTGTTTATTGTAATTAAATTGAGTTTTAAAAACGTTTAAAAAATGTAAGAGGTTTTTTCTTAGCAATGCCTTGTGTAATGAAGCAATATCAATTTGCATTTTAATGTCTGAAATGAAAATAAATCTACGAAATGTTCCACAAAGTAAATGCTCATTGTTCCTTTTATTTCCTGCTTCCTGCTTTAAAGGCAGTGCTCTTCCATTTATTCATTAAAAAGATATATGCATTACATTACATGCTACTTGTTAGACGCTTTTATCCAAAGCGACTTACACACTCAATACTGTGGGCAATCCCCACAGGAGCAATTTGGGGTGAAGTGTCTCAGGGACACAACAACATGCTGACTGCAGTGGGGTTTGAACCTGTGCTCCCCTGATCCCAACACCAACGCACTATCCACTGCACCACAGTCTCCCATATATGCAGCTCCATTATAAAGGATTTTGGGAGATGGCTCGAGTCAGCTGCGATTAATTAATCTTCTCTCAAGTCATTTTTATTCCAAGTCAAAGAAGGTCCAGTTTAGATCTGCAGTATATATTGACAATTTTGATATTATGGTAAAGTATTTGTGGATTATATTTATAGTCGTTACAGCACATTTAAAACATGTTTTAGTGGCTGATTGAACAGATGTGAGACTCACTAGTACACATTCATGGATTAAATCCGAATGATACAAATAATCCATGAAATAAATAGCATTTCGACGTAAAATAAAAACCTGCAGGCTTAGATATAAATTAAGAAACCTTCCAGTTTAAAACTGATCAGGTTTCTGCTTGAAAGGTTCAACCCTAGTCTTTAGGCATTCAAGACTCTCAGCAGACGAGATATAGAAACTAAAATCTGCTCTAGGTCCAAGTCTAAATTCAACATATCTGAATACGTTTTGAAAACTGCCGACATGATGTTACAAATGCAGTTTTTTTAAGGCGGAAGATTGATTGTTGAACGATTAAAACTTAATATTCAGTATTTGCATTTATGATACCCACCATACAAGGCCGGATTAGTACCTCCAGGGGCCCTTGGGCACTGAGCACTCATGGGCCCCCCCCAACCCACGTGCCAACAAGTAACACCACGCCTACGAACATGATCAATATTTAGAATTGTCAGTCAATCTGGCATGTCAAATCGCACACCTATTTGTCAAAAGAAGGGACGCAGCCACATAGTTCAACCAAAGTAGGTCTAGCCTTTTGCCCTTTCAGTCTAAAATCCCAAGACAAAGATACAATGGATGAGATCTCAAGACAGTGTATGGCTCAAGAAGACCTAGGTAATATCACTCAAAACCTCAGAGCAGCACCCCACTTAATGCCAACATATGACTGGCTGGCTGTACAAGTACACAAGGAGTTCTATTAGTCAAACATTGAGAGTTACAAAAGTAAAATATGTAGTGAAATTGTGTGGTTGCTCAAGGGTGGGGCTGTGATTCGGCTATACACCGCCGCCGTGTAGTAATAAAGTTGAGAGCACATAGTGAGACCTACAGTACAGAGACCTACAGTAATTTGACCCTATAGAAAAGCTGTGTTATTTATGGCGAAGAGTGAGTGTAATTTAAAACAATGTATGATGAGTGAGGTTGTGCCCAGGAAAATAAAAATAAAAATGTATATATATATATATACATATATATGTTTTATCTTGCCAGCTGAGGGCCCTCTTTGCTCAAGGGCCCCTGGGCACTTGCCCCGTTTTTTTTGGACAGACCTGTAATGAGAAGAGACAGAGCTGAAAAACACTCAACACATTGAAATAAGACACATGGAAACTACCTTCTGGTTACTGGACATATTGGCCTGTAATTCTAATAGTAAATAATAAACTAAAAGACTTGAACAGAACTACACATAATGATGTTCACACATGTTCAGGTGCATCACAAAGCCACATGTTGCTCTCCTCCCTGCTTACCTTTGACTTCTGATTGAGTTTAACAGCCTTTCCATGATTACATTCAACGACTATTTACTAATGAAAGTAAAGGTGCGTAACTAACAACACATTACACCTTATTGCTTTACAGCCAATTAAAGCCACACAAAATCTGTGTGAGCAGTTCAAAAGCAATAGGTTAATGAAAGCGTTACAGTCAAACGTGTCTTTATTGATTTGTGATTAGAGCCGGGGGGTTTATTCACGGGGTTTCCATAACTGCATTCTGCTTCAGATCTTAATTGCTTAATTGGACTGATTATTTAGCAATGGGAACCCCTTCCACCTGTTCCCCCCGCCGTACTCCAAGAAGCGTCTGATACACATGGTGACACAGAGAGGTATTCTCCCCAGGGGTAGAAGTACTCAAAACCTTTAAGTAAGAGTACACAAATATAAAAATACTTCCTTACAAGCTTAAGTACACCATTCAAAATCCTACTAAGGTAAATAAGTATTATCATCAGCAGTGGAATAATTACTCCGAGCATTTACTCAAGTACAATTACACATAGTATGATCTTCAAAATACCCCAATACAAGTATAAGTCAGAAGTATTTAAACCAAAATGTAGTGTAGTAGAAGTATTTGAAGTATAACATGGAAATACACTTTGAAAGTAAGTCTAAATAGAACAACACTCGAGTTAATGTAGTTATATATAATATGCTACAGTGTAATACTTTCTAAAAGTGTCCTAGTACGTACATACATAAATATGTGTATGTACGAAACAAGATATGCAGTTAAGTCAAAATCTGTGAATTCATAATTTATATTTTCTTATGGACACCTATCCTATTATTATGGATATGATAAAAATCGATACAGCAGAGCTAGAGGTGATTATGTTTGCCGTGTTCTTATTCCTTGTCAAAACTGGTGCCTACATTACCCACAATGCAACTGGACCACTGACAGTTCGGTCTGTTGTGTTAAGCTAACACCTGGGAACGTAGCCGTGCTGCGGAGATCTGCTAATCTTTTTATTTTATTTTTTAAAAACATGACGTCTTTATACAACACAATTCACAAACTTTAGGGAACCAAATCTGTGGAATTTCCTATATTGTATTTTCTAAGTAAATATGTGTACTTGTCATAACTTTTTCCTTCTGTTTAATGAATAGAATCATGTCAGATATTATTAATACAAAATGTACATTATAATATATTAACGTCGACATGTATTCTTCCAGAAGGATCTCTACGTGGATGTCCTCTCTCGGAGTGACACGGTAAACACGTGTTTATGGGCAGGAAGAACAAATCTAATCTGAGCCCATTACCCAGCGCTGAATTATTTCACATTGCTTGTTGTTGTGTGCATTGTTGGTGGGCAGAGGTTAGCGAGAGGGCAGCTCAGATCCAAGCCACCGGCACCGTGCGCATGGGGAAACGTTGGCAGTCGAGCCGGAGAATAATCATACGCTAATCTGATTTCCAGCTCTGATAATGGAGGCCAGGCTAAATAAGAAAAATTCCAGGCAAATTTGTGCAAATGAAAAAGGATTCCTCCTGACATAATGGTACGGTGCAAGGCAGCTTCTAATGAGCAATAATCTGTCTAAGAGCTTCTCTCTCTCTGCTTTGGTTTCTCCCTCCATCTTCTATCCGCCCCCCACCCTGCCTCCCCCACAACTCCAGCTCTCAGCAGCTCCTCTCTTCCTGGTGGTGACACAGATATGGGACAGAGGAGGAAGTCCTGCTCAATAAAGGTGTGCAGTTTTTATCTCATAACATTGCTGATGTACACATTTAAAAAATCACAAGGACATGTTTTGAACACAGCAAAAATATCCATATCACCAAGTCATTTCCATCCATTATTATCACTTTATAGCCAATTTTTTGTATTAAAAATATTTACAAAGAGATGGAAAATTGCCACGAACAGTGAGAATAGTTTGACCTGCTTACAATAAAAAAGTTTTTTTGCAAACTTATTTGAACCATTTCCAAGAAACAATTGAATTTGTTCTTGTTTTTAAAGCCACTAGTCTTATCACAAAACATAAGTGCAAACTAAATCTTGAAATGTGTTGAATTGTATTTGAGAGAAGTCTAATTACTCCTGATACTCTAGATATCTAGCTAGCTAGGTTAAGCTAGGTGTACTTAACAAACCTGCAACCTAATGTAGGGCTCAATAATAAACCAACATATATTTTTTAAGTATAGTATAGCGCCAGGGGATAAAACATCAGTGATGCCTTGTCAAAAGAGTATTACATATTGTCTTTAAGTTCAAATAAATAGACGTAAGGATCCTGTTTTTCATATTAGATGATCCTGTTCTCAAACTAAAACCTAGACATAGTGAAAGTGAAAAATGGTGCTTCTCTGAATAATAGCCTACTTGTCTGTTTTTAACGCTTGGATTTGAAAGGCCTCAAAGGTACAGAAATATATTTAATGAATATGAAAAACAACAAAATGGCAATAACATTTTACGACCAGCAGCACCATCACACCAGCCTGTACAATGTCACAGCAGCTGTAAGACAATTTAACTCCACAGAAAAATAACACCCTCTCTCTCTCCTCCCTCCTCTCCTCCCTCCTCCCCGCCTCTCCTCGGCCAGCGGCAGCTTGGCTCTGTGTTCCTGACAACTTCCATAAATTATTGGAGATTTTCATATTTCAAATTTCATCTGCATTCATGCTCTGCGGCCCTGCAGAGTGTAGCGTCGGGGTGTCGGGTGGAGAGCCTCTGAGGCAGCGCTGCCACCGGCTGCTGCTGCGCGGCCCCAGAGACCCTCGGCTAATTGAATTGCATCCCCTGATTAGATTATCCTTGCGGCAGCTTGCTGCCAATCTGAAGTATGGGTGCCTTCTATCCTACTTAACCCTTCTGCCCCCCACCCGCTGCTGCTGCAGGCACACACACACACACACACACACACACACACACACACACACACACA
>CALSBZ010046683.1:1497776-1531555 GCA_943591055.1 Gobionotothen gibberifrons | reverse complement strand
CATGTTGATGTAGAAGAGACATGAAGAAGAGGGGACACATGTTGATGAAGAAAAGACATGGAAAAGTGTATTTCGCACAATAGGTGACCTTTAAGATAAACTGTTAGTACATTGGAGAAAAAAGGTATTTAAAAAATATTGTTTGACAGAATAAATACGACCCGGGAATGAGTTAGCATGTTTGCACTTCCGGTTCCCTCGTCTCGAAGTCAATGGTCTGTGGTTTACACAAGGTGAAGACATTTTCAAATTCTGTTCTGTGACATAAAATATGTCTGTAAATTCCCCACTTGTGATGTAGGAAGCTTCTATTTGTTTTAAAGGGGCTCTATTCTGCTCATTTTCAGATTCAAATGAGTATTTTTTGCCTCTACTGTGACATGTCTCCATGCTTTAATGTTCAAAAAGCTCTTTATGTTTCTCATACAGCCTGTGCTGCTGCACCTCTTTTCACCCTCTGTCTGAAACCAGAGCCCAGTCTGCTCTGATTGGTTAGCTGGCCAGCTCTGTTGAGAGATGTCCCGCCCCTTAGGTTATCGTGTAGAATGTGTTTGAGTGCTAGCCAATGGAGCCGCAAGTGTTACATATTGATGTCACTATGAAACAGGAGTAAACAAACGCAATGTGGTAGCATAACAACTGTGTAGGCCATTAAGGCTACTAACAACTTGTATTACACGGTTTAGTTGAATACTCGATTCTGATTGTAAATTATTAACATGTGACACGTTGTTAATACAGTACAGACCACTGTCAAGGATTATAATGAAGGTTGCTAAGGAGGATCAAGAAAGAGAAAGGAAAATAGGTTAAAAGACGTCAGATAAATCACCAGAAGAAGACAGACAGGAAGTAAACAATAGCAGGAACACGGAATGGGCTCTGTAGTTTGTTTAGTATATGGCCGTGTAACAAGCGGGATAATGTGCAGCGAGGCGGTCATTATGGGGAAAAGAACACCCTGAGCCTGAAGGGTAAACACCAGGCTTGCACAGTTTTTCTCTGGTGTCGGAAAACAAAACACCATTTAATTTCGGGTTAAAATGTGTTGTAACTGCGTTACTGAGAATTGTAACGGGTAGTATATTACCCACATTTCATTAGTAATGCGTTACATTACTTCGTTACAGCAAAAAGTAATACATAACTGTAACTCTGTTACTTTTGTAACGCGTTACACCCAACACTGGTGCCGTCATCATGTTACAAAAATAAAAAAGGATTAAGCTTCCCCGGAGGGAACACAGGGATTTTAGCCTTTGCAGATCATTTACATGCACAAACACACTATAGGAAAACCCTACAAAAGCATAATAGGGCCTCTTTAAAACAGTGGTTGCTTACAAGTGAATAAATGAGACGACTAAACGTCATCACGCCAAAACATTAGCCACCTTTAGCTTAGCGGTGGTGACGTGAAGTCATGCAACCCTGATAGTTTGTTATTAGATTACCTATTTACTTCTAGACATTGCATTTACGCTTCAAAACTCATAAAAGCGGGGTTAATATGTGGAGATGATCCTGCTGAAAATAAAAGTGTGTTTGCCACAGTTCTTATTTTCTGCAATAGTCCGAAATCAAATCAAAAATACCTTTTTTTGTCGAGGAAACCTTTGCCATGTTAACTTTTGTGTCTGCTTACAACACTACGTCATCACTGCACCACTGTATTTGCTTAAACTACAATTACTACTAATATTATTCTTCTTGTGTTATATCGTGTCACATTTGATCAACTCTGAGGTTTTATGTATAAAGAGGCCCATACTATGAACACTTATTGTCTATCAATTTCACATCCAACACGTGAGTGCTGGTGGTTTCGGGCCACTTTGCCTCTACTCTCAGGAAATCCAGTAGAAACTTCATCATGCTGTCACCTCTGGCCGGCCTGCAGACCCAGATCTCAGGCTTTCATTCCACCTCCATTCAGAAAGCCATTTTCTGTGATCACATTAGCTTTATTGCTCCTCTCACGGTTCCCTCCGTCTCCATCAGCCCAGGGCTATTGGTTTTCATTCTGTGGCTTCAATCTGGACCTGAACCAGGCTCAGCGAGACCGGCGGACACTGACGTTAATTCTTAGAAAATCTATGAACATCCCAAACTTCACAAGCTCAATCGCTCAACGGGACAATTGACCAAGTTTAAAAGCTAAATATACATTAAGTTATTTGTAAATGAATGTAGCTTTTGTAAAATTCCTCTAAGCAATCAGTCACTCATTCATTTTTTCGCTTAAGTGCTAACTCTAGAAGTAAACAGTGGTGGAGAAAGTATTCAGGTCCTTTGCTTAACCAAAAGTACTAATACTATATACAATTAAAACCCCCCAATTAATAGTAAAAGTCCTGCGTTAAAGATGGTAGCTTGAAAACCATGTACTTAAAGGATTCACATTTTAAGTACATATTGCAGAAAATAAAGTAAATTGTTAAAGAATAAATTCAAATAATCAAAAGTAAAATAAGCAAATCTCCACACTTGAGAAGTCATACAATGTTTTAACATTAAAAAATCTCTTCATCCATCAAAACTATTTCCTGTTCGAGTCCAGTTTTGGAAAGTCTGCCGTGGTTACATTCCATTTCAAAGAGCTGTTTGACGCTCGGCGTAACATTGTCGCTGCACTGCCACTCCAACATCCAATCACAGAGCTTGAGGACTAATCACGGGGTTTGTAAAGCTGAGCGGATGTTGTAGTCCCAAACGATAGCTCAGGATTCTGGGTAGTGTCTTCGGAAACTCTGTAGTGTCTAAACTCCGAAAAAACTATTTGTTTCTCCGAATCGAAGGTTAAAAATACAAAAGCATTGTACACAATTTAAACCAATCAATATTGTGTAATTAACAAGGATAAACTGATGTTTTTTAGTGGATGAGTAATGCAGATATCACTGTGTAATTATTTGACAGTGTGGGGAATACTTCCGGTTTTATTATGAAAACTTCGAGACCGGAAAAACTGTTTTCACCCACGCTAACATTACATGGAAGCTGCATACACGTTCTCCTGGCGAGACCTCAGATCATCTTCGTAATATCTATCAAACTATAGATCCTACACATCGACTGGACGTGGATTCTAAGAGTACAATATACACTTCTTGCTAGAAATCTAATAAAAACGCATTTTAATGGCCAAACTATTGCACAATTTAGAATTTTCAAGAGAGGGTTACTTATTTGTGAATAAACGACCCACGTTTTGCAATCAACGGGAGCATGTTGTTTCTTACACGACCACTAGAGGTGCTACAATTCAAAACGTGACTATGGGTCGTAATAAGCTGCTGAACAATCGACCTATTTGGTCGTTTTTTGTAGGAGGACAGGCTGATTCTACTAGTTCCTCTATGTTTTGAGTGTAAATACTTCATTACCATACTTGAGTAAATGTACTGTAAAAACAGTCCACCACCATGATAAACCTTGATTTTCATCAAATAAATGAGCTGAAAAGCACTCATTTCACAGAGAAGTACCGAAGCAGATTGCAGAAAAGTCATCTGCTCTCTTTCACAAGTTTTCCTGGAACCTCGGCTCCAGGAGAGGTTCAATTCATCCGCAGTCACAGGAATCCCAGACCAGATTTGTCTGAGAAGCAATTTACTGTCATTTGCTGGAGAGTGCCGGCCTGATGCATAAACATCGTTCCTAATACGCCAATTCATCATCAGGCAGCCGGGGGATTCTGGGTGTGTTCTGATCAAATTTGCACCCGGCGATGATGAGGGGCATGTTGGTTTTGCTACAGAAAAGTGCAGATCCAGCTATTTGTCACGTCAAGCTTCAACAGGGGAGGCGGAGGAGGGAAGATACACGGCATAGAAACAGAAGAGATAGAGCCGCAGGAAGATAGACGCCTACCAAAGATTTTTGAACCATTATAGCCGGGGTTGCATTTAACTATTGGGTGTATTGTTAGACAGACCTTAATGGACCCCATGACAATACATCCTTCAGAATCTTCATCTCGTGTCACCTTAAGGATGGCATGTGTGGTTTTGAGTCAAATGCATCACCAACAATTGGATGGATTGTATTGAAAATGTGGTAAAGACATTTGTTTTTGTCACAAAATGAATCGTAATGGTTGACTTTACAGTGAACGCCATCATCAGGTTGTGTTGATGGCCTACTGATGATTAGCACATGTTAGCTAACATGCTAAACTGAGATGAGTGTTTGACATGCTAAGCATCAGACTGTTAGCATTGTCATTGTGATCAAATGTTGTTAGCATTTATCTCAAAGCACAGCACCAATAGTGGAGATGCACTTAGCGCAGTACATGAATTCTGACAAGATGAATTCTCCTGTGATCTTGCAAGAAACCAGCTGTTGGGAAAGGTAAAGCAAATCCAAAAAAACAAAAAAAAAACAATAATAGTTTATTTTCTCAATATATGAGTTTATCTCTGGCTCTGAGAATATTATTTGTAAGAAAGGGACAACAGTGGACATCTATGGCAGAGAGGAATTGGATTTAGATTACAGCTACAGCAATAAATATACGTATCGATAATTTGACCATTTGACTCCTTCGCGTCGAAAGGAGCCAGTTGAGGTGGTTCGGGCACCTAGTAAGGGTGCCACCTGGGCGCCTCTCTAGGGAGGTGTTCCAGGCACGTCCAGCTGGGAAGAGACCAAGGGGTAGACCTAGGACCAGGTGGAGGGATTATATCTCTTCGCTGGCCTGGGAGCGCCTTGGGACCCCCCAGTCAGAGCTGGTTGATGTGGCCAGGGAAAGGAACGTTTGGGGCTCTCTGCTGGAACTGATACCTCCGCGACCCGACCACGGATAAGCGGGAGAAGATGGATGGATGGATAATTTGACCAACATAAAATATCGTTTATATTCTTTCATGCAAAACTGGCAGAACATTTTGATTTCAGCGTCTCAAATATGGATGTTTCTTGCTTTTCTCTGTTTCATATTTATATTAAACTGAATATTCGGTGGTTCTTGACATCCAACGACATCACCAAACTTTAAGAAGCTGGACGTGTTCTACTATTTCGGACATTTTGTAGACCAAAGAATCAATAGATGAATCTAGAAAATATTCTGCAGAACATTTCTTCACAATGCATAAGATTGCTCTTGCAATATTGGAAACACAGAAGTACTTGTGCTCATCCTGGTCTGTTTTGGTCTATGCAGGGGATTTGTTGACAATATAAAAACATCACAGACGGTAATAACGTTATCTTTTCTTCATGTCCTCTAACGAGCAACATATCTGTTCTCTAAGCTGTGTGTGCTGCAGCCCACTAACACTTTCCTCTGACAGCATTATAAAACATTCTGACTCACATTTTGTGTACCAGCCCATCCACTACACCACAAGTATTGATTTCTGGAGAAATAGCGAATCTATGTGGTGCAGCTCTGTGGGGCGGCGCCATCCTTCAGAGGCCTTCTGGGAACAGGAAGTGAATCAGAGCTGCAGTGGACAGACGACTGCGATGGCTCCCATCTGGCTGTTCTTTACGGATCGCATCCAATCAAATTAGCTTTGATTGATCAACAGGCGCTGCCATTGGACGGTGGTCATGGCAATATAGATCACTCGCTGCCATCAATATGGATGGCTTTCCTGAAGAAGAGCAAAAATGACAAAATGTACATGAAATTCAAGGAAGTCAACTTCAATACACAGCTTACTAATTTAAATGTTCTGTTAGTGAGAGGGAGATGATGATGTTTGTGTGCAAAGATGGATGTGGTTCGCTTTGATAAATAAACAGGGAATACAAACACTAGGTGGTATCAAATCTGCCACCTGCTCTCATGAAATTATTATTGGCAACTCTTGAGTCTTTAGAGGAATATTTCACTTGCAAATGACCAAAATTACCTAAAATGTTTGAACAAACTTTGTTTTATTTACACAGCTCCAAGGTGATTGGAGAATACTGAGAGTGTGAGGTGTTTTAAATAGTGTCGTTTCAGTGAGAATACTGGATACATGGGACTTGGTGAGAGTGTTTGAAAGGGTGTTTCAATATAATTGACTAAGTTTACTTTTAATTTATCAAGGATTTATGTTTTCGTCAAATATTCATGGTAACACTGGATGAGTTACTTATATACAAATTATCATTTTGTGGGTAAAGTATTCCTTTAAAAGGGAGATAATGGTACTTTAAGTCTACACTGAGAACAACAAGCCATCAAAAGAATAACAAGCCATTAAAGCAAAATAAAAAAACACACAGGGTCGTCCAAAGGTGGAAAGAGTTTCTACTTCTCTTATGGCGCATTCACACTGCAGCGCGGAGCTCGCTTTAAGCGTGCCGAACCGTGTGGGGCCTGTTTTTGGTTGCGCTCACACTAGGCCTAGTTCCGCCCCGGTACTTTTTCTACTTTTTTCTGGCCCGACAAATTTGTGGTTCTATCGAGGCCAACAAGCGGGGCCAACAACCGGGCGGAATATGCTAAACATATTTGACCGTGATTTAATTGTAATACACGTTTCAAAATGATGCCGAAGTAACAACATACTGATACCGGTTAGTACAAATCATGAATTAATGCTTTGACAAGTCTGCAGACAGACGGGAGGCGAAGAACCTTTTAAAAATGCGTGATGCATCTTCTTATTACAGACACATGCATTTCCAAACACTCGGTCTACCTACGCTGTAAAATGTATTATCTCTTCGATTTACACACGGCATCTATTGCACGTCTGTCCGTCCTGGGAGAGGGATCCCTCCTCTGTTGCTCTCCCTGAGGTGTTCTCCCATTTTCCCCTTTAAACTGTGGGTTTTTCTCCGGAAGTTTTTCGGAGAAAATCGGGAGATCGGCTAAGCTAACGCAATATATGCTCCGACCGTCCACACTCACAACAACGGCCTATACAGACATAAATAAGCCAGCGACTGTATTCACCATGACACAGACAGTCTGTGGTTTGTACTTGTTTATAACTTTTGTCTAGTTTCTTAACAGATATGAGGAGCTGTGAGCTTGAGTGCTAACAGCTAACAGCTAACAGCTGATGTTGTTTTTCTGGGGTGCTCATTGAAGATGACGTCACGGCTCCGCATACACTGCGTTACTATAGTAACTGCCCCAGCTCCTAAACTGTAATGTGAGCGCAGCATTAAAGTGAGCCAGGCCTAATAAGGCCTAACCAAACCAAGCCAAACCAAACCAAACCAAGCCTGCAGTGTGAAAGCGCCATTACAATCAGAAGTTTGTTCGTTCCAAGCCTGAATATCCACGATGTCATCTTCCTAATAAGTTACAGTATTTCTGTCCTTTGCAAAAGATAAAAAGTCTGAACAAATAAAAATGACGACCAACAAGTAAACGAGTCAAAACGTTTTATCTCAAAGAACCTGGAATAAGGGTTGATTTAATTCTGTGCCGATTACATGGAACCAAATTGTCCTGCAGGGGATCGTTTATGTATTTAAACCCTCTTTAAATGTTCATTGCATTATTAAAGAGCAAACAACTTAAATTAGTGCTTAGTGGAATACATTTAAGCCCCTAAATGTTGCTTATGTTCCTCCTGACATGAAGGATTTAGGGGTTAACAATACATATTAAAGGATCCTGACCTGAACATGCAAGATATGAGAACATTTGACAATGGATTGAATGATTATAGGACTCTGAGTTAGTATATGTATAAACCCAACACTATGGCTATAGCTGATGTATGAGTGGAGACAATTTGGGATGACATCTCTAATGACGGTCATTATATGTGGACATAGTGTGTTGCACTATTATTGCGTTTAGTGTTTGTTGTAAATAACTTATATTGCCTTGTTGTTGAAATGTACTATTATATATATACCAAAATTGCTTAAATGCGATGAATAACAAGGGAGTAATAAGGAACTGGCGAAGAAAAATATTGGATAAAAAAAATTATGTAATCATATTATTGAGACCAATGGATTTCTAGGCCCCCAAAACATACATTCAGACAAAAAAACTACTTGTCTAGAATAAATTATGAACACGTTTTTTATGGTATTTTCGGCCATCTTGGACGCCATCTTGAAAATTAGACCTTTGTAGTGGTCAGATTTTTACCACTAGACTTTTAGTATGTTATTAAGTAACCCTGATACTACAATAACCCATTGAAAAACCTTTTGTTGCAATTTTTTTGGGGTCAAAGCATATTTGCAGCTGACTATATACAAATAAACTTGCCTTTGTAATGAGGGAAATTAAAGAGATCTTGGAGTTAAACGTATTATATGAACCACAAAGGTTGATTTTAGGGAATGTACTTTCAAGGGGAATTGGAAAAGACAATATGCTTAGAGCTCTGGTTTTAATAGCCCATACAATGATTACTATAAACTGGCTTAAACCTCACCCCCCTACTTTGGACCAATGGACACAAAGACTTAAGGTTGTAAATTGTATGGAAAATGTAACAGCGAAACTACAACTCAAGATGGAAGTGTATTTAGAGAAATGGTCACCTGTTGTAAGGTATTTGGCAAAGTGAATATATTGTAAACCTCAAATTGGACTCTATATTTTTTTGATTTCTTGTGCTCTGTTGATAAATACTATGATATATTGTACTTTTTGATTATATTATCTTTTTTTGTATATAAAAGTATGATATTGTATATGTACCATGTTGTGTGAGACTCAAAAAAAGCAAATAAACTTGCCTTGTTCCTCTAGTTATAAGTGTAAATGGAAATCACCTGTAAGCTGTCCCACTCTATAGGTGCACGTCTGTCCT
This sequence comes from Gobionotothen gibberifrons, assembly GCA_943591055.1. Classification (NCBI taxonomy): domain Eukaryota; kingdom Metazoa; phylum Chordata; class Actinopteri; order Perciformes; family Nototheniidae; genus Gobionotothen; species Gobionotothen gibberifrons. The sequence goes on along the minus strand of CALSBZ010046683.1, from coordinate 1,522,817 downwards.
GAAAACATCTGCTTTGGTAGCTAATACCGTGTGTTGGGGATAAAAAATTATATTTAAAGTGGACCTATCATGCTATATTGGAAACATATATTGTAGGGCCATACCTATACAAAACATGTCTGTGAAGTTTTTTGCTTAAAATACCAAACAGATCAGCCATTGTAGCCATGCCTCATACTGCTCAAACCCCTCTTTTGAAGCCCTGTTAGAGAAACGCGGATTTTGGGTCCTTAGCTTTAAAAAAATAAAAAAAGAGGAGGCGGAGCTAATGCCTGATCAGAATTCTACCGGAGATAAAGTTAAATTCTGCTGTGATAAAACACCATCCTGTTCTAAACCACATCAAGGATTATTTCTGAAACAGTATGGAGCTCAAATGCTTTTTCTCTTGCGGGTTTATCACAAGGTGAGTTCCTCTTTCTACATGTGCTCTCCAGTACAGGTTAGCTCTGAGTGTTAGCGAGGCTTGCTAATGTAAACAAAGACGAGATTACTTCCAAAATACGTCAGGCATTGTTTCTGATAGCAACTCTCTGTGGGTCCGGCCGATATTACGTCATATCGGCAGGAAATCTGTGTCCGCTCGTTGTACCTTCGTTTTTAAAAGATTTCGGTACAGAGGAAAAGAGAAAGGGTTTTATTTTCTGACGCTGCGTGAGTTCCCTGGAACACATATTTATATATAACATACATCAAAATTTGCATTTTGCATGATAGGTCCCCTTTAAGGTATTTTTAAGCTGATTTAAAGAGATATTTTTGTCCTCCCCACAAGTTGTGTTACATCATCAAATTATTCATAAAACACCCTAATGCCTTAATTATGGATTTGTTCAAGTGTTGATTAATGATTATGTTCTGAAACAATATTGGGCAGAGTATCCTGTTGTGTGCATGTTATGAATATTTCAGCCTGTTGTTGGGACTCTTTTGAATATATGGAAATAATAATTCATATGAGCTGTGATGGTTTATGCAGATGGAGGCTGGGGGGCACAACACAAAGTCTATAATGTACAACCCAGTGTTCAGTCACAACACTTGAAAAGAATAAGAGATGAGAGGCAGGAGGCGAGACAAATTAGCAGCTTTAGAAATTGATAGCAGGTGTTTACATGTGGTATCTTTTGCATATCATAATGTGGAGGCAGGGGGTGTAATAATAATAAGCATTACAATGTATAATGATCAATATAATTCACAATGACCTTGACGTTTTATGATGGATTGGGGGACATGGCCTACTGTAATTGCTCCCTCCCTCCTTTCACTGCTACAGCCAAGTCTCTCTTCCACTTCTTTTTTTTTTTTTTGACATTAAAAACCACTCCATCATTCTCGATGCGCCGCCTTGTCGCCTGCCGCTCAGATGACCATTAATCGCTTAATTCCAGTAAAGCTACGTGCGCACAAAGGGCCGCTGTCTGCCGCTTAATGCATGTGTGATTAAGCTTTTAGGGCCGACCACACGGCATTATTAGCCAGCAGGTCCTTGTATAGAGGGCCAAATGCCTTCAGGGGGCCCGAGGGGGGTGTGTGTGTGGGGGGGAAGTTAATGACACTGACCCTCACTTCCCCAACAGCTATTCAATTCAACAATAATAACGGGTCACGCAGCTGATTTATGAGGCTGGGGCTAATAATTGTCAATTGCTAATGTGGGGGTGGGGAGGGGGCAATGCCAGTAGACTATATGCTAAATAAAATATGCCTTGACCCCACTGGGGGGTGAATTGCGGGAGGCAAAAAAAGAGAAAAATTGACAGATGATGTTTGAGATACCCCCCCTCTCAAACCCTCTTGTTACTGGTGGGAGAAGTGCTCAGATCTTGTACTTAAGTAAAAGAAGAAATACCTAAGAGTAGGATTACTCTTACAAGTAAAAGTCCGTATTCAAAATGTTACTCAAGTAAAAGTACAAAAGTATTAGCGTCTAAATATACTTAAAGTACCAAAAGTAAAAGTACTCAACATGCAGATTGGCCCGTTTCAGAATAATATGATATGTTTTGATTATAATTATTGATGCGTTTGAGTGTTATCAAAGCTGGTAAAGGTGCAGCTAGTTTTAATGACTTAATTTACTGCTAAATTAATGTAATGTATTAATCAATGTGTAACTAAAGTCTTAAGTGTTGATCTTATTTCATATCGCTAATCTATATCTGCAAAGTTACATACATGTATAGTGAAGTTAAAGTACAACACTAACCTCTGAATTATTGTGAAGTACAAAGTAACATACAATAAGTACCTCAAAATTGTACAGTACTTGAGTAAATGTACTTAGTTACTTTCCACCATTGCTTCTTACTAAAAACGCAACGTTGTTTTGGATATTTAAACATTTGAAAGCAGTGATATCCAAACTCCTGCTCGCCCCATCCGTCCGCTGCATTAAATGAATAACAAGCAAACAATGTGTCGCGGAGAGCAGGATTCAATTACTAAGTTTATTTACAGGGAAAATCTCATGAAGGCCATTGACCAGCGTTAAGCAGCGCGGGCTGAAACGATGACAAGAGCTCCGATAAGAATTTAATTCCATCTCATTTCAGACGATTTTATGAATCAAATTCTTGAACACTGGCAAGAGATTTAATGATCACATCTTTGCGAAATCTTATTTCAGAAGCGGTCGATGGCATTTCTCTGCGTTAATGTCGACTTAGAGGTTGGAGTAATTTAGTAATTGATTCCTTGCCTGGCTCTCGCTCGTGCCAAGGCCGCGTTTGAGGGTAATATGTTTCCTAATCTCATCCCCCGGAATAAGATTTTTATGTTAATCCACTGGATGGTCACTTGGGAAGCGGAGATAAAGGCTCAGAGGTCCGGAGAGGCCACGAGGAGAGGAGCAGCATCTGGAAACAACCAGAGCAGTTAATGGGAGATAAAAACCAGAAACAAGAATCAGTATCCATGAGAAAAACATATTTACCTTTTTTACTTGTGCAGAATCTGAAAATAATCTTACTATTTCCATATAAGGCTAAATAAAAGGTCGATAGGGGTTAAACATCTGCTTTTCCTCCACACAATTGACTCCAAATAGCCATAACATTATTTTCGAATGTATATTAAGTTATATTTAGGGTTACTAACCGGGCATTCATTGAGACGTAGGTTCCTATAGACCCCTGACTATTATCATATACTGCCTTCAAAATGTTCACCCACCAAAGACATAAGAAAAACGTCCAATGACAAAGAGAAGCTGCATCTGGAACACAGTTATGGAAGATAAACAACATCACACACAAGAGCCTGAATACATGAGAAAAACATATTGACCATTTTCTTTATAAATAATCATAATACTGTATTTAAGGCAAAAATAAAAGGTCTATTTTGGTTATAAATCTACTTTTCCTCCACTTAATTGAGCCCAAATATAATTATTTTAGAATGTATAATAAGCTATAATGATGTATACAGCTGCATCAAGTAAGAGGGGGGTGTATACCTTCACTAAATCCATGCATTGACCACAATAGAGGTGCACACTGCCCTCAGATCTGCGCCAAAGACAGAATAAAGAAGCATAAGAAAAACGTCAAAAATAACAATAACAACACGAGCCTGCAGTCTGACACACTGGAGTCTTTTGTGCTGCAGGTTTTTGTGCAGACACACAGAGAGAAGACACCAGCTTATAATTCAATTTTGTCTCTTCTCCAGATGTCACTTTCCATCTGTGCGTTTGGAAAGGCGATGCGCTTTTTACGCACCGACTCATGTTTGACTTCTTTTTTTACTCCCCTCTTTTAATGTCCACGTGTTTTCTGATGTGCAGTTTCAGATCTTACAATCAATGCAGCTTAAAGGAGCAATACAATATAAGAGAGATTATGATTTATTACGACATATTATAACGGTTGTGCAGGAGTGTAACTAAGTATATTTTCTAAATTGTGCTTAAGTATTACCCTTTTATGCTACTTTGTACTTCTACTCCACTAGTTCAGAGGTAAATCGTTTACTTTTACTCCATTTTAGCAAATATAGATTAGATTAATGATAAACAATATGATCAAAATAAGGCTTTAGATACACCTGGATTAAATTCACAATTAGTTGAAATTAGTTCCACCATCTTCAGCTTGATAAACACATTGATGCATCAATAATTATATCAAAAACATAAAATATATATATTATTCTGAAATGGGACAATTTGCAGAATGAATACTTTTACTTTTGGTATTTAATTTGATGCCAATCATTTTGTACTTTTACTTGAGTAACATTTTGAATGCAGGACTATTACTTGTAAAAGGGTTTTCCTATCCTTTGGTATTTCTACTTTGATTTAAGAACAAGATCTGAGTAATTCGTCCACCTCAAATGGAAAATAAGGGAATTATGAAACAGTGGAGATGAAACAGTGGAGCCACTTTTATCTCCCATTTTTGCGCCCATGTTTGCAGGTGACATCTCGCCTTTTATCCATGCTGTCAAATTGAGACATCATCCTAAATTGCCACGAGAGCATCCCCAAAATGAATTTTGTATCTGCTCTCGAGCCCCTCCCCTGCAACACGCGGCCTTATTAATAAGCGTTTTGATATAGGGTTTCCTCGGGCGGAGGAGTGAGACATTGTAGGTGCGATGTGACAGCGGGACCCTCCCATCTCTCTTTATCCTCCTCTGTTCCTTTGCCTTTTTCGGGGGAGTGGATCCATCCAATCCATCCAGAGACAATGGCATTTTGTTCCTCTTTTTGTCCCTCCTGTCGACCCGCATTCCTATATTGCTGAGCAACGATAGTGCGCACTAAATGGAGAGGAGTTGCTCCCAAATCCCGGCTATTGTGCGCCACTTGCCATGGGAATTTAGGGTCTTGCAAACATCGCATTTTGCTGATTTATTTAAGTGAAGGCTTGTGGTTGGAGCCCTTTATTGGCCACATAATTGCTAATTAACCACCGCTTTACTTGCATTAAAGGATCATTATGTTACTGTAAATCACACGGCTGCTGTTTGGAAACGGCGCTCAAAAACAACCTGCAATAAAAAGTGTGGAGGTTTTACTTCTTAAAAGCTATAACAATACAATCAATTGCCTTCTTTCCAATCTAATATTCTCACATCCAAACATCAAACTGTGGCCTCTCGTCCCACCAGGACCAGCTGAAAGAATTAAAAGATGTTGAAACCATAAAAGAGAAGGCGTTTCAATAGCTGGTGGACTATGGTGTGAGGACTATGGAGAGCAGGAATAAAGAGCGGCTTCAGTGAAAGAAACTGATGGCTAAAAGCTGTAATTGTATTTGTCTCGGCGACATATCAGAAAAGACTTCTCGTTTCTTTGAGCGTTATTAGATTAATTCCCAGAGATGGTTGCTTTTCTCGCTGCCAGACGCGTGGAGGGAGGACGGTGCACCATTTGGCTCTTTGGTTTCAATAATCAAATTAACCATTTGGTACAACTTTTAGGGTCCCAGCTCGTGTGTAAGAAAGGAGAAAATAAAACATTAACATAATAGGCACCGGGTTGTGTCAAGAAAGAATTAACGTGTTTCTTTTCTGGCGCTGGTTGATCTCTGAGAAGACAACGGAGAAAAGCGAGAAACAACTGCAACACGTCAGCAATTGTGGGGGAAAGTAATTGATGGCGAATACGACCGGGGCTATTTTAACAGAGAATATAAGGGCTGCACCTTGCAGGGTGAAGCAGAACCAAATTATAAAAGGTGCCAAATGTAATCCTTAATTCTCCTTTTATTTTATTTTTTAAATCTGAAATAAAAGTGTTTTGTTTTTTTAAATGTTTGTGGTGACAATATTAAAAAAAGGCAAATCGTTTCTGATAATTTTGGAGTGACTGACACGTGTACACAATTTATTTTAGACAGTTAAGATTTAAAAAGGAATAAATATATTGAATAAAACCACATTTTAACTCTTATTTTTTTTTACCTCAGATATTAACCTGTATGTTAATAGCTCTTTTATTCTCTCCTAGTCCAAATACATCTTTAATATCTTTCCAGTCTTCTTTAATTTAGATGATGAAATAAAATCAATATTGTGAAAGTCAAATAAAAAAAAGGAAAAATTGAGAAAATCTATAATAATCCTATATAATAAAACCTGTGACAATGGGTAACTAAACCCAGTGTCCGGGGTGATGCTACAGTCCGCGTAATAAAATAAAATCACTACACGTTCACTCAGGATTATTATAGGATTATTATAGTGATTTTCAGTCTGCTCACAGATCCATCACTGAAACAGGAGCAGTGGTGAACAAATTCAAACATCAAACCCTCATCTGCTAAATGTAATTGTTGCTCCATAATTCCTGTTGTGCGTTTTTGTGTTGAGAAAAAAACCCGCAGCTTCAAAAGAGGACTTGAACTCGGTCCAATGAGAAAAAAAAACGAAAACACACACGAGTGTGTAAACGCCATACAAAGCGGCTCACCTTATTACACAAACCAAATTAAGCACTCAGCCAATATTGTGAGCCTAAGAGGTCCGAGGACTGCCTCGCCAGTTCGTTACTTTCATTAGAAAGATGTTATTTGCCAAATAAACGAAATAATGAAAGTAATAAAGACAATTACAAACTCATTTGAATCATAAAAACACCCGGAAGTTTAGCAGAGATTACACTGCAGCAGTGCAGAGGGAGGGGTTGGAAGTGTGTGGTTTATTTGGCATAAAGGGCATTATTAAACCGAAGCTGGTAAATTCGTTTATTACTGTGCGTAAATTGTAATATGATAGGGATCATTTCTAACTTTCATTTATTGCCTTCAATTTTAAAACCAGAAATGGCAAAGGCCTGATTTAAAAGTCTGTAATAATAAATAAAACGATATGTGTACAAAATAATGCATTGTAATGTGATAAAACAGAGAGAAATTAAACAAAAGGGGAACCGGTACAGTCTGTTGTTATGGACGTGATTAGTGTGCACTGTGAAAAAAAAAATCATAAAATAATTCATATTTTTCTATAAAAAGAAAAACTGAAAAATGCGATGATTTGCTTCAGAGCACATTTGCTTGTTGCAGTTGTTTTCTTGCAACCCGTGTCCTGAAACAAAGCAGAATCATTATTGTTAAATTGTGCAAAAACATTGTCAAAACAGTCCCGGTTGAAACATGTGATTTCAACTTGGATGCATATTTTTATTTGTGCAGAAAACTAGATTTTAAAGCTCAAAAAGCCGTGAAAACTAAACAAAGAATCAGAGGTTATACCTGTTAAATTGTGCATGTTTTGCAGCTTATAGTGCAGAGACAGAGACAGAGAGAAAAGCGTGGAGCAGACGGGCAGGGAGCAGAGGCAGAGGGGGAATACTCTGTGAAATCCTGCCCAAGGTATACGGTCGCTTAAAAGGCTTAAAAGCTTGGAGAAAATTGGATCAGGGAGAATCGTCACCCAACTTTCATTATTTCCAAGTGGTGTGATTGAATTAAAGGGCAAGATGGTGGTTGGAGAGGAGTGGGGTGGGGTGGGTGGGGGTGGGTTGGGGCGCGGCGGTGGTGGTGGAGGGGTGCGTAATGGCGTGGTATTAAATTCTAATTAGAGATGCAGGGGATCAATGATAGGGAGGTTGGACAGCCCGGGCCCCCAGTGCCAGCCCAATAGACTGATGAGTTATTGTCATGTAAAAAAGCGCTAGCAATAAGACCAAACGCTTTGCTATTGTCCAAGCGGAAAGAGCCAAGTTTATTATGAGGACTATATGCTCTAGAGACCTCGGGCTAGGCGGCTCTTAGGGGGCTTTTCATAAAACAGGGCTAGGTTCCTATAAAGGAGGCCAGTTTTGGAGCAGGCGCTGAGCAGTGCACATCTACACCGTCCAGCCTCCTTACAACCAGTTAAACCCAAACAAGTCCCCCAAACTCAGACCGCGCGTCCTCATTTTGAGTTTATTTTTATACTTTCTAACCCTTTTTCGTGGGGTAGTCTTTCTTTGACGGTGTTTTTTTTTCACGGGAAGTCCAGCTTTCTTTCTCCACCGAGTCTTCACAAATGTATAAAATGGAGTATTCTTACCTAAATTCCTCTGCCTACGAGTCATGTATGGCCGGGATGGACACGACGAGCTTGGCATCGGCCTATGCGGACTTCAGCTCGTGCAGTCAAGCCAGTGGGTTTCAGTACAATCCCATCAGGACCACTTTCGGGGCTACCTCCGGCTGCCCGTCCCTCACGCCGGGCTCCTGCAGCCTGGGGACGCTGCGGGACCACCAGAGCAGCCCGTACGCCGCAGGTAAGCAGCGGCTCCGGAGCCTCAACCCGGCGTATTATAGGACGCCTTGATTGCATTTGAAAATGGAAATGTGTTTAGTATTTACCAAACGAAATTTGCTTACACAAATGAAAGAATTTATCACGTTAGAAGCGATTGCAGGCAAGGGGTAATTCGGTTACGGGGTTATACTATCCCAGTCACACCCAAAACCGCCAACAGAATTATCTTAAGCTGCCAAAATGATAGGCATAATTTATTTACTTTGCGATGAGACATAAAGCTTCGAAAATAATTAGATAACCAAAGACTAAAGCTCATTATTGACACCGAATTGGAGTTACAGTAGCAACAAGCGGGGAGGATGGGAACATTATGACAACTTTTCAAACTTGAGCCTCAATCTGTGGAGCAACAATTAGTTTAACATCACAATTAACCGCATCACGGGTCAGCAACGATATCAATTCAGAACTAATTCACAGGTAATCAAAGGCATAATACAATAAGTTTAGCCCAGCACACATAACCGGATTTTATACAAAATATCGAATTTACTCCCACATGACAACACTCCACATGTCTCACACTGCACTGATAACACCACTGCACGTCTAACGGTGACATTTTTATTTGGTTTACAGTTCCCTACAAACTGTTCACGGATCACGGTGGGCTGAACGAGAAGCGGAAGCAGAGGCGCATCCGGACCACCTTCACCAGCGCGCAGCTGAAGGAGCTGGAGAGGGTTTTTGCGGAAACTCACTACCCGGACATCTACACCAGAGAGGAGCTGGCACTGAAAATCGATCTGACTGAAGCCAGAGTTCAGGTACACACACCGGCTCTACAACAGACAGCAACCGGCTGCCATTACGCACGGATGGATTTATGATGCAAATTACAAAAACTAAAATAAAATGCATCTACTTGTTAACTTTTAAAAGATTTTAGTGAAATTAAAGCTTTAATACTTTGACATGATCAGCCACTAGCACCATCTTACACACACTCGTGCATTAATGCACAAAACAAAGATGGTGTTTATCGTCAGGGACACATCAGAATTTTTTTATCAGCACACTGATTTAGAGCTGCCTTTGAGACTTGCTGCTCGTGTACATTCTAAAATTGAGCCCGAACAATAATCAATAGGTTTAGATGAGTATTGATTGATCTATGTTTTTGTCACCATTCAACACTTCCCTGTGGTTTAACGTTTGTTTTGCACCGTTTCTTAATTTCCCAGGTTTGGTTCCAGAACCGGCGTGCCAAGTTTCGCAAGATGGAGCGCGCAGCTGCGACGGCCGTAGCGGCTGCCAAGGCCAACTCCGGGAAGAAGTCCGACCCCAGAGATGAAGACTGTAAAGACAACAAATCCACCGACCCCGATAGCACAGGAGGACCGGGCCCGAACCCAATCACCAGCTCCAACTGCGGCGGACCGAGCCCCACCGGAGGACAGGTCAACACCACCGGGAACGGGCAGGTGGACCAGGTGAAGACCTCCATGTCCGGCGGGATGGGGGTGACCGCAGCGAGCCAAGGCTGGGCCACCAACCCGGGCCCCATCACCTCTATCCCGGACTCTTTGGGCGGCCCGTTCGCCAGCGTACTGTCGTCTTTGCAAAGACAGAACGGAGCCAAAGCTACATTAGTAAAGACCAGCATGTTCTAGTGAGGCAGAAACAACCCGTTTCCTCATCCTCATCATCCGGAGACTGAAAAGATATTGCCCATGACAGACTTTAAGGACAATAAAAAGCAGTTAAAAAGAAGATGACAACTATGTTATTTTATTTTTATGCCTTGCGCCGTTTCGTGTGGTCAGTTGACACTTTTGCTGTGAAAATATCCATCTTGACAATTCATGTTGTCTGATAATAACACCGTCTTTGTTTCTTTAACGTGAGATTAGGGTGAAATGTGTCCACTTGTTTCCGGTCATTTCTAAAGACTGAAATCCTGTACTAGTATCAACAAAATGACACTTCTGATGAGATTCTCCATGCGTAAAATACATCTCATCCAAATGCAAAACGCTCCTGCTGTGTTAGGAAAACAAAGGACACATTTAAGTCTGAAAACGGGATGAAGTGATTTGTTAAGATGAAAACATTGTTGGCCAAACACGGATGTCTGCGCACTGGAAACGCGTCGTGCCATCAGTGAGCAAAAGGGAGCCTCGTTAAGTCGCGTTACATGTCAGAGTTCAACAGCTGCTTTGTTTGGTAAAGAGACGTTTAATGCCCATGACTGAGGATGCTCTCACACAAATCCTCAGTCTGACACAACTAAAACCCAACGAGACGCTGATGCATTTCGCTTCTCTGATCTCGGCAGGACACAATATGCAGTTTCTTTGCAGCTTTTTCTGTTTCCAAGGCTGCTGAGAGTTTAGTTTCTTTAAATTACCGATATAAACACAATTATTTCTTCGAGAAAAAAAAGGCACAAACTACTGCAATGTTCACCTCTGACTCTGAATCTGTGTGTTTTGTGTGTCTTTCTACGGCAGTGTTTTTGTGGCTCAAACTGTATAGTGTTAATATGTATTATTGTCTCCTATAGTTGAACCATAGGCCATACTCCCTCGTAGATCGATCATACAAGTCTTTTTGATGTTTTACAAAATTCCCTCGGAAGAATTTATTTTGGGTATAAAAAAAGGGAATGGATGCAAACATTGTATTTATTTCTATATCATTTGCATGTTGTCTCTTTGTCTGATTTTACAATGAGTTCTCTTCCATTTTGTGAGCATTATGTAACATGTTTTGTCCAGGATCTGAAAGTTATTTATATGTAGGTAATGAATGCTTATATTTAAGAAGGAAATATTTCTACATGTGCACATAGTTTTCCAGGTGTACCATTCAAATGGTTGTTGATGATAAAAAATAATAATAGTCCAAGTTGCTTTGTCATGTTTTTCTTTTGGTTAATTAAATTATATTATTACAGGTTTATATCTTATTTCATCGTAACATCTTTAAAGAAGCTTTGTTTTAATCATTACTCAAATACAACGTGGCTCGGTGGTGGTCGTTGGAAGAAGGCCGGACATTTTTCAGCACCACGGACAGCTACGCACCGATTACAAATAAGCTTTCCCCCCCTAAAACATTGCTAACATACTTGCATTTGGAGTAACATAATTACATGTAGTTGAAATGCTAATATACAGAATTAAATGGGTTTTTTCTGAGATATGACAGTTTGAAAAAAAGTAAAGAGTAAATTCAGTCAACTTGAGAAAATACGGAAACCATGCCATCTACATCGGAAACAAATAACAGCCTTATTTAAATAATATTCAAGACACCAATATTTAAAGCTCAACACTGGGCTTTGAAGGTGGAAGTTTAAAAGTTACACACCAGGTTCAGATTTTGTGTAACATCTGCTTGACCAAGAAATGAACCAACACTGTCATGTCAGGCCTTATCTAAAGACAGACCTGTATGCATACTGGCTTTCACATCTATTACAATGTATGACAGTATTTGTAAATCTGGGGTCACAATTGTTGGTAATAGCTACCAGAAATTATGAACCCATGAAAAACAACTCGGATAAATTTTTTTGGCAACACTCTTGAAACATTCACATTATTCGATTTAGCACATATCCAAAAGCCCAACCTTTTCCCCGACAAGCCATTTATACAATCTGGCTTTAAGGTAAAAATAAATCGGTGAATTGAGGAATCAGAAATTACGGACGGATTTGTTTAAACTGTAATAATAGACTTTAATCTCACGTCCTTTTTAAAAGCCTTATTTTTAATTAATTGTCTGCTTATACTATTCTATCTGCAGTCAGCCTCAATTAAACTTAGGAGGTTGAATAAAAAACAAATCAATTCACAAGCAGTAAAAACTTTAGCTTTTTGAAAATATTTAGCAAAGCAAAATTGTCGGTTTCCTGTTTCACGTCTTTGTTGAATCTAAATCTTTGAGGCGGTGCATTAAAATGTTTGGACAATTGGAAACAATAAAAGACAGAAGCACAGTTTTAATTTATAACATTTTATTTATAAACATACAGTATGCTATAAATGCCATCGCATTCAAACATCAAATGGATCTATATTTCAGATAGTGTTCAGGTGAATATTACAATAAATACAGAACAGACGTGAAGGTTTTCGTTCCCAGACTATCCTGTCTGAATGAGCTCCGTCTCAAAGATCCCGCTATAAGAGACTCAGATGTTTCCGTTAACTAAATGAGAATAAAAAATAAAATACAAACCGGAACAGAAGCTTAAAATACTGCAGATCAGAGAGAGGAACCCGGAGGAGAAGCGAGGCTATAGGACGCACTTCAGTTTGCTTTCATACAGCAAATCATTTGGTTTTAGGCTTATAACGTGCATTTATTTTTACATCCATAATATTTAACCGAGCTCTTCTCATACAAGTCCAAAAAAGAAAAAAAGCAATTGACTTAAAATGTCCAGCCGGCAGCACGGATCTTTAGTTTTCATCACCAAATATTGCACAGGTGCTGGTTTGTGTTCATATTACCTCTAAAGATGCAACATGTACTGCTGATTTTTGTGTTTCTGCAATTGTATTAAATGAATCCTACCACTGAGCAAATGTCAAAATGACCTCAATATCATACAGAAGTCTATATCTCTCTAGAATAAAACAACATTCAAAATCAAAAGGTCTCTCCTGCAGTATATATATTTCCAAATAGACAACACATGTATTCCTTTGCACTGCAGATCACTGAGGAATCACAGAGGCGGGGGGGGGGGGATATGAAAATTGTTTTTAATGTAAAATAAGCAGAAACTTGAACTGAAGAAAAGCAGATGTGAGGGAGGTCTGCAGTTTAAGGGTTAACATTTGGCCATAATCCCTCCCTACACCCCAAAAGAAATACAAAACATAAGGAGAAGTGAAACACCATACAGCTGGTGCTTCCCTCCGTCATCACCTTGCTTTCCTAAGGCACATTAAAGTCCTGACGTTCAGAGGAGCAACCTGCTATGACCCAAAAGCACAGCCAGTCAGTTGTTGCCCCAAAGATGCAACTACGTCCATAACATGTGTTTATAATATATACCAGAAGCTAATTGTATTCAGGGGAACAGAACAGAGTCACTGTGAGGGTCAACACACGGGGACTTACTGACAATACACATGTGTTTAGAGTGACCTTTACTGTCTGTCTACATGTATGTGACTTTTGTTTGAATTAAGTACTCGTTTAAAAAGGGCACACACTTTGGTCAGAAGTAATATCCTTAATGTCTGAATCTTTCAATGTTAATTTCCCGACATGTCCCATTGCATGTCTACTGGGTCTCAAGCCAGATGGCTATGTTGTACGGACTGCCGATCGGCTCTGGGCATTGGGCTGTTTAGCCACAAAAAGACTCTTCCTACTAAATTCACTAGGGGCTCATGGCTGGACCTGCTGCATATGGAGCGTACAGCTTCTCTGCTGGGGGGTTTTGAGGTGAGATAGGAGGAGTACGGTTCACTGTCCGCAGCACTCCTATCTGACCCTGTCAATATGACATCTGCTGTGTAATGTCTTGTTTAGTTGCAAAAAAAAAAAAAAGTGTGATATTTTTCAGATCCAGTCTGGTTATAAAGAAATAAGTCCATACTAAGCTGCCTGATCACATATTCAGTTTTCTTATCAATTAAGGGAGTCTTTACCCAAATGACGAATTCCTAAATAATAAAGAGTAATATGTAATATACTGCATTTCCATCATATGGAATTTAATGTGTTTTCCAACTCGGAATGATTATGATTGGTAGTAAAAGACTTGAACACCATCTTTTCTTATTGCGTGTCCACTGACAGCGAAGACGTTCACTTTATAATCGAGCTGTGTTCGAAGCATCTTATTGTGTTTGCTTTCCAACATGGCCGCCGCCGCCCCCCAGAGCAGTCTCTCTCGCTGCATGGAGGAAACAGGTGGTGGTGCGTGGACCAATCAAATGCTCTCCGCATATCAGATGACATAAACACGAAGAAGATATATATATATTTTTCAGACGTTAAGACTGTCCCCTGTTTGCCCCCCCCACCCCACCCCCACCACGATGAGTGTTCATTGGTAATGGAGCTGCAGAGGATGCAGAGGATCCCGACACGCTGTGAAGGACATGATTTTGCAGAGAATTGGTTTTGAGACAGAGATGGGGTTTCTTCTGTGAACCGAGTGTGTTTTTCTGTTGAGCGTCACAACGTGGTTGGCTGTCCGGCCGCTTGGAAAAGGGAAAGAGAAAATGATGAGACCCCGTCATTTATTTTATTAACCACAATTGTTTTGGAGGGTTTTTAAAAAAAACGTCAAGGACATGCAGCTCTAATGACTTCTGATTTGATTCTGTGGGCTGTGCTGATCCCCAAATGATAACAGCTGCTGAGGGGAGCTTCATGTGAGCGCTGTCTTTCAGAAAATAACTTGTGTTCCTCCAGACAAGGTGAAAGACAGAAAGTTCCTGCTCTCCTCTCCCTGCTTCAGATCCAACCGTCCAGCCTCACTGTGCCTGACACTTCTTTATTAAAGCTGCACCGGGTCGGATTGCTATATTAAAATACACTCGTCTCACGAGCCACACGGCGGGGCTGCAATAAAGAATTTGGAAAACACCGTACATTTCTTTTCTATCATAACAGTGTCAGGTTCACTCTGAAAACAATAAATCACAACAAACCCTTTTTCTACCTGGTTTATGAGCGGCGTATTTACACCGTCACCTTATTGGAAACTGCATTTATTCATCAGGCAACATATGAAATATGGCTGACGTTAGCAAACAATAAGGAACAACAACACCTCTCTCTTTTTATAATATTAGAACATGATTAAACTCTCGTTACGAGCATCGTGCAGAGAGGTTATGCACATATTTCTGCTGGTTGGAGATTCCTGTTTTGAATGGATTTATGGAAACAGAATGAAAGGGGTGAGACTAAAAAGGGAGAGATGGGGGGGAGATAAGTGGAGGGACTCACAGCGGGAGCGGGTGTAGCACGGGTGGCAGTTGAGCAGGCCGTTTCTGATCCGGACGTCTGTCCCCGTGGTTGTGTCTCCTAACAGTCCCTTACACACCCCGCACTGAAGGACACAGGGACAGACACTATGATCAATATGAGTTGTATTCAGGTGAAAAGGACAAGATATAGCAATTGTTATTTTATAGGTTTTTGTCAAGAAATTCCAATTAAGGACCAAAACCAAAAATCTGTTTCTCAATATTCTTTCTTGCTCTTTTGGTAAGATTTTAAATATGCAAACATTTACATGTGTTGAGTGTAACAGCCCAGACTGAAAGGTCAATTAGTTTGGGACTGTTTTTTATAATATGTATTTTTGGATGCACTGATCCAGCACCTATGTGGCTTATCACATCGTTTTTGTACAATAGCTCAATGGCACAGAATCTTAAGCTTTGGATACAATCCCAATACTTGAGTTTGTTAGTTGGATCAGTGAATTGTTGGTTTGACTCTTTCCACGGATTTCATGATAACATAATAGATTATCATCCGCTTTATGCTGTAGGCTGCATTCACCAAAGATATGCACTACAAAACCCCGAAATCTTGCCAAGTGTATGTGTCTAATATCTGTCTAATATCTAGTCAGAATATGTCTCTACTCCTGATATAAGACATAATAACGTCAGAAGTAACACTGCAGCGAGATATCAGGTCTTGTTTTTAGACAATGCATCATCTTCTTAAGTCAAAACATCTTATATTGAGTCGTATCTCAGATGAAACTTGTTGTTTTTCACATATTTATTGGGAAACCACCAACTAACACAGGGGTGTCAAACTCAATTTCATCGCGGGCCACATTAGCATTATGGTTGCTCTCAAAGGGCAGGTTGTAACTATATAAATATTAGGGATGCACGATATTGGTTTTTTGAAACCGATACCGATAACTTCCTGCTTCTCAAGACCGATACCGATACCGATAACCGATAATAATATTATATATAAATATATTAAATGTACCTGTCGTTTTTGCACACCTGGTGGTAAAAAAAAGACTAGTAGTGAGCAAATGACATGAGCATTACTACTATGAACAAAACAAAGCCAAGAACAGTTTTGACTCTTCAAAGTGACCATATTTATTTCCCCAAATAAACATAATTGAGTCAATCAGTCAATGTTTGTAGTCTTTGTCCAGCCACTGCGCCGTCAGACCTAGCATGCTAACGGGGCTAACATCACTGGTCCATATGTCCGTGGTGAAACGTATGTCCCGTATATCGTTATCGATCAGAGTATGAAGGAGTGTGCATTGCATTTGTTAATACAAATAGCAAGCGAACTATCTAACTCTGAAACTTTGAAATAGTCCCATACTACCGACGACATGTTTGTTTACTATCCTGGCTTCTCGGCTGCACACCATTTACTTCACAGCCAGGCATGAGTTAGGGTGCGCTGGATTTGTGAAAAACTCCCCTCTTCCTATACCACTAATACCACAGTACTGGCAAAACGGGAGGAGCCGAGTGAAAAACAAGCGCCCCTCATCCCAATCCACCCACACCGGAGTATTTTTTTCTTTTTTTTACCCAAAAAATATATTGTATGTTATCGGTGCTATTAATACTGTTATCGGGTTTATCGGTATGACGTCATAATTCCTAATATCGGGCCGATAATTATCGTGCATCCCTAATAAATATATAATATATAATATATATATAAAATAATGTATTATATTACATTATTGCCTGGTTATTATCGGATAGGGTAATAACTAACTAAGTCGGAAAGCAGAAGTCCAGGGCAAATAATTGCAAGTCTCTTCAGTGCGCATGTCACAAAACGAGATGCATTGTGGGACATGTAGTTTATGGGCAACATGCCTCTGTAAAGTGGCATGTAACCATATAATAAACGTATTATATTCTTTGCAAGCTCTTGTGGGGCCACATTAAATGAAGTCGCGGGCCGGATTTGGCCCCCGGGCCTTGAGTTTGACACCCCTGAACTAACATCAGAAAACAGAAAACCTTTGAGCATTTGCGGCTCATATCGTAACAACATCTCCTGATTCTGGTGAAATATAGTTCAAAATGAGTTCTCCTGCTAATTACAAGATGTTTAATTAATTAATCTAAATATCCCTTCTTGTACCTACTTTAGTTACATTTTCATGACTTTTCCAAAACTTTGGGAAAAATATTGTTTTCCATAACGTTTCCAGGGCCTGGAATTAGCATTTTGAATTTCCATGACTTTTCCAGGTTTTTAATGACCGTAAGAACCCTGGGTAGCACATCTTGCCTCCTACGACCGCACTTGAAGGTAATGTCATTAATTTCACAGCAGATGAACAAGAAAAGGCGGTGCCATGTACTGCAGCGTGTTGCAGGACATTCATTATCAAGTTGGTCATCAAGTTCCCAACAGAATCGCTCCAATGTTTCATTTTAGTTGTTTGTTTCGAAGTTGTTTTTGTCCCTAACGACAGTAAAGGGCAAGGATGTTTACTGGTCTCTCTCACAGACTCTCTGGTCATGTGATGGATCAACGCAGATCAAGTTCAGTGTGTTTGAACTTTTCTATCACAGCTAGAACTCATAGGCACAACGAAATATTTGGGAAGTCTGGCGTATAAGTCTAAGCTCCGCCGACTCCATGTGAATAATGTCTTCTTACACAACATTCATATTGATAATGGATAATTTAATCATTCAGAAAAGGGACAGTGAATGTTCTGTCACTGACCTTAAAGCATTGGATGTGGAAGTACAGACTGAGGGTCTCTATGATCATGGCCGCCCCCTTCCCTAACGCCTGCCCACAGCTGGAGCACAGCTTCTTCCCACTGACAGACCTGCAGAGAGAGAGAGACAGAACAACGAGAGAGACTGAAAACCTGATACGAGAAGGGACTTTAAATACCGTGTACCGACTGAATATACACAGGGTATATGCAGGAATCCTGAATGTAATACCTTTTAAGACCTTTTTTAAGACCCTTCCCATACATTTTAAGACCTCATCGCCACTTGGAGTTCTAACCGGTTACCTTGGCGACACACTTTACCTCACATTCACTATATACAGTATTGATTGTCCTTCCTCCTTATCTTCCAACCATTTGGACGCAGACTTGCATTTCCCCATAACGATGTTGTTTATCAACCGGCGTAAACGGAGCTCCGCGCGCTATCAAGCAGTGAGCGTGCGATGTCCTGTTCAGATGACGTCAAAGCCAACGGGATGCCATAAATAAACTACACAGAATCACACTACACACCTACGCAATGATTACATTCAGGCACACTGTAGAATACAACCTCTTTGGACCATTTATATACTTATTGAAAACAAGCTACTAAATGTAATACCTTGGAAAATGCCGTTTAATACTTTTAATAGCCTTCATTTTCACTAAATTGATTGATCAACTTTTAATACTTTTTAAGACCCCGCGGACCCCCTGTATAAGAGAAACAGTTAATGTTAATATGCTGTTCAAAGATTCAATTCAAAGGTTGTATTGTCATATGCACAAAGCCACCGTGTAGAAATGGCTCCTCCAACAATCCAACATATATAATAAAATAAAAAGTAGTGCAAAAAGTCTACGTACATGTAAATAGAATATGATATGTACAGAGCAGAATATGAAATTAAATAATGTAAATTAAGACAACATTAAATACGGTTTGTTGCGTTGAGCTCAGGTGTGTAGCAGTCTTGTCAGTGTACTGAATTACAAAATAACAGCCACAATTACAAATGAAATTCCCACTGCATTCAAGGGTCTTTGCTGCAGTGTGACATGTCGGGTGGAGAAATGCCGGCAGAACATGACGGTGCAGAAATAACCCCCCCCCCCTGTTTGTGATGCAGTACCTGTTGGGCGCTGGAGGCAGAGTGTCTGGAGGTGGGGAGCATGCTGCGGGGGGTTTTGATGAGCTGCGGCACATGTTATTTTCAATGGGAATGGCACTCCTGGAAATGGACAGCAACATGCAACATGATGAGCACAGATGCAGCGACTCTATTGGCTGACAGAGACCAATCAACAAGCTGGACAAACACAATCTACTCAGTGATGTCTGGGCGAAACCCCAGGCCTTCTTTAATCTTTAAAATGTGGTGTTGTGAGTAGTGTGATTGTTTCAAACACATCTCTTGTCAAAGACTATTTCTTTTCTTCATGTGGAGGAAGACTGTGGCACCAGGCGCCACCTGCTGGTCGAACAGGTGAACTGAAGGTGTGACTTATAAGAGCAACTCTGAGTCGCTTTTGACATATGTATTTAAAGTCAAGATTAAATGTGATTGTTTACTATTAGGTTAACATAAGCAGTGGTATGGTACCTCAGGTTCAGACTTAACACACAGATGAATTGTGTTACATAAAAAAGTTCCCTAACTAAAGTTCCACAAGGCTATAAAACAATGCTTTAAATGGATGTTTTCTAAAATAATACTCAGTCATGCAACCAATGCAAAAGCAGCCATGATATAAAGGAACAACTGCACCTTTATAAACGTATTTCTTAAAAACATAGTGTCGTAATAATAGGTTCATACTTAGATAAATATAGATACAATAGATAAATGCATGTCAAATAAAAAAAGGATTGAAATCAGACTATGAACTCCAGGTTTTGTTGCAGAACCTGTACTGAAGGCCCCACTCACACACACTCACACACACCTCCTGTCTCCTGCAGCCTTGCTGAGCTTGTTGCTGTCCGCTGGAGTCTCTTCTGGTTTCTTCACAGGAGTCGAGGTTTTGTTCGTCATCGCAGGAAGTTTTTGGCCGTTCTGCAGACTCTGACCCAGAGCGTCCGCCTGGCTGCTGCTCTGACTCAACAAGCTGAGGAACACAAACATTTTCACACGAGTCACATGCTGTGTTTTATTGTTTTATTAAAGGTCACCTACCATGCTATTTGTAGGCAATAGCATAGGTCTCAGATATATACAAATATATAAAAAACATGTCTATGAAGTGTTTTGCTCAAAATACCAAACAGATCACCCATTCTAGCCATGCCTCATATCCCTCTATTTCACTTCCTGTTTCAAAAGTGCGGATTTGGGGTATAAAGTTTTAAAAAATAATAAAGAAATTCATAAAAAATAATAAAGGAGGGGGCTGAGCTCATACGGGACCCGGCAGCTACTGTCTAAACTAAATACTGCCGTGATGAAACGCCATATCATGGATTATCAAGGATTATTTCTGAAACAGTATGGAGCTCAAAGGCTTTCTCTCTTGCCGGTTATACCACAAGGTGAGTTCCTTTTTACTTCCTGCTTCTTCACACACATGCTCTCCAGTACAGGTTAGCTCTGAGTGTTAGCGATGCTAATGTAAACACAGACCATATTACGTCCAAAACAGTCGGGCATTGTTTCTGATAGCAACGTTTCTGATAGGGCCGTGGGTCCACATTTCCGATATTACGTCATATCGGACGCAAATCTGGATCAGCTCCGTTGTAGCCCCGTTTTTAGAGATTTGGGTATGGAGGAAAAGAGAGAGGGTTTTATTCTCTGACGCTGCGTGAGTTCCCCGACACACCGGGGACACATCTTTATGTATAAAAGACATCAAAAAGTGCATTTTGCATGATAGGTCCCCTTTAACTTTCCTTTTCGCTGATCCCACTGGGATTTGAATATTTGAAGCACCCTTGATGGAACCCTGACAAGAAAGCAGGGTTGACAAAAAAGTTGCATAAGCACAACAATCAAATGAATTCAAAGTGCTGCTGATGTATTGAAAACACATAGGCGTTCCCCAGTTTCACTAAACAGTAAAAGTCACTGATCACATGAAATGTTAATCGGACATACTGTGCCCACGAGTTTCTTACATGATTGAAATTAACCTGGTGACACAGAGGCCTCGTCTTTAGTTGCTAATTAGTCAGCTTATATGTCTATAATTCGACATTTACCACGTGCGGACAGGTCGCTCACCTCCTGGCTGTTTTCATGCTGTCGTCAGCAGTGCTGATGTCACTGGTTCTGTCGTTTTCCCTCCGTTTCCATTCAACACTTTCTGTGCTCCCCCTCTGTGTTGTCCAATCACAAACAGGGAACAGTCAGTTAGAAACCAACACAAAAAAAACACTGTCGACTCAAGTTATTCTAACTTATTGTCCGCCTCCTGACTTTACACTGAATGAATGCATGCTTCTCCCAAACTATCCCTCATCATTCATCAGCCAATCACCAACTGGCTCTCCAGCAGTTCCTGTTTGCGCTCCCAGTCGGCCAGCGAGCGCACGATGGTGTCCTGAGGCTCGGAGCTGGAGGAGACCTCCCCTCGGGTTGGAGAGGTCAGGGCGGAGGAGCGGGGAGTCAGAGGCGCCACCGTCTCCTCCAGTATCCTACGCTCCTGTGTGATAAGATAAAAACTTTATTGATCCCACACTGGGAATATATGTTTCAGCTGAGTCAAAAGTACGAGATTGAGTGATAAATGAAAATGAAACGAGATTAAAAACTACACAAAATACAGATATCATGTGCATTTACCCATCATTCATTTATGATGCATGATGGGTAATTGCACATACAAACAAATGGTGTGTAGCATTGTACTAGACATTTTAAAAACAACATATAATATAACATATATTACTCATAACGGTATGGGAAAGGTGGAAGCGTTATCAAATAAACATCCATACTATTATTGGATACATTTGAGGGAGCAAATACTTTTCTTTAAAATAAAAACACAACAAAATATAAAACATTTCACACACACACACACACACACACACACACACACACACACACACACACACACACACACACACACACACACACACACACACACACACACACACACACACACACACACACACACACACACCTCCTCGTGGTACTTCCTCCCCTCCTCTGCCACCTCCCTCTGGGCTTTCTCCCACTCCTCCTTCAGCTTCTCCTGCTCACGCCGGTACTTTTCCTGTTACCATGGCAACAGACACATTACATATATACTGCACAACGCCTCACCAAAGACTGAACTGTCCGCAGGAGGATATTTTGGCAGGAAACATATGTATCACGAGCTGAAATATCTGGAATCAAAATGGGTTTGAATAATTGTCTCTCCTAGTGCATTCTGTTTACTTTAAACCAAGAAGGGACTAGACTATATAACATGTTCATTTAAGATCCCCTCAGAATATACTTTTAATATAAGCCTTGTCTTAGAGACATATATGAATGCATTGGTTAGCTTCTCCTCTGTTATAGCTAATCACTTGCTCAGATCTGATATCTGTGTGTCAGGAATACAAAGCAAACACAAAAGACCAGAAGCAGGCACTGCGGAGGAAAGGTAGAGCATGCAGAGGTTCCTACGCAATTTGTCTCAAAAGCTTCAATATGATTAAAGTTGTTCCTTCATGTACATTAATATAACAATCACTGACATTAAAGATGAGTCCAGACAACCACAAAGTACTCTTTTTAGACTTGTGTCGGAGCCCCAAAAGAAGGCAAACATTTAAATATTAAAGATTTTGAGAAAAAGCAAATTAAGTTAGACAGATGACAGATAAAGATCGATGCACAGAATCAACCGGGGGGGGGGGGGGGGGGACGGACAAGCTCATCAATGCACCACATTCATTCATCTCATCTCAAACAGTCAAACAGACAAACGAGAAATCTGTACTCGGTTATTTAATTACAAAGATGATACTGCAGATGAGTACAGTATATCATAGATTCTAATGAATCCTTTAAATGTTGAAACTCTGTGGACCTGAGATGCAGCTCTGATTGGCTGAGGAGAGAGAGGGTGATTTGGGCAGCAGCAACAGCAGCAACAGCAGCAACCTTGGACAGAGTCATTATCTGTGTGTGTGTGTGCATGAGATGGAGACAGTGAGCAGAGGTTCCTCCGCTGCACAACACTGCCCTCTAGTGGTCAATGTGTGCATTGCAATGGTTGGGGTGTGCCTCAACAGAAGGGTATGCTTAATATAAAAACAAACATGAAGGCAAGCTTTGCAAGTAGCAATGACATGTGATCTATCCATCTGAGATGAGCAGCTTAAAGCGCCACTGCATGATGTAAAGAATGCAGTGAAGTGTCCCAGTAAGTGGCTAAATATAGGCTTAAAACAGGGCTATACATTGAAAACGTTTTAGCAGCAACTGTGTAACTATTTTAGCAACAGTTGTGAACATCCATTAATTACCCAATCAATACTTAATGGGCGATTATGACTGGCTTATGCATTGACTCATGCTTCAAATCTGCCTTGCATGCTAAACACAATATGCAAAAATCCTTAACCTAGAGCAGGGGTGTCAAACTCAAGGCCCGGGGGCCAAATCCGGCCCGCGACTTCATTTTATGCGGCCCACAAGAGCTTGCAAAGAATAAAATATGTTTATTATATGGTTACATGGCGATTTACAGAAGCACGTTGCCCATAAACTACATGTCCCACAATGCATCTCAAATTTGACTTTTTGCTCAGAATTTGACTCTTTTCTTAATGTCACTTTTTAAACATTTTTTTACTTTTCTTTCCATAATTTGGCTTTTCTTTTAAATCACTTTGTGACATTCTCACTGAAGAGACTTGCAATTATTTGCCCTAGACTTCTGCTTTCAGACGTAGGTAATTATGAAGTTATTACCCTATCCGATAATAATCCAATGCAGAGGCAATAATGTAATATAAGACATTATTTTATATATATTAAATATTTATTTTTAGATAGTCTTAAAGTTACAACCGGCCCTTTTGAGTGCAACCATAATGCTGATGTGGCCCGTGATGAAATTGAGTTTGACACCCCTGACCTAGAGCATCTTCGAATTTGAAGCCAGTTAATATAGTGGAGTTTCTACAGTATTATAATCTATCCCAGAAAACTATTTTCTGCCGTATATTTTATTTAACAGAGATACATTAAATATTTTGTCGAAACATTATCCTTTTATGAGATAGCAACACATGTCAGAGCCTAATGTAAGGAGCAGCTGCCGGATGCTACAAAGCAAATGATCACATTATTCCTACATTCAACAATTCAAAACAACTCTATTTGTGACTATCTTTTTTCCTATAGGCTGAGAGTTTTAGAAATAGTTTGTTCACTCAGTTGCTAAAACACATTGGATATTCATAACTAAAAGCCTGCTTTGCACTCATCCCTCACAGTGTTGTTTTACGCTCTATGCTCCATGGCAGCCCCTAACCTCTTGGACTCATGCTCCATGCTGCGCTCTCAGCTCCACTGTGTACCTGCAGCATGCGCTCCTGCTCTTGCTGCCACCTTTCCTGACGCTTTCGCTCCCCATCCGGGTCCCAAGACCAGCGGTCCCCCCGCCTGGCCTGGGGCAACCCCGGCCCTGACACCTGATAGACCCCAACACACACACACACACATGCAAAAATACACACACCACACACGTATTCATGCACACAATCACAACCAACCACCATTCACACACAACCAAACACACTCACCCAAGCACGAAGCCAACGAGAGACCATCCGATAGATATGGCCCCAGGCACACACACAGATACACACAGATACACACACAGATCGTCACCAATGTGGACACACATCCACCACAGGAAAAGAAGAAGGGAAGGGAGGAGACAGAAATAGTTTGTCTACCACAACAGCACTACTCCAATGCTAGCCAAAGGATTCCTACTAAAGGAGAGAGAAGACAGAGAAAGAGAGAGGTGAGCTCAAATGAAAACAGAAGCAGTCTCGGCCGTTTTCTACAGCATCCTCATCTGGCATGCTACACCAACAGCTCTGTGCGCCCTGGGACATGTGGACGAGCTTTGCAATA
>CALSBZ010046683.1:1464936-1482362 GCA_943591055.1 Gobionotothen gibberifrons | reverse complement strand
ACACACACACACACACACACACACACACACACACACACCAGTGGCTGCACTTAACATGTGGTTAAGACAAATTAGGAGCTTTTAATTGTTGATTATCTTTGATCTTAAGCTACAACTACATAAGTCCAAACCTCTAAATGTTTTCCTTCAAAAACGACTGAGTCAAAATCTGACACTCTACCACTACACACAGACCACTAACACCAAACACACTGACACTGAAACAGATCAAAGCACATACACTAATACACTAAACCAGCAGAAATGTGACACTTGTACAGTGAGAGCCACTGGCAATAACATAAATGAAATCCCAGCGCTCTACACATGCCAACCAATACATGCCAATAAGACCGTCAGATTTTAATCTACTTCTTCTATGTAGTGGATTTCACACTTTCACTTCAATCAGAGCCAATGAAAAAGCACATCTGGCTTCCATTAGCCACTCCCACGTGAGACCTTCTCTTGCAATATCAATAAACAACACAGACTCAAAAAGATGTTGGTGGGTATTAGACTTCGTAAATAATAAACGTGCTTTTTTTCCCAACATCTACATTCTTTCTTTGTGATCAGTTATATCAATACTGTAAAGACACATTTCCCACATTCTAAAAGAAATAACTTCATGGTGAACTTTCAACCATATTCAATTCCTCACGCTAATGTGAACTCGCAAAACATGAAGGAAGCATTGTCTGTTTGAAACTGCATTTTCAGCTGCAAGCAGAAATGTGTGGAATTCTCTACCAGAACATTTGTGACAACTTTTAATTAAAACATTTGTTATCTGCAGCAAATCAATTTCAAGCTATAACAAGGTAATGGGTGTACCCGTCACCAAATGATCAGTTCATTATGCAATTACACTGCCCTTGATCTCCAACTGCAGCACCCAGGAACAAACCTAATGTAAAATGCTCTGCACAACTCTTTAAATAACAAGGGCCTTGAGTTATTAAAGCCCTTATGTAAAAACAATTCTTATAGCAGAAATGCCAAGAATACTTAGTGTATATACTTACTTTATTAGACTTGACTTGTATTTAAATATCTAAAGTAACCCAAATAAATGACTGTTTGTGTACACTACTAATCACTGCAGCAGATAGACTCACCTGAACGGTCTGTCTCCCCCTACAGGTGAGGTCGCAGTACTCCAGCTCTTGCGCGCCCCGTCCTCTTTGTCGTTCTTCTTCTTGCGGAGGGGCGTTGGCACGTATCCGCTCTGGTTGCTCTTGTTGGGCAGGTACTGGTTGAAGGGCATGGCGGTGCGCGGCTCGCTGATGGACGTCCGCCGTGTCGACATGTCGTCCTTACGCACGTCTGGAATCTTCCTGTGGGGGGGGCCGTCGGACTCTGAGTCGCTGCCGCGGCCTGTTGAGGGGAGATGGGAGAAAATATATCTGCACTCCTGATGAAGCATGTACATATAAAGTGTCTCTCTGATATGATCTATTACTTTTCTGAATAATGAAACTAATACTGTCAAAATTATCGCGTTAACGGTGGTAATTAATGTTTTGAATTAATTTCGTTAAAATATTTAACGCATGCGCAGAATGGCCCGCCCCATACATCCCAGCAGTGGCTACAGCCATACCAAGAAATGGCTTAGCCCCACTAAGGTGGGGCTAAGCCATTTCTTGGTATGGCTGTAGCCACCATGAAAAATGATGTTAAAGTAAGCAAAATAAAGTCCGCCAACTCGTGGAGTAAATTGCACAGACAGCAGTTAGTAAGATTGATTTCAGTAGCCACTTGTCTGGAAATACCGAAGACTAGAAACGGTTTTGAAAACTGTTGTCACGTAGTGATCGCCTTCTCAATAGAACATCTTTGATAATGTCTTCTGGCCAATCAGAATCAAGATAACGGCGTGGTGTTGTTGCAGGAAGTCCCGACGGAGAATACTTTTGCTGTAGTACATCTCTATATACATCGATACAACATTACGTGTTGATAGAAATCAACACGTAATGAAATAAGACCCCACGGTTTGATGATTGATAGGTGTGTGGGCTGTCTTTCATTTTGACACACAGAACAATGTTATAATAAACATACATACTTACTGTATGTTAAATGGATATATCCGTCTTCTTTCATTTATCTTTCCATTCCCACAACAATATACATAAAGAAATGGCATATTTTGGACATAGTTCGAATGGTGATTAATCATGATTAATACATTTTTAAGCTGTGATTAATCTGATTAAAATGTTTAATCGTTTGACAGCCCTAAATAAAACGTGTCAATTGAAAATAAAGAAAAGAGAGGGGGACAAATCAATAATTTGATTGCGATTTCTAATCTCTGAATATTAATATTACTTTATTTATCCCTAAGCCGTTAACTACATCATATTAAGGCGTGCACAACATTAAAGTGCTGTTCCAGTGTTATTATATGCAGTGCATTCCAGCGGCTGAACATAAATCACCCCCAAGCAGGTTGACTTTTATGAAACAAAGCAAGTAACAGAATAATAAATCATCACAAAATGTATAATGTGCAGCTCCTGCTCACACAATTCTAGCCTACAGTTGGGAAGATTCACTTAGGGTGCCACTTGTCTGTCTGCATCCCATTTAAAACATATTGTTAGGGCTTTTAATATCAGCGGCAACACCTGGAGCTGCACAAGTGCACCGCTCAAGGACTTTCCCTACCAATGAGTCTTAAATTCCTGAGACAGCAAAGAGTAATGAGGACCAATCCCATAGACATGCCAACAGCATACATGGGAATATGTCATTAGGGCGCATTTCACAAATGTTAACCCCATTTCAAAAAGTATAGATACCTGCAGCCTTGCTTACCCAATCTCTCTCTAAATTCCTCTCCAAGATGCTCAGCACATGTGCTACTGGAATTCCCCTCCCTTTGGATGCATGCAAACTCAACATATGAATTTCAATATATACATTTTCCATGCATCAACCCACAATTTATACCAGATCTAAACCGTAAAATCTTCCCTTAGTTCTGAAGAGATACATGTGGATGCAGCTCCAGCTCTCGGTGGAAACAACCGTGACATTTTACACTTGTAAAAAGCTCCCTTTCTATCAATAGACTTATTCATTTTTATGTGGTTCTAAAAGATTGACAGATCAAGGTCCAAAAGAGGCCTTGGGGTGTCTGCACTTTCAACAATAAGCGGTTCAATCATGACTCTTAGCCCATCAATTGGAAACATGAGTGACTCTACCATCCAAGTCAATCCGTCCTTAAGGAACAACACATGTCTTTAGGGAGTGATCTGCTCTCTCTGCACATCTGGTAACACTGAAGCTCGAGGGAACGTTTTTCATGGGTCAGTGCCATACTGTACCAGAGACTCACAGAAACCTATTTACATCAACAATCACCAACATGCAGTAATACTACAGGAAGTGTAAAAGCCACAGAGTCCACTTCAATATCCAGTGCAGTGACTAGAAGGCTGTAACAAAAGAGGAGGAGTGATAGTGATACTCTCAACATCTTAAACGACAACAATTTCTCTGTGCAAGCATTCGCGCTTTTTCTAATTTCTCCCATTATGCGACACAGATTTTTCCCGGCAGAATGTACAGCAAAAGTATGGAAGGGTTTAAAAATAGTGAGTGATCTTGGACGGATGTTGTCTATACTGAGTCAACAAATAAATTGGTTCTCTAGCCGGTTACATTTAGAATATTTTATCCAAATACTCAGATTTCTTAAGCTCTGATGGTAATTCATCTTTTATCCCTGCTCTACATGTTTCCCAGCCAAAAAAGGATTCAAGTCTATAACATTTGGATTGGAAACCATATCAATGTACTATTCCCCAACCTTAAAGGTGGGGTAGGTAATTCACTTCAGAAACACTTTCTGTTATATTCCATGGAATGCTCTTAACATCCCGATAGCAATGAATCAGTGTTCATTTTGGCAGCTGTTTTTGATATAGTCTTGGTCTTAGTTTTTAGACGAAAATGGTTATTAGTCACATTTTAGTCATTCCTATCCTTCGTAGTTTTAGTCTAGTTTTAGTCGACGAAAACTCAAACGTTTTAGTCAACTTTTAGTCGATGAAAAATTACATTTCAGTCAACTTTTAGTCAAAATGTGTCTCTATACTCTCTGAACGCTCCGTCCCCTGCAGATCTCTGTGTCCGCTGCATGTCTGTTAGGCCCCGCCCCCCCGCACAGAGACAGAGAGTTAGGCCCCGCCCCCCGCACACAGAGATAGAGAGTTAGGCCCCGCCCCCCGCACACAGAGAGACACAGGGAGATCGCTCTTCTGGAGTGAAGAGAGCGGAAATAATGATATTGCAAGTTAGAAACGTAAGATGCATTTTGACAGACAAGACGGACAATTGGGGGGAAATATGCTGCATTTTGAATGTCCGATAGTCCACCATTAACACCTTAGTCCCATCTCGTCTCATCAACGAAAACGAAATATACATTTCGTCATAGTTTTCGCTATCAAGAATCTATTTTTAGCTCGTCATCGTCTCGTCTTAGTCATGTAAAAAAGGTCGTTGACGAACATTTTTCGTCATAGTTTTCGTTGACGAAATTAACACTGCAATGAATATATTAAATGCTTTGACAATAAATACATTAGAAAATGTCATCTGTGGAAGCCGTGGTGCTGTATAAAGCACGACCAATCATCTGAGCCGGCCCGGCTAAAGTAACTGGATGGCCTACCTGCCTGTCAGCCTTCCATCTCGTGCACAAACTTATCTCGTGCCCTCATTGGTCATGTTCGTGTGTGTTGGAGGAGGGGCTCTGTAAGGAAGTCTGAAGGAAGGGGCAGATTTTTTCCGGTTGTGTACTTTCAAATTCTAGCGCACTCGAGCTGGTTTCTCCATTCTTACCTACCCTACCTTTAACAGACACGTTATAATTATTTGTAAAGAAAACATTGAAAATGAAAGCAAGAAAAAGCCCAACAGAGGAATTGTCGAATTCACGTTGAGCTTCAAGAAACAATATTTAAATGTTAATTGTTATTCGGGGCATGCGCATTTTCAACCTTCCTGTGAATGAATCTTATCGTTGGCTGCGAGTCCTGAGGCATGTGATGTGAGGGCAGTAGCATGAGAACATTTTGCAGAATGTGGGCAGGAAAAGCATAACTCTGTTTATTGTTTCAAGCGGTCTTTTACTAGTGATGGGTGTTGCCCTCCAAAAATTGTACAAGAGGAGGACAGGTTTTACTACAGCAGCACCAGAAGCACAAAGTGTCTCGCCCACCGACGCTGTATCCATCTACTGTAACTAAAGAGCATCTGCAATATGGAATCTCATTCAGGGATTGAATTAAACTCTTCTCCTTGTCCCCTAATTACTGTCAGAGTGAAGTCACTTTACAGAGCTGAATAGTGAAAGGGCTTTGTCTGAAAAAGGTCAGAGCAGGAACCACGTTCATAAATGGACGCTCTTGTTCTGGGAGTACTCGGAGCACCCTGGGATGGGATGATTACTGCATTGTCGTATGAAACCCCTCAATAACAGCATGGGCCTGAAAATATGGATCTTGACATACTAACCTCTCTATAACTACTATATTCCCATATAGTAGGGCTGCACGATTTTGAAAAAAAACTGACATTGCGATTTTTTCCCCCCTGCGATATATATTGCGTTTTTTTTAACTATATTTAACCGGATGAAGGATTTTAGTCACGGACGTCTGGATCTGGTTGACTCATCATACCTTAAGTCATGATCTAACATGTCATGATAATGCAGGTTGCTTACCCTCAAATAAGGGGGTTCATCTGTGAATGAAGAAGAGTGGTGTCTAGAAGGGATCCAAGAGATTAAACGTATTACATTAAACTATAGGAAGCTTCATTATCACATTAGGGAATTAACATACGTGACAAAATAGGTCATTTAACTTTTTATTCCACAATTAAAACCTTTTTTGTGCAAATAGCAGCAAAGTAGTGGACATATTTTAAACATTATAAAAATGAAATGAAGAACAGCTATACACCAGCTCCTTTATGCCGTGTTGAACCTTTCTCATATGGTGTAACACCGGCAAAGGCATCTGAAATAGTTTTTTGCTGTGCATGCAGAGCCTGCATGTCACTCCACTCAAGTACCCCTGACATGAGAGCCGCGCAGGTTTTCCTTTTGTAGCAAGCAGCAAAATAATTGTAACATGACGTGTTTGAGTTAATTTACCTACTTAATATCGAACGCCCTAAACATTTTTTTTAATAATGCGCATATCGCGGTTATCGCCATGACACGGTATATCGTTCAGCCCTACCATATAGTACCACAAAGACCTTCTGACAGCAGATATGAAAAAGCCTGATGGAAATTCCAACTTCAGAATGTCTGTGGTGTTCAAAGCATTTCAGAAGTCACTTAAAGCGTCTTTGGGTCCAAGAAAAGCGCTATAGAAAATAAATGTATTATTATTATTATTACTTAAATATACGCTGTCATTCAGTTATTTTAGGTAAGCCTTGCCACCCCTTTATATCTCTAATTTTCTGAATTACAGATCATGGACGTATAACAATACGAGAGAGGCACACTTCAACTTCCAGAAGGTTTTTTAGTGAGACTGCTTGTGACAGAAACTAAGCCTTTGGAGCTTCCTTTGCACTTCCCTCCAAACAAAAACAGTCTGACAGGAAGCTCTGCCTCACTCTGTGCTTTCCCACAGTTCAGAGATGAAACGTACATTAAGCTTTGTGACGACTTCTGTAAAATGTTATAGGCTGTCATTAAAATTGAAAAAGGGTAAAAATTCAAATAAAGTGTCGCAATGAAAAGCTTTCTATGACAGCATATGGTCGGCTTGGCATTTTAAATGCAGCCAAAATCTATTTTTGACTCCATTTTTGATTTCAGCACAAAGCACAAAACTAATTGCCGGCTGTTTGCAGTTCCTGCATGTCTTGGCTCAACTTATTATGGGAAACTGTGAGGCTCCAATTTTGAATGCATTTAATTAGATAAGCCAATATCGTTATACAAGCAAAACACATACTATACATTTCTATAGACACTGTATAACAATGTGCAGATCTCCTATCCTTATGGATAATGCATTGAGGCAGACATCTGTCATTTAAAGCTAAATAAGATAGATAGGTGTAATAAGGCAACCTATCTCCAAGATGAGGAACTATCCCTATATTTATCAGTGAAGTGTCGGATCAAAAAAAGAGCAATAGATCCTGAAAACACATTTCTTTGCCTCACTATTATACTAGCATGATTCACCTTTTCCTCTCACTCATGTCATAAACACTATGAGACTGCACGGCTGGACATGCACCATGGCGGAGACACACACACACACAAAAAAATGACATTTCCAGAACAAATGACCATATCTTCCCTTCTAAAAAGGGGAAAATTAATAATCTTTTTTCTCAAAGTAATGATAAACCTGTGAGTTGGATGTAGAAGAGTCAGAATCAATATAGATGTTTTTTATTTTAAAGAAAATTCAGATTGAACATAGTAAAAAACTGTAAATTATAGTGTCCGTCCGTCTTTT
Organism: Gobionotothen gibberifrons; assembly: GCA_943591055.1. Lineage (NCBI taxonomy): Eukaryota > Metazoa > Chordata > Actinopteri > Perciformes > Nototheniidae > Gobionotothen > Gobionotothen gibberifrons. The sequence continues at coordinate 1,474,839 of CALSBZ010046683.1, read as the reverse complement.
TTACTTATAGTGAAAACTACCCTTGGATGATGGGTTAGTAGACTAAAAGCTTTAGGAATCCAAAGTACAACATATAATAAGTACCCTGTATCAAGATTGATGCAAAACAAGTGACATTTGACCTTTTTAGAGAGATTTAGCACAAAAAAACTCCACCTCTGGGGTGATTTGGGTGGAAATGGGCGTTTTTGCTGTTTCTCTGGAACCCATTGGTTGATTTTGGTGATTGACATCTCTTTTTAACCGTTAGAGCCAATAGAATTGAAGGAGAATTTCCAAATACACACACACACGTTACCAAATAAAAGTGGGGGCTTCACGCATGCAGTTTTGCCCAGAGCGAAAGCTGTCTCACGCTCTGACATCTGAAAACGGAAAACTAGGTTTATTGCTGATGGATTATCAGAAATCATTTCAAAGGGACACAGACACATTGGATTAACCTATGGATTAACTTCAGCAGCGTTTTTTTATAGTTTTAATGCCATTGAAGACAACTTTTGATCAGACAACAACGAAGGTAAGAGATATTGCCATTTTAGCTACCTCGCGCCAAGTGTTGTGATGTCTGTTTTTGTTTATAAAGTCGCGAGTTCTGATCATAGAGTGATGATGTAGGTACCTATCGATTCTGTGTCTTCTCATGAAGCTAATCGATGGGTTGGGTGTGCAGCTACGATAAGTAATACCGGTGTTATGAGTGAGTTTCTGTGCAACCACCGTTAGCATTTTTTCGCTCGTGGCTAATTCAGAGGCTGAGCGTTAGCTTTGTGAAAAAAATGATCAGTTAGCTGAGTTTCTTCCCGTTACATGGATATGAAACATTCATAGTTTATTAAATCTTAAGAAGCCCTCAGACACTGTTGCTCGCAGATGTTGTGGTTTCGGCCCCTTCGGCGGGTCCGTGGGGCTTAAGGGGTTTTTTAAGTAAAAAAAACGAAAATCATCGAAAGATCAGTTCCTCTTATCAACACTCCCAAATGTATTGTTCAGTTTTAACAGTACTGTATTTGCTGCTCAAACTAAACTTAAAACATCTTAAATGCATTCGTCTCAAGGACACAAACCTCTCGCCACTTATTTTCTCAACTACATCAAATGTAAAAGTGAAAAGTGTTTCCCTGAGGGCAATTTGATTAAATGTCTTCTGTTTTGCGTCACCTGACACAACTGTCATGTTGGTGGAGCCAGTGTTAACATTACATAACTGAAATGTGTTTGAAACCAAAACAGATGTCACAGCAGCGAGGCCCATACATGGTTTTTTTCATCGCAGATTGACATTAGATATGTGTGATTGGAAAACTGATACACAGAGAAAAAAATGAAGATTCATGGTGAGCATGTAGCTTTTTCTGGATTAATTCAATGGTAACTGACAAAATAAAAATAAAAAACAGCAGCTCTTGTACTAAATGTCCTCCCTTTCACAAGACATATAGCTGAATAAAACAATGGCCATAGCTTAGCTTCCAAACAGGCTTTGCACTGAGATCATTCCCTTTATTATCTCAAATAGCCTTTGACTAGCACTGGGTGTAGTCCTGCGAAAACACTGCGAGGAAACCAACATGCTTTATTACAACACCACTGCAAGGACAATGCACCTCATTTATCTATATACTATATCAGAACGCAACAATTCACCCAAACAAAGCAGCCAGTACTGAATCAGATTCCTTCCACAAGACATAATGTGGTGGCTAACACTTCACAATGGCTTTTGATTTAAGTTACAACTATTTAGGGAGGGTGGTCTTTCTAGACAAACGTTCACCATCATTTCAAACAAGTGTGCCGTGTGAATATGAAGAGTGTAAAAGGTATTTAGAGTAGACTTTTTTTTGGTGTCTTCCCGTTTCGGCCCTTCCCAATTTGCCCCTTCCATTTCAGGGCGGGATGGGAAAAGGACAAAACGGGAAAGGGGCAAAATGGGAATAAGGGGCGAAACAGGAATGGGGCGAAATGGGAAAGGAGTAGGGATGTAACGATACCAAAAACTCACGGTACGATAATATCGCGATCAAAAGTCCACGGTACGATATTTATCGCTATTGAAAAATACGATATATATACGAAATACGATGTCCTTTTGTGTTATCTGTTGTTGTATGTTCATGTTATAACCTACGTGTTGCCATGTTGGACAGGTCTCCCTTGAAAAAGAGATTGATGATCTCAATGGGACCATTTGGTTAAATAAAGGTTTAAAAAAAAAAAAAAAGTTTTTTAATTATTAAAAAAGAAAAGAATTGCGGTATATTTTGTCAGTCTCACGACGGTATTGAGACATCTATTTACCGCGATATCGCGATATTCGATATATCTTTACATCCCTAGAAAGGAGCAAAATGGGAAAGGGGCGAAACAGGAAGGGGGCGGAATGGGAATAAACCCTTTTTTCCCCTACCATCGCTGCTGCCGCGGGGGACCAGGACATCCGGCGACGGGGTCTGTCGTGAGCGTGAGCCGAAGGAGTCCAGACTGTCGAAGGAGTCCTCGCGGCCGTGGCGGGGCGGGGAGAGGGAGTCGCTGCGCTCAGAGTCCCAGCAGTCGATGTAGCCGCTGTCCCGGATGCTGCGTATCGGGCTCTCTGCCTCCTCTGCCTCCTGAACATTTAGAAACATGCCCATGTTATACAAATGCACACATTAGCTTACAAAACATTCATAGAAATAAAGGTAAACAACATTTTTTGCAAAGTACATTGAGTAACTTCTGCTGTGGGAGGAGATTTTAGTTTTCACCTGCTCAAACAACATCTGAAGAATTGGTTTGTGTCCCAAATATCTCATATCACTAAGTCCTAGATCAACTTTGTACAGCTCAGTGACCTCTCCCTTTGTCTGTCTACACTTGAAACATGGCTATGCAGCTAATGAAAGGTGGAGAAAGGTCTTTCCTGTCTACCAAAAGACTTCCTGTTCCTGAACCCTGGAACGTTGGTTATGCAACTCCCAAACCTCTTTCAGACTCCATGTTATGCTTTCAGCTCAGCTGTACTGACGCAGTCTCTTTGTTAAACAGACATTCAACTTTCTTTCATGTAGCAATGTTTTCTATGTCCAGTAAAGTTGCATAGAAAACACTGATCAAGGTTCATTAGCCCATCAATAGCCCATCGTTATGCAAATAGTTGTATATGCCTATAACCTGTCCGGCAGTGGCTCAGTCAGTAGGGGCTTGGACTGGGAGCTGTAGGGTTGCCGGTTCGAGTCCCCGACTAGACCTAAATATGGAGTGTGGACTGCTACTTGGAGAGGTCCCAGTTCACCTCCTGCCCTGTCCGGTGCCCTTGAGCAAGGCACCGGACACCCCCCTTCACTCCCATTGCTCCCCGGGCGCTGTGCAATAGCTGCCCACTGCTCCTAGTACTGCTCGAATCTATCCTAAATAATGCTTTCAAAGCTTAAAAGGTTTGTTTACTCAAGTTCATTTAAAAAAGCAGATAACCACTTGAATAAATGGAGCAGAGAAAAGTGCAGCTGGTTCCACAATTCACCTGCTTCTTGCATTACGATAATCAGTTTCTTTTTTAAATAAAAAGGTCTAGTTTCCATCGCATAAGTATAAGAAAAAAAGAGCGCATTCAGTTTATAATGTGTGAACCTGATGAGTTTTCCTTGGTTTTCAGATCTCATTTTATTATTAATCTCTTTTTGGTTTCATAGAAACGTGGCTTTGTTTTGGTCAGTATCAACATCTGGGGAAGTTATTCTGCTGAGTTGGCAGAGATGTCTCAGTTTTAACAGCAAACGTCATATTGTGGAAAAAAATGGTACGGGGGTGACATCATGGTTATGAGCGGGTGTCATAGTGTGTCCGTATGTGCGTTTTAGGATCTTATTAATGCTGACTTTGTCCCTTTGGGTCAGTAAAGGAGTGGAAGCAGATTGAGATAACTCACACAAGAGCCATGACAGAGACCATGGGTGGGGGGTGTTTTAAACTCCCTGAGATTTCTTAGAAATATATTTTCCATTTAGAAATCACATTATCATTTGATGCACCCCAAAAGGAGTTGTCCAGTATAATTTGTGCATTTGGTCGGGACATTAGGTCTGTGCATTTCTGCAGCACAGCCTCTCTTTACTTATACCAGCTACAGTTGCTAGGAGATTTGTAATCCACCACCAGCATCAACGAGTGACTGAATGATACCTGTAGTTTATGTTCAGATGTTCAGGATATTGTTAGACACTACTAAACATGACTGAGCAAACCTTTCGCATCTGTGACAGCAGGCCGTCAAACTCTTTCAGGTCCAGCGTGGGACCGTTGTAGGAGGTACAGCCGTTGGCAGCACGACCCAACCAGTAGATGGTGATCAGAACCTACAAAGAAAAAAAACATGCAGACATCATAGTGAGATACTCTGTGATGTGCAAAGCATTCTATGCTACTGAAATCATGACCCGTCAGATGTTATCTTATGCATGAAAGAGAGAGATAGAAATGTTTAAGCCCAGGTGAAGTTCCTCAGTGCAGGCTCAAGTCTTCATAATGATACAATGGAGTTATTTAAAGTGAATATAGCGAGTTGGTTGGAAGCTTGAGATAGCTGTTCCAATCCAAACCAATGAGTGCCACACAATAAATTAAATTGCATAAAATGTGGTTATTTTTAAAAATATATTGTGTAAAACAATCAAGTGGACGTTCAGTCTGTGCTCTAGCAATATAGGCCAACATGTAACATTTATTATAGTCTTCTTAATGTCATATGTTACAATGCAGGTTGTCTGGTCATTTAAATCCATGTCATTCCAAAGATGTTACATGTTAGCTTATGCACAAACATGACAAGACTGAGCCATGGCTCTGACACTGAAACGAGTCCCAGTGATTCATATTTGCATGTTAGCTTCCTTAGCCCCGAGTGCAAACACTTCCAGGTCAATCTCACCACCTTCCAACACAGAAACCCTGTACACTCAGATCTGAAGGAGGCTGCAGCTCCTTTGCTCCGACTCTTTCTTGTAAGCTAAAGTAATGCTAAATGTGCATCTTGCTGCATTCAGTGTAACACTCTTTGGAGTCAGCTGAAACACTTAAATGCAGAATGTACAGATTCGCTGTGCCCACAGGGAGATCACACAGCGCTGCACCTTTAGCACCCAGCTATATTTACTGTGTCCATGTCAACCGGCACTCCACAGGGATTTGCTTTGATAGGGGAACTCAGCATGGCACACTGTCAGTGTACACACTCTCTGCCGCCATTCAAACAGTCTTGGAAGAAGAGTAAATGAGCTGGCCTGCTGCTCAGAAGAAGAAAAACACATTTTCTGTGTGATTATGTAATGTTTCCTGAAGGGAAATGCATTGTTTTTACTACAGAATGAGCCATACTAGGGATGGCATTGTGGGAAGTGACGCGGAGCGTTGCTGGCGTGGCTCGCTGCAAAGGTTGAGCGATGATCAACTTTTGACGCCTCGGCAGACGCGTCAGCCAAACCGAATCATATGCCAGTACAAGCTCTAGCCAATCAAACCGCTGCTTGTGTGTCAGGGGCGGGAGATTCATGCGATTGGTTGTTGTTCAGACACGCCCGCCGGCAAGCTTCAACGCACGCCGCTGTGTGGACGGGCCGTAACTGAGTCGTGTTGTAGGCTTCGCATGTCTTCGTTTAGTGGAGCGGGGAGCTTGTTTGAGCAAAGAGCATCAAAACAAATGCATAATTAACAGCTTAAGAGAGCAGAGAGATCAGTACAGGCAGACACTCAAGGCTGATGTCATGTCAAAGTGGTATTGAACCATCCCTAAGATGCAACACTACAGGAGGGAGAGGTTTAATGTGTTATCACTTCAAAATCAGGGACACCAGATCACAGGGAATCAGACCAAAACTACATAGCAATCTACTTATATGAATTACATGCACGTCATATTTTATCTTGCCACCACACAGAAAACCACTCATCTACAAGAACTGTGCTCAAGCAACGCTTCACCTTCTCTCTCTCTCTTATTTGATTGCATCTTTGTCACCACAAGTATAATGATACTATCTGTGCCAGCTCCCATACAAGTAGGTCAGCTCCAGAGGTATTTCAGCCACAGAGCAGTATGCCTCAAACGGATCCACAATGATCCCAATAGCATCAACTCAACGGAAATATGCCACCGCTGCCCTGCATGATTCAAACAAGCAACACTTAACCTCAAACAAACAACTGTACCAAAACCAACACTTGGATACAAGCAAAAACATGTCAGGGGAGTTTGAATGATAGACAATTGTAAAGAGGGCCTGACAGTGAGGTCATGCACACATCACACTCTTCAGTTTCAGCAACAGTCTCACCTGGCAGATGTGGAAAGACCTGTCAAAGAGGTTTTGTCGAAAAAACAACAATCCCCTCTTTGTTTCATGTGCACACGGTGATGCACACACAAGGGCATGACATAACCTCAAATGCATCTTCAATGTAAACACAAACACACAAGTGCATGCATGCTGCAATCCACAGACCTGTGTGCATACATACTCCAAACTAGTCATGCACTACCAGCACTTTCTTGTTCACACCTGCACTGCTACACAGTCATCTTGTGACTTCAGCAATATTTCACGCATCCATGCAAATGCCCTATTTTTTTTACTTGGTCCAATCTGCTAAACAACACCTTCATCGCTAAATCAGCATATTGTTCTAAATGCAGGTCCTTCACCTCTCAATATGTGACGTGCTGCAGTGCCAGCTGCTATGTCCTCAGTGTGAGATCCATAGTGTGTGAGGAGCGGGTCGTGGCTGAAGCCCGCAGCTGCTGGGAGTTTGTGGGCCGTTTGCTATCGTTGCTAATGTGGCTGAGAGTCCCTGTGTGGCGTCAGCTAAATGAGCTAGCAGGCCGGCTCTGCAGCTCCACACACTAACTGTACAGTGCACAGCAGCATCACAGAGAGGGGGGGGGGGAGGGAGGAGGGGGGAGAAAAGTGCTTTGACTGCAGAGTGGGCAGGGCTAGAAGTATGTGTTCTACTTAAAGCAGCATTATGAGAAGGGACAAGATTGTGTTGAAGTACATTTGAACATAAAAACACCTGGAGCATAACGATTGATGATTCGAAGGAAGATGGAACAACAGAGAGAAAGATTAATTAAAGAGAGAGACAAATAACTAACCTGGATCCAATTAACAAAAAAGAAAGCTGTTTTAAAATACTTAAAGACACAAAATAAAGTAAATAAAGTTCTGGAGTACGTAGAGTAAGAACAAACAGAAATGATAGACAAAAGGTGCGTTCACACCAAGTACTTTTCCCACAAAGGTTCCTGCGAACTCTTTAGTTCTCATGAACTCAGTACAGATCGCGTTCACACCGGAAATTTGTTCCTGTGGGTGGATCACTTCTTCTTCTTCTTCTGCTTTGGGTTTACTGGTAGGCCGCAAACCACTTCACGGCTCTCTAGCAGGGACTGAAAAGGGGGTAAAAAGGTTCTCATGAACTAATTTAGTTCCTGGGACTTTTTGGTGTGAACGCAACTAAATCGTAGTTCTCAGGAACCTTTGGGGGAAAAGTACTTGGTGTGAACGCGCCTACAGATGAAGCACTTAATTTCGGACAGTTTGAAACGCAAGGGCAGTGATTGGTAAGTGGTCTGCCCTCGCTCAAGGGAAAGCCTCCAGCTTGACTTGAGACCGCCCCCGTTATAAATACATGTAATTATAATGAAGCCAGCTGCAATGGATCATTGAAAACCTGAAATTGAAAATCTGGCAACGCCCTCTTGGAAAATAGTGGGAGGGCTTGACCTTCCTCGAAACTGGTCGTAGGCAGGAACAGGTAAGCTGGAGTCCGAAATTAAGTGCTTCATCTGTATAGATCAAAAGGATGGACGATCAACTAAAAGTTAGAATAGATACAAGTAGAAAAGCTTTATACGGTTAAGTCAGACTAGCAACTAAGAGCAGGTCATACTTAAGTGGAAAGATACAATGCTAAATGGAGTTGACTGTAAAGTGAGCATAACTGGAAGTGACATGATAAAAGCAGAGGGACAGCCGCAGCACAAACAGAAACACTGGACCATAATAACAGTTTACAACCAAACATACATTTAGCACACAAACAAATGATAATGCAGAAGTATCACTTACATTCTTGAGTTTTCGGCTGCAGTCACTTCCCCTGGGAGATAGAGAAAGAGACGGAGTGAGACACGAGAGCAACTTTAAATATTTACTAAATATCTTGCATAAATATAACAGCTTTTAAAGCAACCAAACTCCCACATATTTGTGCAAACAGTAGCAAAACCATTGAATAAACAGCATGGAGGAATCTGAACCCACACACTGCCAGACTCCACACTTGCATCTCTGGATCCAGCTTGTTGTTTGGGGCTGGATTTATTTGATATTTCCAGCAGTATTAGTCACTGGCTGCCGTTTTGACTTCAGCTAACGGTGTATAAAAAGGCAAAGGGCTCCCTTAGATTGAACATTTTGCAGCAGTGGTCATCATTCCAAAAGACACATTCTTCTGCGACGGTAAGTCTGGGGAGATGGATGTCAGAGATGCCACATGCTTTGACTGCCAAGTGAACTCTGGGAGCTGCAGAGCAGAAACACCACAGCAGTGGACACTTAGCACCATGGATGCTGCCAAAAGGAAAAGATGTGGATGACCACTTGAAGCTATAAATGGGAAGAGGAATGAAGCAGTTGTAAAACAGACCCTGACTAGTGTCGTGGAAACAGACTTCTATCTAGACTAAGATAGGGAGACACATCAGCAGAGATATATACTCAGACAGTCCTTTTCCTATGAAACTGTTACAACACACTAAATACAGTAAATTACATTCTGTGTTTAATATGCCCAGGCCAATGTCACTTTTACAGGAGAGAAATACATTCCTAGAAGTGATACTGGTTTAAAAAAAGAGCAAGGGGTTTGCTAGTTGCAGGATTTGGTCAGATGGAAAATATGTTGGTTTTAACGATTCCCTCATTAGCCAATAAATCATTTTTTCGGATATGTCGAATTGTTTGAATAGTAGACCAACTTGCCTAGAAAACATCCCATCTATTACGTTCCCTACTGGGCTAGGGGAACCAAAGGAAAGCAACACAACCAGAATGGAATTAGTAAAAGTTATAAGTCGTTTTAATATATAACAGGTAAACAAAATGGCAGGCAAGCAGCCGGAAACAAACAATGTGCCACAAAAGCGCAAGTTTAAATGGGCAACCAAACCAAGAGAGGACTCTAATAAGTGAGTCTAAACCATGGTCTAAACGCATACAGGGAAACTAAATACTATGGAGCTTATTGCTATGTATGGGTGAAGGGTTGCTTGAATGGAATATTGATCTCATTATAGGGATATATATGTTACCTTTTATACTTTACGTAAGCAGTAAGTCACACACCTCCTAACAGAGCTGAATCGACCAATGAACTTGTTTGACCGTAAGCACACATGACACCATTGATCAAGATTTAAGAGCTACGTATACGATTACCCATAACACCCTTCTCCGTGTAGACGATACTGTGTATATTGCTTTGTAGCTTCAGGGGATCCTAGTTAACACACACACACATATCTTTGAAAATAAATAATCTTATGAGGACACAAAGAGAAAGAAGGATGTATGGAACCTGTATGGCCCGGTATGAAAAACAAAACAGATCTTTAACAATAAAGCCGATTTAGATTTCGTTACGTGATTGCATAATATTGTTGTCGGACAAAAGACATAACAGCAGCAACCGTGAAATGTAAGATGCATTCATACAAAGGAGAAAATAATGAGCATGAGTTTTGAATTCATAGTACATTATGACACTGCTGATAACTAGTTTCCAAGGCCTGAGGGTCTCAACGCTTACATCTCTCAACACATAAGTGACACCTAAATTGCAGTTGCATGGGTTTTCCATGACCTGAGA
>CALSBZ010046683.1:1427554-1459936 GCA_943591055.1 Gobionotothen gibberifrons | reverse complement strand
GGGTTGACAGGAGGTGACGAGCACAGATGGTTACTGCAATAGCTGTTTGCATTAATTATAGGTACACACACACACACACACACACACACACACACACACACACACACACACACACACACACACACACACACACACACACACTATATTTAAGAACGGCATGCTCTCTCTGTCTTTGTTACCAAGCAACACAGTAGGAGTCATGGTTCAGAGAGTGAGTGTTGTGTTTGGACAGGGACCGCTTGTGTCACACAGATATGGTATTGTTGCTCCTCTGACAGGCTATACAAACTTCCATTGACTCTCAGCTAGTTGTTTATGTTGGCAGTGAACTGGGTGATTGTCTGATGTGGAGAATGACAGACAGGGAGTGACACACAGACAGTGATACAGACAAGCCCTCTGTTAAGACCCAATTGAATGTGTGCATAATTAACACTCAGTCCATCCACTTAGTGAAATACAAGTCATCATCCACATGTTGATATGCCGACCTTGAGATGAGATGAAATCTAGTTTATACTCAGTAAATTGGTTGTAAGCATTTTGATAACTACAGATCTGTCTTGTATTGCCGTTTGCTTGGATTTATTATGGTTGAATTGTCAGTTGTATGTATTAATCACAGCACTAGATTGAAATAAGGCCACATCTTCCTAAAACCCCTTGCGTCACAAACACTTAGCTGTCTTATGCCCCGTTTGTTTTGCTGTACTAAAAGGTATTCTACAATTGCATAATGGCCTCCTTACATCAAAGACGTGCAACAAAAATAAATCCACTTTATCTGATTTAAACACTTGGTGTGTGTGTTGGATATTTTTGATTTGATGATGGTTAGGAACATAATCACACACACACACACACACACACACACACACACACACACACACACCTGTTGACGCAAGTTAATTCTGCAGCTTAAAGACTTACTTGGCAGTGGGGCGTGTTGACGTGTCCTGCAGGTCTCCAGGGTCAAACAGCTGGGAGCCTTTCAGTCCCAACTCCTCACAGCCTCGAAGAAACCCGCTCAGGTTGTCCTGCACAGAACACACACACACACACACACACACACACATACTGTAAATACACTGCGGGCAGAGACAGAAGGCAAAAGGAGGTCCGGTCTCAACTCAAACGCACCAGTGACTCACACTCTCCCTCTCAGATTCACTTAAAATCAGAGTTATATTAGAAAATACACTTCTGGAATCATCACAATATCGCTTTATGAGGTCACGCTCATTAAGCATGGACTTTTGACTTCCCTAATACTCACTTTATCCATGAAATAAACCCGATGCTACCCTTACATTTGAAACCAGGTCTCAACTCTTAAGAGACCAGATGAACAATCTGTCCTATTATTTAAAAAAATGGTTTTTTTTGGTCTTTGGTTGTGAAATGGAAATGGGTCCCCACAAAGATAGAAGTAGTGCAGAGCTAAAGCCAGGATGCTCTTTATTTAGTGTCTCTATTCCAAACCGCTCTCTCAAGGTCTCTCTGACCAGCAAACACACACAGACACATGAGCACACAGCCGAAGATGACACGAATGATATTTGACTGATTTGAAGAGTATTGACTCATCCGTTTCCCCCTGCGTACAAGCATGCAAACACACACACCACAAACACACACCATTACACAACATGAAAATAAGGATACCTGCTCGACGGAAACGTGACACCAGCCGGATTTGGTCCTTTCAGATTACTCCAACTTTCCCTTTTCACCTCCTCCAAGTGGCTTCCTTTTTCTATCTCCCCTCCTTCACCTGCTGTCCCTCGCTGATTCCTTCCCTCTCTTCTTCCTTACCTTTCACTCTCCCCCCATCTTCTCAGCTGTCCTTCTCTCTCCCCTCTGCTCTCAGACTAACTCTTTGTTGGATGCAACCTGAGCCGAGCTCTCCTCTCCTGTTCCCAGGTTCTCTCTCTCTTTGTTTCTGCCTCTCTTTCCTGCAGAGGGCCAAAGCCCTTCTCTCTCTATCTACCCCCCCCTCCCCTCCCTCAGGGTGTCACCATTTCCTCTCCACCCTGATTGTCCCAAGCACCCACACTCTAGCTTGCTTTCTCACACACCAAAACAATGCACTCACTACCACATAAAACATACACCTTCAAGCTACATGCTGTTGTGACTGTACATCATTGTGTGTGTGCTCAGACACAACTCTGTTTGCACACACTGATGTGAGAACACATGCATGCTACTAACACACTTGGGAAAACTTGTTCTCACGATCGTTTCTCATTTGAATCAGAACACCCTCCAAACCAACCCACCCTGCAGCTTCCTGTGTTTTTAGGACAGCACCATCTCTGTGCTCCTGGTGAGGGAACCCCACCCACACGCACTTGCAGTCACACACACAACAACTTCCTGACGGAGCAATCTCTTCTTTTGACAGTTTGAACCCAGGGAGGACACACACACACACAGCAGACTTAAACATAAAGGGCTTTCAGTGTTGTTGCATCCAATTAATATCTATTTAATAATATTTCAAAGATATTATAAATGAGTTATGACCTGTGGAACAATACGAGACCCCTTAGGGTGGGGGTATTATGTAACAGGGGGTCTTTGTGTGGAAGTTAACAGATCCAGGCCCTCAGGAGCTGTTTGATAAGGAAGCAGCAAGGAAACCATATTTCTAAAGAGTGTTAAACAACAAGGGAGCACTTGGAAAGTCTAGCCAGGGGCGAGATGTGGATCAGGTGGCATTGATAAGAATCCCAGCTCTCACAAAGCAACTTTACCACTAACATTTAAACCATTTGGTCTCACAAATGGTTTGAATCTTAAATGCAAACGGAAAAAACTAAACAGGCTAATTTCGAAGCACCTTGCTTAATGGCGAAAGGGATAGTTCAGTGTGTGTTGGGAGTAGGACTGTGCAATTAATCGTATATAAATCTCGATTACGATTTTGGCTTGCAACGATTACGAAAACATAAAATGAAAAAAAACGATTATTATTTTTATAAAAAAGAAAAGAAAATGTCATTATTATTTTCTCTTTTTTTTTTTATTGGTTTTTCAGTTGAATTATACTTAAAGCTCAGGGTAATCAACTGTTAAAAACATACTGTTCCATTTTTTTTTTTTCAATAAATGGATGTTTTCAAAGTCAATGGATAATCGTTTTTAATAATCGCGATATCAATTATTGACCAAAATAATCGTGATTATGATTTTTGCCATAATCGCACAGCCCTAGTTTGGAGTGAATGTGTCAAAAAATGACCATGGTTGTGTGGTGAGTTGCAGGTCAGTGCCACAGGAAGCTGGGCGTTCACTGCAAAGAAATGACTGACAGCTGAATGTGTTTTTAAAGGATAGGGTGGTAGAAGATTGACTTCGGCACAAAGCACTTGTGTAAAAAAATGTAGTCAAAATAAATTTGGGCAAAGGATATACACAATTTGGAAATACCAACTATGTAGAAGAGTTTAAGAAAAACTGAAAAAAAATCACCACAGCATTTACAACCAAATCGCTTAGTTACAAAATAAGCTAATTAGGAGTAAGCCGTAGAAAAGAGGGCCACATATTCGAAGTACCCTTATAACTATGTGCATATTATGCTGGTTAGTATTGTGTGTCTGTAACATACCGACAAAAGAGCTTGGGTTTCCTTGTAATCGATATCTCACTACCACGATTAGACCACCAAGGTTTCTCAGGGAGAGGCTCAGTGCCCAAACCTTGATTTTGGACCTGGACAGAATCCAGAGAAAAGCTGCCCGAGCCACTTGGGTGTCAGTGAGATACAGTATGTTCCCGATTCCTTTTCTCTCCCTCCCAAGGATAACAACCAGAAATAAGAGCAAGGTGAAGGGTAGAGCCAGCATGCTGCACTGCGCTGTGCTCTGTGTTATTTATGGTCTTGAGTATTAATATAAGACACCTGCTGTCTCATGTGCTGTCTCAATGTATCAGCCAATATAAGCTATCTGTAATTATCAATCAGTATCTGTGCTGATGTCTGATTAGATGCAACATCAATTGTAGGGCAAGAAGGCTAAATATAAGTTTAGTTTGAGAAACAATAGACAAGTTGTTTTTATTGCGAACATTTCCTGCTCGGTAGATGTTGCAGTCACAATCTTGAACAAATATAAATATGTTTAAGTAATGTGTCTTCATTTCAAATGTACTTTCAACAGATGTGACTAGACTTTTATAAAACTCCTAATATTGCCTTGAAAATGCAATCTTAGGACAATGTTTACACACACTGATGTGGTTTCATTTGAATCAAAATGGTTTCATTTTCATAGTAAATTCCTCAAACTATTCGATGCATAAGATTTCCTAAAAATGCACGACTGTCAGGACTTTGAATGCTCTCACTACACCAAGGGCAGTTCAATTATCTCAAAAACACTAATAATGCATACAATCCTTCAAATGAATATGAAAATCCCCCAAGCTGGAAGTTTTACATATCGTTCGGAAGTCATGTTTTTCAACGTGTACGTCACTGTTGCCCTAAGGTTGGCTGCACGATTTGGGGAGATCATCGAATTGCAATTTTTATGATAGATATTGGGATTCGATTTGCGATATTTGTTTATAAGCGACCCAACGGAAGTTTATTGTAAAATACGGCCATATCTCCAGCTAGGAATGTCGCATCAACATGCTCCCGTCTCTAGCACCCCCGCAGCCCGAGCTACGAGTGAAAGAACTAAACTTACATGAAACTTCCGTTGGGTTGCTTTAAAGTCAAGCTTCAGTTTAAGATTCACCCTGTAATAGAAACATGTGATGGAGCATTACTAACCTGACTCAGACGGTTTGTTTCACCACACCATCTAGGAGAGCTCCATTGGAAGCCATTTGGAAAAGTATTTCAAAATGACTTGGCAGGTCTCCCTTGAAAAAGAGATCTATGATCTCAAGGGACAATCTGGATAAATAAAGGTTTGAAATGAAATGAAATGAAGTGATTGGATCAATCTGTCTATCACCTTCTATCATGGGCCACTTCTGATTGGTTAACAATGACTGGTACATGTGGAGCACAGCACTTCTGATTGGTGTGGATGACTGACACACAAGAAGAAAGACAAAAATAAAACTTAAAAAAATTGCAGGCTTCGCGATTTCAAATTGATGAATCGTTCAGCCCTAGTTGACGCAATAACACATTCTTCTAACATTGCTACCATTTAACATGCAGGGCATTATCCACTGCTTGTCTGTTTACACACCGTAAAACATGAGCATGCCAGTGGACCCAGAGACGTCCGGGGACCCAGAATGCAACAACCAACCTGTTCAGACCAACACTGAGCCACACAAGGCCGAGCTGCCAAACCACTGAGGTCGCTGCTCTAATTACAAAACAGCCAGAGCTCCTCAGAGACTCATTTTCCCATTAGCCCCCAAACAGGAAGAGGAAGGGGGAGTAGCCTGTGTTTTATTACGATGGTCCAGATAACAGCAGACGCCTTGTTTATGTGTTTCTCGCCTCTTTAATCACAGCTATGAGGAAGAAAAATACCTGCAAAGCCACAGGAAGCCAAGAGGTCACATTATGAAACGTTCAGAGTATACAGGCTTTATTGTATAGACATTTGTTCATAGATTTTTCTTTTGTTGTCCTCAAACGGCTACTGTAAACATGTTGTGTTCAGGGAATGATTCATCCACCCCTATGGGCCAGTTACCAATGGCCATGCAATGTTTATCCATCCTGAAACTGCAGCGCCTCACCTAAGGCTAATAGGTTTAGTTGTTTTCAGCAAAAGCATCCAGCACAACAACAAAAATGAATCAAAGCCTCATTCATACTCTGGAAACATATTGATACGTTTCCATAATGGAACATTAGAAAGTGTGTTTGTCCAATAGAGAGGCGAAGTCCCGCCCATCTACTTCCGACCCATGGGACCTTATTTCTGAAGTCAATGGTGAGAGAAAGATTATCTTTCGATCCCGTTTGAATTGTGCCACGAATTACACATATGATGTTTGTCAATCTTAACAAATAATTTCCATGTCAGAAAGTCACAGTTTGTCGTAAAACTGTTGAAATATAAGACTATGAAAAATACGCAACTAGAAAGACTACAAATCCCAGAATCCCGGTCCCGCATGCTGGCTCTTAGGAACCAACTAACTCCCCTTGTGTGTATGTACAGCTCTCAACATGCCCAGACTTGGAGTGATTTTCACCTCTTTTAATACTTTTCACCTCATTCTGAAAGAAAGAAGTGAAATGTGCCAACGTGACGGCCATCTTGGTGTGTGGTGCGAGACGGGAGATGTAGTTCATTGAGCGGTTTCACACAAAAAAAAGTGTTACTTCACAGTTTTACGACACATTTTTTTTTTTTTGACTTGCAAAATTATCTTTTAAATTGACAAACATCATATGTGTAATTCGTGGCACAATTCAAACGGGATCGGAAGATAATCTTTCTCTCTCCATTGACTTCCATACATACTTTTTCCGAAATAAGGTCCCATGGAGGTCCCCCGGAAAGGGAGGGACTTCGCCTCTCTATAGATTGAATTACAAACAAATGTAGCGTTACTGTATGAAATTAGGCAGCTAAACACTCCATTTAACAGGAAGTCAATCATCTTTACAGTTATTTGTTGACTTTTAGAAAAGTGGCACTGCACCCTGATATATCTTTGAAAGTCATTCAAAACTCTTTAAACCACTTCAAATATGTGGCTGTCAGCAGCACAGATGAACTGATAACTCGCTACAAACGCTACCATGGGGAGTGAGCACAGAAGCTCCAGAGTTTAAGCCCTAACAGGATAATCAAGTGTTATTCTAGCAGTGATTGTAAAGTGGGAAAAAGGCTTGTAAAGAATGTCGGTGTAATTATCGCCACTTGTAAAAAGCCAGAGACGGCTGATTGGCAGCCATTAGTGACGCCGTGTGATTAGAAAAGCTGTTTTAGCCCAAATCAGACTTCCTGTTCTCGTGTGTCCTGCTGTGATCTGAATGATAACCGCCGGCTCCACTGTTTTAACCTGCTTTGTGTCTCACTAATGTGTATAGGGACTCAACAGCTAACAAATGCAACTTTATGATTGTCATGACGGAGACAAATCAACCTGTCAGTGTAGTTGAATATGTTTAAATCACACCGATAAGGCCAGTAATGAAATAAATAATAATGTCTCATTGTCCATACTATTAATTTTGTCCCAAGCCAAAATATAATATTGTTTCTTAAGCAATGTTGTTGTCATGTTATTTAAAGGTGACCTATCATGCAAAATGCACTTTTGTACGTCTTTTATACATGAATATGTGTCCCCGGTGTTCCAGGGAACTCACCAAGTGTCAGAAAACACAACCCTCTCTCTTTTCCTCCATACCCAAATCTCTTAAAAAGGGGCTGCAACGGATCTGATACAGACTGATCCAGATTTGAACACTTCTATGACGTCACAGAAGTGGTGCTACGGCTATTGGGCCAACGGACATTGCCGTTCGAAAGCGCTGGAGACGCTGTAGTACATATGCCAGGCCTGGCATGATGGTGCTGTTCTCACAGAATCAGCCCGTGAAAAGACAGTGTCAAATTGAGCGAAATGAGGAATGGCTAAAATGCATGATCTGTTTGGGATTTTGAAAAATAAAAAGTATAAATATGCCTTATATAGGTATGGTCCTACACTATATTATTCAAATATAGCATGATAGGTCCACTTTAAGATTGGATCCGGGATGAGCAATACATATTTGCTTGGAAAATATTTGAAAATGTACTTTTTAGAGGAAAGAAATCTTAACAAGTTTGAACAATTGTAATTATTGGTCTTTCATTTTTGTACCGTAACCTGGTCTTTTCAACAAAATACCCCCAATGTTTTTCATGAACGGCCTTTAAGACAGCAGTCAGGAATACAACAGCAAGCTACTGTTAGTTAACAAGAACTAAGCGATAGACTTTCAGTGTGTCTCTGTTTACGTGCCGGTCCTGGTTCATAAAGGTCACTTCATCCAGATCAAGGTCTTAAGTTGTCATGAAAGGGCTGCAGTGTATTGCACTGTACTCTGGTCTAAATGTATCAGTGTTCAGGTCTACTGAAATTCACAGGCTCTCATTCAAAGCCGGGGGCAAACATACGTTTTTTATTTAAACTGCTGACCACAACGTACATTATTCAGTTGAGGTGTGATAACCTTGAAGGAATTTTTTCCTGCTAATATAAAAATATGTTTTCGATGGTTAAAGTAAGTCAAAGAAATGTGTTTTAGTCAATGAAAGGACAGGAACTGATATTGGCACACATGTTTGTTTTGATCAAGAGTCTACTGTGAATTTAACTGTGTCACACACGGCTGCTGATGGACACGTCTACTGTAACGATTAGGGTTGGGTATCGTTTGGATTTTAACGATTCCGGTTCTGATTCCGGTTTTCGATTCCGGTTATTTTCGGTTCTCGATTCCGGTTCTTTGAGAGGGTAAAAATAAGTCCCATGCCAATTTCACTTGGAGAAAAATATATTTATGAAAACATTAAGTCAAATCTGTATTCCTATTTACAAATCACTTCATACTGTTTAATTTCTTATGGTTATTGAATACAATTATATTACAAATAATCTCTGCATTGTTTAGTTAGTTCCAAGTGGTGCAGTTTGAGAATGTACAATTGGCCCAGTCTCCTCTGATGTTACACTGCAACCTGCCTGTGAGACAGAGTCCAACCACACACTCTGTGTCCAACACATGTCCTGCAATACACATGCTGCAGCTGTCCAGCTGCTCACTGTTTGTAAAAGTACATACATAGTATTTTCATTTCAATAATGTACTTTCTATACCCTGCTTCATAAACAATACTGACATCCCTGTGCTTCTCCGAGTCTGGGGGTCCGGGGATGTGAGGACAGCGCGATGACACAGACAGGGAGGCTGGTTCACTTCATAAAGGAAATGGCGGTCAATATTAACAACATAGGAGCTAAAACGCGTAATAACCTTCATTACGTGTTAGAGAAAGAACATAATAAAGGTTGACAAATATGAGGCTGTTAAACGGGCAGCGGAGCCGCTGTGTGGAGAGAGAGAGAGAGAGAGAGAGAGAGAGAGAGAGAGAGAGAGAGAGAAGCTGAGCTGGAACCGGATTTTGGTACCCAACCCTAGTGACGACTGAAACTGAGATCTTTAAACTGCATCTATCTGTAATCACTTGCTACTGTATAATGTCACATGATTATTGTCAGTGTATGTGTGTAATTTCTTTCTCACGTCCTTGGCACTCACTAAAAGTGAAGTTTGGATGGATATTTATAACTAAAAAGTAGAAAAATATTCTGGCAAACTATGTTGATGTACTTAAAAAGGAGTTTGACAGGGTTGTTAATCTTTAGGTCGCCTCATTGCTTTGGAGAGAAGCACACTCCTACTACAGCCCATTTGAAATGTAAATACATAAAAGTTGTTCATCCATGGGTTAAGGTAAATATACCAACGTGAAACTATGAAGAAAAAGAAGGGTGAGGAAGAAACAGACTGAAAGCCAATAGAAAAAGAAATCTAGAGAAATGATTTTCCAAAAAGATCATTGTACTCTCTGAAGTGTTGTTGTGAGGTTGCAGGAGGAAAGAGGACTCACCAGGCCAGCTATGGGTGTTGGAAGTCTGTTAATTTTCTTTACCAGGCCGGGTTTAATGGAGCTCAGCAACCTAACAAAAGACACAGAGGGAAGAAAACATCACAAGCTGAATTTAATAATAAAAACAAAACAAAAAGCAAGCCTGTGTACATTTGTTTTTCTTTGTAATATTTGAAATGAAACAAAGTAAGTTCAAACCCAGTTCACACAGAATGAAATAACTGCAGGTCAAAGAGATAAAGAGTGTGTGAAGCTGTGTGTTTGTCTTTAGTCTAAAGAGGGGGAACAAAAGGGGGAGAGAGAAACATTTTCTGAGGGTCCCATGGTGGCGTTGGCCCAAGGTTTATAACGACTGAGATACTAAATCACAGTGGAGAATCGTTGTGTCTCCTTCCCCCGCTGGGAGCTGTTAAATAGTTCCTGTACTCTTGGGAACATGGGAAGAGGTTTGTCCTTCTGCTGTCAAATCTCATTGCAAGACAGTTACAGTATATTTCTACAACCGTGGACAGCATGTCAGTCAGGAACAAGCCACAGTCCCCCCCCCTCTTCGCTCCCTCTCTGTCTCCAGTTTCTCTCTTTTGTGTGTGTTTTCATCAGAGGAAGCACTGTAATGATTCTGCACTGCAAACTAAAAACCCACTCTGGGATAATCTTACAGTATTAGACATCGGCGCTCCTGTGATGTTGATGGCATTCCAGCAGGTATTTTGTGATGAACTGCTGTAATTTACCTTTCAGTGAACTCTCTTTCCCTCAGACTTCCTGCTGTACTGTATGCTTCCCAGAATAACTTTCAACAACCCCAAGAGAAGGGTGTTCTCAGTGCCGCATACAATATGTGTAGGTGGGGAGAGTGGGCAATGCGAACAGTGGAGACAATATATCAACTCTTGAAAGACATTATCAGAATAATGTTGCAGTCTGCTTTATTCTTTTATATTTAGCCTCCATGGAGGATTTCACCCTCTATTGCACATGTGTCAAACTCAAGGCCCGGGGGCCAAATCAGGTCCGTGGTGGATTTAATTTCGGCCCGCAGGATAATTTCTAATTACTATTAGATCTGGCCCACCGGTATATTGCACGCACCTTCACTCCATCCTGAGGGTCTCCTCAGCTCAGAGCCTGAGCCCAAACATTGATGAACTTGCACCCAAGATGAGATGCCAAGTATCTGGCTTGAACTAGCATCACAGAGCAGCACACTGAGATTATATGGATGTTTCCTTCTGCACTTTCTTTCTTGAGACAACAGGGCATGTTTGTTTTTCTTTGAGGGAAATAGTACTTTTGAAGCTGTTGTTGGCCTGTGGGAAAATGTAATCATAAGAAATGACTCCGGAAAGCTGCAGATAGAGCCATAAGAAATGAATGCAACTGATTATTTAAAGTGTTTTTTATAGGCAATCATTTAAGCTTTGTTAGTTCCAGGTTTAATATGTGCAATACGTTCATTTCAATACGTTTTGCAATAAACATTGAACCAGTCCGGCCCTCGACTAGTACCCATTTTTTTATTTTGGCCCTCTGTGTATTTGAGTTTGACACGCCTGCTCTATGGCCATGGAGAATCAGTACAGATGACTTTGTTTATTGCCCCTGAGATTGACTTTTTCAAAACATGAATCCAGATTCTTTTTTTGGGAGTGTGACCCATTTGTGTCCACTCAAGACTGTCCCAGTTGGAAGTGTTGTTGTATGAGAGTGTTTCCTGTTTTTAAAAACAGACACAATCGAAACAAACACAGTACAGGCGACATAAATACATCCTCTTTTTGTATGTCAGGGACAAACACATTTCCTGACGCCTTGGTTATCGGAAAGATAAAGAGGTTGTAAAGTACTTCACTTTTGGAAGTAGTGAGATACAAAACAAACCTCTCTCCACGCTGGACGGAAACCATTTACATGCATTAGTTGACTAATTGCTTGTGCAGCGTTACAAGAAGCGGATGTAAGGATGATGATCAGTGTTTCCCCTAGGTTTACTGCTTTGGGGGGGAGCTTAGGGTCAAAAACACTAAACTCACAACTTGAAAGCATTTCGTTTATTTAATAAAAGAGCACATGTTCAATGTGATAGGTGACAGTAGATATAGATTAGTTGCCATTTGGTGCTATATATATATATATATATATATATATATATATATTTAAATTATAAAGAAAAAGAAAAAACATTTAAACACCTTGAATTTCAGAGGGGGCACGGGGCTCCGTTGGCGGGGCGCAGCGCCCTCCAAGACAATGGTAGGGGAAACACTGATGATTAAAGGGGACCTATCATGCAAAATGCACTTTTTTATGTCTTGTATACATAACTATGTGTCCCTGGTGCGTCGGGGAACTCACGCAGCGTCAGAAAATAAAACCCTCTCTCTTTTCCTCCGTACCCAAATCTTTTAAAAACGGGGTACAACGAGCGGATACAGATTTGCTGCCAACATGACGTCAAATCGGCGGCGGACCCACAGAAAGTTGCTATCAGAAACAATGCCTGACGTGTTTTGGACGTAATCTCGTCTTTGTTTACATTAGCATCGCTAACACTCAGAGCTAACCTGTACTGGAGAGCACATGTGTTTAAAAAGCAGGAAATATAAAAAGGAACTCACCTTGTGATAAACCCGCAAGAGAAAAAGCATTTGAGCTCCATACTGTTTCAGAAATAATCCTTGATGTGGTTTAGAACAGGATGGCGTTTTATCACAGCAGAATTTAACTTTATCTCCGGTAGAATTCTGATCAGGCGTTAGCTCCGCCTCCTTTTTTTTTTTTTAAGCTAAGGACCCAAAATCCGCGTTTCTCTAACAGGGCTGCAAAAGAGGGGCATGAGCAGTATGAGGCATGGCTACAATGGGTGATCGGTTTGGTATTTTAAGCAAACAACTTCACAGACATGTTTTGTAATGGTATGGCCCTACAATATATTTTCCAATATAGCATAATAGGTCCACTTTAAATAACAACAGTATGAAACCCAAAGATACTGCATTTGCAATCATATCAAACAGAAGCAAACAGCAGATCTTAAACTGGAAGACTGGAAACAACAAAGTAATAATAATAATGATTAATTAGTTATCAAGAAAGGTGCCAATTAATGTTCTAAACATAGCGATTCATTCATTATCTGCATGAGAATGTGTGTGAATCACAAGAAGTGAAGACTTTGTTCCAGAAATTCCAAAACCAGTGGGGAAACTTTTAAATTGGATATGACGTCTGTATTCACAACAAACAGGGTGTAGACATCAGTGTTGTGTAACTGAACTTGTCAGATAGGAATGTGGAGGAAGTGTCTGTGTGTGTTTTCAGTCTCATTTTAGCACCTCGCCTTATAATGAGAGAGCAGAAAAGAGTTCACTGTGTCTCAGGTGAGGAACATGTAAAGGGGCATCAGGCTCTCTGATCACTGGACCATAGTGAAACAAGTGAGGGCATTTGGTTATGCGTAGATATTGTATTTAATTAACTATTAGGGCTTTTTTCCTACCAATGCAGAGAAAGGCAGAGTATACAAATGATATAACTATTAACTTAGTTTAAAGATATATTCAAGAATGCCAGTGACTTGACTTGCTAGAGAGCATTGTGATAATGACCTTTGCACTCATACTTTCAAGACTGGAGCTTTAATGAAGGTGTCACCCACTTCAATTCACCATAGAACACTATCAATCATCTCGAACCCATGACAAGTAAATAAAAACAAAGGAAGTCTTTGAGTAGAGCCGATACGTCTCTCAGAAAGTGTAAAAAAACGAATTTTCCAGAGTAGGATTACCAAAGATAAAAGCAAAGGAGACAGCTAGTAGAGAAGCCTAATTGCTAAAGACAGTCAGATAAAAACAAATAAGATATAGTGAGAACTTACTCGCACAGCAGTATCCCATTCTCCAAACCGCCTCTGAAGTCCTTGTCACCAAAACATCTTCCTGTCACAGCCTAGAAAGAGAGAAGAACGGAGTGAGTTAGCAAAATATAACAAAAACAACAAAACACACACCATTAAAAAAACAAGTCAGTCTCTGAATCTAAAGTCTAAACACAAACGCTCTACTTAGAAACCAAGAAACAAGCCCAACAACCTTTATAGAACACTCCTTTCACGTGTTTCCCTCACGATAAATCCAGAGAATGGTCCACAAAGAGCCGTAGCCGTATATCAAGTCCCTCTCTAGTTAACAGCACTAAACACTAACAAGCTTGACATAAGCCGCAATCATCCTGACCAAATGGCCGTGGCGGGCTAATGTGTTGTGACAGGGGGATTTAATGGCCAATAGTTACTCAGATCCTGTGAGGCTGCCTGTTTGCATGTATTTGCATGACTTTACAGTACATTTTCAGGCATGTGTGCTTCCGCGGGCAAATATAGCAACTCAAGTGCAGGCTTCTTGTTTGTTGCACAACATTTACTTGCACACAAACACATGGTGGAAAATCTGAACAGGTTCTAAACATGTGTAATGGTCTGTCACAGCAAAATGTTGGAAAAAAATTGAACCCAAATTGGCATTTTCTGCATATGAGCTTCAGCTGAACTTTTGACCTTTGACCTTTATTTATGTGAGTGAACAGGGCATCTTATTAATTGTGTATGCCTCACATGGAAATGCAAAAAAAGAATCACAAGTGTAACGGAGAAATAACTGTCCCAATCAAGAATAGTGGTTGTTGCAGGACTTCTAGGACCAGGCCTACTTATGGCACATTTCCACTGCAGCGCGTAGCACGGTTTAAGCGTGCCGTGCCAAACCCGGCCCGTTTTTTGTTGCGTTTCCACTAGGGGCAGTTCCGGCTAGCGGGTACTTTTTCACAGTTTTTCTGGCCCTCCAAAATCGTGGTTCTTTCCGGGCCAACAACCGGGCCGAATATGCTAAACTAGTGACGTGAGTGGCTACAACTACAACACAATGAACATATTTTACCGTGATTTAATTGTAATACACGTTTCAAAAAGATGCCGAAGTAACAACATACTGATACCGGTTAGTAAAAACCATGAATTAATGCTTTGACAAGTCTGCAGACAGACGGCATGCGAAAAACCTTTTAAAATGCGTGTTTTCTGAATGGAGATCAGCTAAGCTAACGCAGTATATGCTCCGACCGTCCACACTCACAACAACGGCCTACAGACATAAATAAACCAGCGACTGTATTCGCCATGACACAGACAGTCTGTGGTTTGTACTTGTTTAACTTTTGTCTAGTTTCTGAACAGATATGAGGAGCTGTGAGCTCTGAGGGCTAACAGCTAACGGCTGATGTTGGTTTCGTGGTTCGCATTGAAGATGACGTCACGGCTCCGCCTACACTGCGTTACTATAGATACTACCCCAGTTCCTAAACTGTAATGGAAACACAGCATAGTGAGCCTGGCCATCGTACTAAGCCGTGCGAGGCCCTGCAATGGAATTACAATCCATTTCTTCTTACAGTGTCACAGGTTTGGTCATAGAAAAAGGGAGGGGGGGCTTTGGTCTGCTGGGTTGGAAGCCAAAACAATTACAAGAATACATTTCCTGAGAGATTATTTGACATGTATTTGCACAGCTGTGGAAGAAAAAGTGTGTAGATGTAGAGTGTCTGGGTCAGCTGTGTGTTTTGTTTCTGTCAGCTTCTTGGCCCGTTGTGAAGCCTGGAGCCGTTACAAAAGGAATGGACTGCTGTGTGTAAGCAAGGAGGTCGACAGTAGGCCTAATTTCTGCTGCTGGGGGGTGCTGGGGGGGCACAGAGAAGTGTCGTGTTTGGTACTCGGGACTTAGACAGAAAGATAGAAAAACAGAGAAAAGAGAGAGGTAAATATGTTCCCTTTATGCTGCCATTTAGGTATTCATCGCTGCTTTTCCATTCTACACCAGCAGGAAATGGTTTGCTTCGTGGGTGGACAGTATCAAAGTGATGTGTGAGATCTGAGTGTGAGGCCCATAAGTTGGCCCTACAATTCAACTATTACCTCATTCACACCAACGGTGTTTCTAGTGCCGGTTCGGAGCTGGAGCTTGAAAAGCACCGGGTTTTCCTCTTCACACCGCAGCGGAGCAGCCTCTTAGCTCCGGAATCCGGTTCATTTCGAAAAAATTGTCCGGCCAGAGCAAAAGCACCACATACGTCACGCTTACATCGAGGCGGGGGCAGAGACAGGATCAACTCCTGAACAACAACAAAAAGCCCGTGTTTTATCCAGTTTGTACACAACGATGGAGAAACTTAACAAGCAGCAGTGGTCCAGCAGTGGAAGAGACCAGCTACCTACTGGGAATCTGGTCTTCCGACGAGGTACAGAGGAAGCTGGAGCACAATCGGCCATTGTTGTTGTTGTCGGTGTGAGCTGTGAGGGGTTTCCGCGTGGTTTGGCTTTATGAAGCAGGCACGGTTACGTCATGACGCAAACGATGACGCAATGACGCAGCACCAGTCGGACTCTGGGCGGTGTGAAAAGAGCCGGAGCTAAACCGAAGAACCGGTTCTGAACCTGAAAAGCTCTAACATGGAGCTTGAACCGGAGTTGCGTTGGTGTGAATGAGGTATATATGGTCCACTAAACCAGGGGTTCCCAAAGTGGGGGTCGCGAGCCCGAGTGGGGGTCGCGAGATGATTATAAAAAATAAATAAATAAATAAAGTAATCCATTTTTGTTATCATTTTTTTAAATTATTATTAATAATAACGTGTGCATAGACATTTTTCAGGGGCGGACTGGCCATCTGTAGAATTTCCCCGCAGCGAGGCTCCCCCCGTTGACAATCCAGTAGCGCAGTGTTTCTCCACTTACTGTAGACTTTTATCCATTGTTTGTTTTATACGCTTCTAGAAAAAAAAGAAGTGTTTTTTAGGATTTCAAGAACAGATTACAAATCGCCTGAAAATGTGTGACGAAGGTGTTGCGCTGGCCTAAATCATGCAATCAAAACTTAAGCTCGCTCCATTGCGGAGATATTCCCGCGAGAGTGTGAAAAACGTAAATAAATACATGCATTCACTAGCACCTGCACTAAACCCATGTTCTATGAAAACAGTTAATGGACCTGCTCTTCTTTGAAGATCTGCCACCTAAAAGTGTGTAGATTAAAAAGCTAATTCTGTATCGATATTCTAGATTTTTCTACTTAAGATCTTAAGCCATAACAACATGATTGTAGAGTAGTCAATAACATGTCCAGGCTTTCACTGTGAATGCAAAGCAATCCCAGAGTTATTACAGAATAGTGTTCCCTGGTTTTGTTCACATTCTGATTTCGCTAAAAATAAAATGGCCAACGTACTTTTATATCTGAAGCTTAAAAATATCTGCAGCCAAGAAGATGACCCTAATTTACGAGCCACTCAATAAATGTGTCACATGAATGTTAATGTCCTTACTTCTAGAGATGGATGACCTTGTACTGTTTTGAACAGTTTCTTGCCAAACAATAAACACCTGGTTTTGGGTTACTAACTAAAAAAGGAATGATGCCGGTTGCTGCAGGGGTTGAACAGGCTCTCCAATAACTAGGTCAGCTTTTCACTGACCTTGCAGATGAGTATGAGTGTACACGGGAAGATTAAAGTGTCACACTCCCTTGACATGGAGAGATTACAGTGACACCACCTTCATACTTTGAGGGCAGAGTGCAGCCAAGTGCAGGACAACAGGTAAGGTCAGACACAGTATAACTATCACCATTATTAAAGATAACGAAATCTGGAAAAATACTGATGGGGGATGAATTAGGATACAGATGGTATTGTTCAATTTCCAATTTGAAAACAGAAACGAAATAAATGACGTGAGGAAAAAAACTTGCACGTGTATTAAAACGTTTTTTCCATATTCAATAAATCCCCAAATATTTTCATTTTATGGGCCACTGGTGGACCAGAACCTCCAGCTGGATAGGTTTAAGGTTAGGTCAATTAATATTCTGTCCTTTGGGGTGCATGCACATTAACATAAATGACATATTACTCTTCTAGCTATGACAAGGGAATGACAGGGATGACTTTTCTCTCATTATCTTGATGTGCAGTTTGGCAGTGACTGCATAGCTGCTAAGGACCTTGGATCATGTTAATCGGTTGCTCCCATTGAGGGCGCAAGTGAGCTGAAGTGCACCTGAAAATCCTGACTGACCCGAGGGAGGCCTTAGTTTGAGACAATTGAGGCAGATGGGGAGTATTACCGTCAAACACCTCCTAGAGGATTTGTTGAGGTTACATCTAGGGATGGAAGTTGAAATTGGTAAATTTACTGCATTTCTATAGCATTATTTTGTCTACCGAGCAGTAAAGGTGTTTAAAGAAAACCGTACTGCTTTTTCAACAATCTACGTTGCAGGAGAAGATGCCTGTTCAGGTTTCTGAATTAGATTAAAGTTGACTTTAAGAGCTGGAAAGCTTATTTGAACTGTTGTTCGATGTCACTTATGTTTTTATTTTAAGCAACAATTCCATCTAACACTAATTCTATCAATATAATGCAAAACTAGGTGGCGGCAATAAGTTAATATACATTTCCTAAAGGTCACCTATTATGCAAAATCCACTTGTTCATGTATTTTCTACATAAACATGTAAAGACAGTAAAGAGATTCTGAAAGTTTCAGGAAAAAAGATTCTCTCTCTTTTTGTCCTGATCCATTTATACATTTATACCTGTCTGAAAATTAGCTGATCAGATTTTGGCCACTTCATGATGTCATAACGATTTCTTGGCTTGTGCATCCATTAGCCAATCACCCACCAAGGTAACCCCCCCGCCCCCACCTTTATCACCTGAATCTCCTCCTCGAGCACCAATAGGCGCTTTCACACCGGAGTACTTTTCCCGTTTAGTTCCGATAGTTCCTGGGATTTTGCGTTCACACCAAAAAGAGAACTTAGTTCATGAGAACTTGTACCCCCTTTTTAGTGCCTGCTAGAGAGGTGGTACTTTCCTGGGGAGAAAAAAGTTCCAATTTCTGATTGGCTGGGCGAATCGCAAATCACGCCCCGTAAAACTCGGAACGTTTTTTAAAGCCGCCATTGTATTTGCTTGCATTAGCATTATTAGCATTAGCCTAGCGCACCAACGGAGAGAGAATAACTTATGGCAACACAAAAGAAAACATGGGAGCGGTGGAGATGAGGAGGTGTCGGCGTTCTGGCGATTTACTCGGAAGGCTTCAGTAGAAGCTGCTGGGAGTCCCAGCAGCTTCTACTGAAGCCAGTCCCCAACTCCAGGGACTTCCGGCCGGGGACTTCGGGTAGCAGTATATGCCGTGAAGTTGTTTGCGGCCTGCCACTAAACCCAAAGCAGAAGAAGAAGTGACGTCAGCGGCTTTATTTGCATAATATTTGCTCAGGGAATTTATTCCGATGTGAACGCAATCTGTACTTAGTTCCATGGGGGTACTAAGTGCTGGGAACTACAGTAAGTACGGCAAAGTACTTGGTGTGAAAGCGGCTATTGTGTTCTTTTTAACCAAATGTCTCTCAGAGGGAGTGGGGAGGGGCTCCTTATTTTCATCTAAAGTAACAGACAGAGAATCAGCACTTTTTAAACAGGGCTGAAACAGAGGGGATTATGGGATGCTACAATGATCTGTTTGGTGTTTGGAGCCAAACACTTCAGAGGCATGTTTTGTATATATCTGAGACCTTTAATATATTGATGAAAAACAGTATAATAGGGGACCTTTAAAGCAGTGAGCAGAAGTGAATTGCAGAGCACACATGCATGCTGTAACAGACAAGAAACTGCAATGTCATTACAGTCGGACACAAACACGTGAATGGAAAGATGCATCCTGAAAATGCTGGAAACTTCTAGATCTGAACTCAAACCACCGCAGGGTCATGTGAGGGGACTCAATTAAAGAGAGGAATGTGTCGCCTTTGTTGTTTTCAGTGGAACGTCGCCCGCATTGTTCCACAAACAATCAAACAATGCTGATTTGCTTTTTATCCCTCTTTTCACTTCCTTCCCTCAGTCATATCCAGACTGAAGTATTTCTGTATTCATGTCCAAAGTGGCCATCACCATCACTTTGATATCCAAAAAGACAGGATGTCTACAGCATATTTGTTTAGAAAAGGCATGAATGAACTTTATAGAAGAAGTACATTTAGCTTTTGCCAAATCAGGTTTCCCTGAGAAAGCAGTAGTGTGTGAAGCTATTTTTTTGCTTTGATGAAATATACAACATAAAACCCAATGAGGTTTTAACGTGAACACTCCCAGGAGACATTGCTTTCATGTTCTGAGAGATGTGAAGAGAGCAGACTCCTCTACAGTCAAATCATGTCAAGGCAATTTAGTGAAATAAAACCACGAGGAAAATTAGAATTGAACAGATGAAGAATAATGAAAATTTGGTCAGGCAATTTCCCTCAAAGCAACACACACATCAAGAGTTTCCCATCAAACAGTGATCAAGTCCATGACTTTCACATCTTGCCATTTTAACTAGTTGACTTCAATCCCTCCACCCTGGGGGCCATCCAATGAAAACAGATACATTGCATTGTAGCAGTAGTCTCAGGGGCCCTAGGGGGAAAGGCTACCTGTCCTAAATTAACGACCAATAATTCAAGGTCTGAGACAGCTTGGTTTCCGTGACTTCAGGAAGTAAAAGACTAGCTACTTTAAGACCCCGGGGCCGAGTGCTGTCCGCCTGTTAAACACTTGACAGCTGTTAGCTCTATGGCTGGTAAACATAAACAGACACATGTGCTCCCAAGCCACACGCCTGCTTTGTAGTCAAAAGCATTCTACTTTACATGTTGTCTTAAGTGTGTTGCATAATCCTGACTGAATCCAACTCAAGGTTCAAGAACCCATGTAAACACGTATTCTGGCCTTCAGCCAATAATCTTGTCAATTCAATTTGGCAAGAGTGCTTATTCTGTAAATGCTTCTGGTTCCAAACAACAGTACAAAACCACAGTGTGCACCATGGTAATTTAGCAATACAACCTTTTATGACCCGAGTTAGAGGAATAGAAACAAACAATGCTGCTGATGAATGATTTGTGTAGTCTATAGACTGAACAATGAAACCATTCAACTTTTTCAGTATTGCAGAAACTAAATCAACAGTTTCATGACAAGACAAAACACCGCTCTGGAACAGACACTCTTAGTCAACCGCCAAGTTTTTATCATCAATAAAAAAGATTTAGATCTCGTCATTGGCTTTTAAAAAGGAACAGGATTTTTTCCAAGCAGAATTAAAATTGGGAACATCTGAGTTTTCATTGGCCCTGGGGGGGTTTTCATTGGCTGGGGGTCCTCTAAACTAATGGAGTTTCAACAAGTTCAGCCAAAGGTCTGGGGTGTTATCTGCCAACGATCAACCGTTCAGACTTATTTATAAGATGCCACCACTGAAACCACCGCAGGGATCCAGTATTGTGACTATGGACTGTCTGCTCTGTGCTCAGTGTGTTGGCATGTCGTCCGACAGACTGAGGGAGAGTTGCGACTGAGTGAAGGGGCTGATGTGAGATAGTACTTCAACAGAATAAAAAAAAAAAATAGATGACAGTGTATCCCACAGAATTTGATTCTATGTGTGGGGGCACCGCTCTGTGTTGCGTTGTTAATGAGTGAGACACACCAGAGTTGAGGATCCGTGGGGTTTATTCTCCCAAAAATATAATTTACAATTTAGGCATTTAGCAGACGCCTTATAATGACCAATCACAGGGACATTCTCCCTTGAGTAACTGAGGGCTAAGTGCCTTACTCAAGGGCACACTAGTAGTGGTGTTCCAGGCGGGATTTGAACACGCAACCTTCCAATCATCAGCCCACCTCACTATCCATTCATAAAAAAAAAAAATATTATTAATTATTTTACGAGATCCATTTGTGGCAGACGATATTTAATTGTGGCAGCGCGAGACAAATAAATCAATGTATGGGAAACACTGGATGAATACTACAAAAGTTTGAGCGCAAATTAAGTCTACTTGAACGTTCCTACATTTAGTAGGAGAGAGTTTGAGAGAGTTCATATTAAACAACAGGTTCAAGGTCCATGGCAACATAACTTTCGGGCAGAAACATTTAGTTTGTAATCAGTTCGTTAATCAGGAAAATCAAAAGAAAATGATTTGGCAACCACTTCTTAATTGTAAAGGTTTGCTGCTATCGTCTAATTCATATTTCTGAAAATGTAGGATATTTGGGTGATGATGAGCATTGTTCATCATTTAGAGTAGACCAAATGTTTTTATTTTTTTTTAGTCAATTTATTGAACATGTCAGAAACAAAACATACAACAATAATGATATATATTCTTTTTTTTTCACTCATAACAAAGTACAAAAAATAAAATTAAAAATAAATTAAAAAATGACAATAATTCTCAAATAGTCTCCGTCATGTTCAACAGGGGCAAGAAGAAGCTTGAAAAAAAAAAAAATATATATATATATTAGGTCATCAGCGACATGTTTGTCTTGTTAATTTGTTTGTTTTTTGACAAAACAATCAGAAAGAAATTACTTTTACAATTACAAGAAATAACAAATGGGATTTTTCAGGTCCTGTTCATAACCATTAATGATTTGGCTCCTAAATAATACTTTCAGTTTAGATAGACTTGTACAATATTTCAGTGCATCATTACAGTTATTCCACAGACTAATATTCATTAGTTGTTTAAAAACCAGGTGTCTAAAGAAAATCTAATAATCTCTGAAAGGATAAAAATGAAATCAAATATGTCTATATATATCTCCAGAATATGACAAAGACATCACATATCAATAAGTATATGCCACAATGTGCTTTACAACAATGACATACAGTACTAGATGACGTTACAAACTAACTCCCTTTCAGAGAGCACACTGAGCTGCTTTAGGGATCTGGGGAAAATGTAAGGCTGGAAAACTAAATGTGTATTTTTTCCCTTGATGACTAATTGTTGCATGCATCATGTGGTTTCCTGCATTAGCAGAGGTTTTAGAAGATGTGGGCTAATGTTGGATCATGCTTCTGAAGCCTGCATGGCAGATCACCACAAAATGAGCACAATCAGTCCCAGATCTCACCATCATGTCAGACTGATCCTGAGACACTGACGCCAGGA
This sequence comes from Gobionotothen gibberifrons, assembly GCA_943591055.1. Lineage (NCBI taxonomy): Eukaryota > Metazoa > Chordata > Actinopteri > Perciformes > Nototheniidae > Gobionotothen > Gobionotothen gibberifrons. Next base: position 1,437,257 of record CALSBZ010046683.1, on the reverse strand, counting down.
GATACGCTCCATTATACTTTATAGTGGGAGACAGGGAAGCACATTCACAGTCTAGAGCAAAATGTAGGAAGACTATGTTTGTGTCAGTTAATACAAATATCACTAGTCAAACATTCATGGTCCCACGCGTCTATACACACATCAGCATAGACATTTGATGTCAGTTTGTGTTTACAGGAGGTTGACCACTCTTTTTCTTTTTGGCGGGAGATGAGACAGACCGCTTTAAAGAAGCAGCGGAAGTTGGAAACCAATTGGGGCGAGCTGGAGCCGCTGCACAGACCAGAGACAATGAACAAGAGAGCATTATGAGACAGGGATCATCACAGGTAATGAGAGTTAATACAGTATAATTGGCTTGGTATTATACAGAGGAATCTGCACTGGACCGCAACAGCCCAATTGAATTGGAATGTTTAACAGACTGATCTGATGACAGCACTCTATTTAGGCTCAATCTGTTGTGATAGACCACGTTTCATAGACTAAAACTAATATATAATGGCTTAAAATCAAAAGACCACCAGGAAAAACATGAATTATGAGCTCTGTCAGATTAAATGACCAAACACTAATTTAAAAAGCATTCAGCAACACAACTATCCCATCATTTTCTCATGAAATTATGTGTGGGACAGAATGTTATGCAAGATCTTTGTGTTTGGATAACCACAAGTTTACTATTCACATGTGCCAACCACACGCAGCAGGCAGCAGCAATGAATTATGTTGATTGGTAGTCATGGAGAGCACAATAAAAGGAAAGCAGAGCATAAATAAATGTGCTGTTCAAGATGGGAGAACAATCACTCTGAGCCAGATGCATTTAACAGAAATTCATGGGACTATAAAAGCTAACGTTGCTTGTAGAAACAACACAAGTGAACGCTATCAGATAACCAGACTGTTTGAGTTCACACTGTAAACACGGTTTACAACAGGTTACTGAAGTCAAGAGATACAGCTCGGCTCTTTGTCTCCCCCTAATTTCCATTATCTAAAACACAAACAAACAGACACTTTTCTATTGTGGCTTTCTCATTTTTAACTCAGAAAAGCACAAATGTTCCCATGCACATGGAGGATCCTGTGATAGTCATCTAGCGTGGGAAACCTTACACAACCCCTGATTACTCATGTGTTGCTCCTACTCAGCAAGACGCACTGCTTCCATCTGATCAGAAGCTACATTATATTAGCGTGTTATACCTCATTCACACCAACGCAACTCCGGTTCAAGCTCCGTGCTAGAGCTTTTCAGGTTCAGAACCGGTTCATGACGTTACCATTTGCGTGCCTGCTTCATAAAGCCAAACCGCGCGGATGAAATCAGTTGTATTCATTTCTTATGGCTCTATCTGCAGCTTTTCCAGAGTCATTTCTGTAGTTTACTATATTCTTATAAAAAAGTGTACTCGTGTCACTGTCAATAAAGGTTTTTTTTAAAACACAACTGCTTGTGTCTTATTTCTTAAGGTGGACTGAACCATGAGTGTGGAGTAACGTTGTATCTTTCATTTAAATGAACTGTAACCTTCACCCAAGTATGTAACAGCTGTTCTCAAATGAACACGTGAAATAAAGTTTAATATTTATAGTTTTATAGATTTATAATTAGTTATAATGAGAGGTGATCAACGTGAATGCTCAGGTTCCACCTTAACACGCAGATACGTTGCTTCACCGTGAGCAGAAACCTTTATATATACAGTCTATGGCAGAAACACTGAAACTCTTGTTAAGTTTCTCCATCGTTGTGTACAAACTGGATAAAACGCGGACTTTCTGTTGTTGTTCAGGAGTAGATCCTGTCTCTGCCCCCGCCTCGACGTAAGCGTGACGTATGTGGTGCTTTGGGTCTGGCCGGACAATTTTTTGGTCCTCGAAATGAACCGGATTCCGGAGCTAAGAGGCTGCTCAGCTGCGGTGTGAAGAGGAAAACCCGGTGTTTTTCAAGCTCCAGCTCCGAACCGGCCCTGAAACACCGTTGGTGAATGAGGTATTAGACTGTAGCCGTTAGCTGACACACACCGAAAGCTGGTTAAACGTTAGCTTTAATATGACCAAGTTATTGATACATAGATGGAAGTGTTGGGATTAAACCCATGGACCCCAGGTTACAGGACAGTTTTACTAACATTGAACATCCTATACAGGGTATGTAGAAAAATACACTAAATTCTAAATACCCAAACATATTTTGACATAAGACCAAGTTTAAGCAAAAATAGGTATTTTACATTTTAGTATTTGATTATTATTCAAACTTATTGTCAATCAAGTTTGCCTATGAGATAACATTGAGGCGTCTTACTGTTTAGTTCAACAAAAGCAAAAATATAATTACGTTCAGCGGAACAGTAGCAGTCAAAAAGACATTTAAATATAACTGAAATATGCAAAGAACTCACTGTAATGACACAAACATATGAAATAATAAAAATGAATCATGGTTAGTTACATGCTTAATGAGAAGCTGTGAAATAACAGCACTCTAGGGACTGCTGGTCTGTCAGCTGTTTCCCCAGAGCGAGGCTGCTTTCGATGTCACACCTTCGTCTCTGGAGAGCCGCCCACTGTCTGTCATCTGATGAGCTCTGAATGAATGTCCGTCTGCTGTTTGTGTTCACACTGGGAATCTGGAGACCACCCAGAACTTTGCTCCATATGTGGCTGAATTCCCATTACTTCAATTCAACGTGATAGACCTTTATTTAATGGATGAAAATATGGCACTATTTTTGCACAAACTGAGAGCCAATGTGGATAATTCTAAAAATTAAACTATGGAAAGAGGATAGACAAAACCCAAATAGTTCATTAGAAAATACAAACTTTGAAGTAATCAAACATCTCTGCAAACACTTATTGGGTCTGTGATTAATCTTTTGACAGTGTAATTAATACTTGATGTGTTGTCGTAACACTAACCTTTATGCAACGCAGGGGTGTGTCACGCTGACAGACCTGTGTTGCAATCTCAATGATGCCAGCATCTTTCCAAATGTACAGTATATACAAAGCGAGGGCCGGACAATTATGATTTGTCCTATTCAGTTAAAGGTGGGGTAGGTAATTCACTTCAGAAACACTTTTATTTATATTCCATGGAATGCTCTTAACATCCCGATAGCAATGAATACATTAAATGCTTTGAAAATAAATACATTAAAAAATGTCCTCTGTGGAAGCCGTGGCGCTGTAAAAAGCACGACCAATCATCTGAGCCGGCCCGGCTAAAATAACTGGATGGCCTACCTGCCTGTCAGCCTTCCATCTGTGCACAAACGTATCTCGTGCCCTCATTGGTCATGTGCGCGTTCGTGTGTGTTGGAGGAGGGGCTCTGGAAGGAAGTCTGAGGGAAGGGACACATTTTTTTCGGCTGCGTACTTTCAAATTCTAGCACACTCGAGCTGGTTTCTCCATTCTACCCTACCCTACCTTTAACAGTTCTCAAAGCCAAAACACCACATGAGGCCCGGCAGCCTTAAAGATGACAGCTGTGTATCATATAGTGTTTTTCAAGAATATTGTACATTGCTGATATCTTCGATGTTCTGTTCTGAATACGTGATACTGTCACAACACTGGATCAGGACCACGATTAGTTTGTATGAGCAGATTTATACCAACCACTTGTTCTTATCAACCCCTGCTGATAAACATGCGCTGCTGCAAGCAACAGTGTGTCAGCTGCTTAGGGTTGCAAAGGGGCGGAAAATGTCCGGTACATTTCCATGGGAAGTTAAGCTGGGGAATTTTGGAAATATTCCATATTGGAAACTTTCCATGGGAATAATGGGAATTATGGGAATGTATGGGAACTAACTGGGAATTGAGGGAATTGTATCATATCCAAGCATAAATATAAACATTGTGTTTTGTCATAAGAAAAGATCCATGCAAAATGTTACAATTAAAAAACATGACATTTCAACAGACAAGCTTTAATTAGTTTCATTGAAGAACAAAAACATGAATGTTGAGTTAAATATTGAGTTAAATATTACTTCAAGAAATCATCTGTGCATGTGATTGAGGAATGTGCAGTGCCTGTAGGAGGTGTACATTTATATTATTAATTATTTTTATTTATTTTTTCATAAATTTTTTTAATTGGTTTTTCAGTTGAGTTATACTTAAAGTTCAGGGTAATCAACTGTTAAAAACATACTGTTCAAAAAAAATTTCTCCAATAAATTGATGTTTTCAAAGTAAATGGATAATCGTTTTTAATAATCGTGATATCAATTATTGACCCAAATAATCGAGATTATGATTGTTGCCATAATCGAGCAGCCCTAGAGGAATGGCATGGATATTCAAGTGTACTTGAATGGCATCTGTTTGTTTTAGTCAAGATTATGCTAAAATAACTTTGCCCAACTATATTTAAGTTCCCTATGAAGAGCCAAACTTCAATTTTGAAAATTCCTAGTTTATTCCCTTAAATTCCCGTTTATTCCCGTAACTTGCCATGTAAAGTTTCCATCTTTGAAAATTCACGGAATTTTGCAACCCTACACCTGCTCATGGTTACATGGAAATGTGCACTGCAGACTGAGCAGAAAGCTAAACACACACACGCAGAAGCTGTCATATTCAGCTAAACACTCTGTGACAGTAATTCCAGAAGACAAGCTACACCCTTTGTGCAAAAAGGTTTTCCAGTTAAGCTTTCCATCTCACTTCAACGGAGCATAGTAAGGCAGTTTGACATGGAGAAAAATATGAAATGACAAAAATATTTGACCAATTATTTATAGATATCAATGCTATGACGATTTTGTAGGTTTGACTGTTGGTGTGTTCCCTAAATATTAAGAAATAATACAGAAATTAGATCACTTTTACCACAAACACACATGCCATTTTACAATATAAAAGACATCCATTACATGTCACTTGTTAGAGGCTTTTACCCAAAGCCAGTGACATACACTCGATACTGTGGACAATCCCCACAGGAGCAATTTGCGGTGACACAACGACATGCTGACTGCAGTGGGGAAGAGCAATGCACTATCCCCCTGAGCTACAGCTCCCTCCAAATCTAAGAGGGCATCTAGTGTCATATCACGATAACGTCATAAAGCAACAAATCTGAAAGAAGAAAAACACTTTAAGAGAAATGGGAGGAATGTGATCCATCAATATTAACAATGCTTCAATCAGACACCAGATCAGAAGGTCAAAGTTCAGAGCTGCAGGGGCTGCTTTCTTCAATCCTTTCTCTTTGTGTGTCTCTCAGTAAGGGATTGTAGCCGTAATGAACAAGCTTCTGCTAATTTGCCATTGATACATGTCATCCAAGTATGTTGTGAATCACTTTTAAACGGTCCTTGTGAATATGCATTCTTACTCTTTCCACCATCAATCAAACCCTAAACACACAGTGTCAGCGGTTGTCATGACAGTCAAACCCATGATGTCAATTAGAAACTATGCGAGAAGTGCTGTCAAAAAAAATCCTGCACTACAGCAAAAGGTCAACTTTGCATAAAACAGCTTTGTGTATGTCACGGTTGCTGGAAAGACAATGACAAATTTAATAAAAATGCAGCTTTTGCCATCTTGCCAGCAAACTATATTCTTACAGTAAGGAGCATTTCAACAAATTACTACCACATTAATGGGGATGGATATCGTTAAGGTTCGGTACTACTACTTTTATCGATACCGCTTATCGATCCGGTGCTTTAACGGTACTCATATCGGTTCTTTTGAGAAAAAAAATAAGTTAACTAAACAAATTGTAAACAAAATGAACATTGCTTTTTATTTAAATTAAATAATTAATATTTTACATCAAAATAAACAACAAACAAATCGTATTAAATAATCTGATAACAGAATTGTAAACAGAATAGCTGAAACTTTAACAAAATAAATAACTGTTATCTCTAATCATCAACCCATGTTTGTATCAATGAGTTAACTCCGTGTGTTGCTGCTAGCATACATAATACCTGATGTGGAAACGTTACTCGTGGATGGGGCTATAGAGCTAGAAAGACAGTCGAACCCGGTGCATTTCTCCGTCTGGATGTGGTGCACTTTTGCTAAATGTTTAGACAAATTGCTCGTGTTACCGCCCTTACATGCTAAACACTTATTGCACTTTTGGTAACGAGCATTGTCCACATCGAGACGGGTAAAGTTTAACCACACCTTGGAGTGCGTTCTCTCCGCCATCTCCTCCGTGTGTGTGTATTACATGCATGTAGCAGCTGCGTGTGTGTGAACTGCCCCGCCCCCTCGCACACAGACGGAAAAGAGAGAGAGAGATTTCTCGTCTGGATTGGAAAGATCGAAAATAGATGCATTCTTTTGTCTTTTTTCATGTTAGAAACGGAGTTGGCGACACTAAGACTGCAATATAATGTTTATGTAGCAATAACACAAGTGACATATCTTTTTTAAATGTCTCCAGTACCGATAAAAAGACAGATAACGTCGGAGTTTAACGGTACCACAGTCTTTAATCATTCAGCCCCGGGGCCCCTTTAATACCGGGGCTCGGTACCCATCCCTACACATTAACAGTAAACAATTGCGAAGGGTGCTAAAAATATTAGCACAAAAGGAATAAAAAGCTTTCAGTGTCAATCAAATGTTCATACATGTAAGGAGCTGAATGTCTGCAGGAAAATCTAACAAGATTATAGCTTTAATTCTACAGAAGAAAATGCAATGTCTGTGACATGTTGATTTTAGCCACCAAAGTTTCAGTGATTCCCAATGGAGTTCACAACAGCTTTTGACCTTCGTTAGATTTTGAGGTTTGGTTCTTTCTGTCTGCTTCCTTTCACATGAAAGATCAAAAGTCGAATGTTCACAAACTCATCATTTGAGGAAGCTCAAAACTAAACAAGGAGGTTGACTCTCGAATGTCTCACAAAGGAAGCATAGCCGTTTCATGTCAAACTGTATATTTGTATCAGCCTCACTTTATAGGAAAATACAGATATTCAACATTAAAGAAAAAGCTCGGAAATAAATGTGCAGGTGGGAAGGTAATGGCTCTATAGATTCAAGTATTTAATAAAACTAAGGACAATAGGGGACAAATCTGTTTTTGTAAGTGATGCATAGGCTTCATATATTTTAAAGGTGATTTATCAAAGTCTAAAGAGAAGTACCCGTCTTGAAATATCAAGCAGTTAACTTTAAAGACTTTTCCTTCAGACATTCAGAGCTCAAATCAATTTGTAAAAAAGGGGAGTCTTACTTTCACAACATGCGGCAAGCTATAAAACTTTATCACTCGATTAACGACGATAACATTTGATCAACTGCCACTTTTATAAAACATGTATAATCCCTCTAGCTGTTGTCAAATAGTTGGATCAACTGAACCTACAGCATAAGAAGTTTTCTTTACAACAGTGTCTTTCACATTATGTCATTGACTCACTGAGTCTAAAACAGCTTAGCAATGTGCCACACACTCCCTCACTGCAGCCATTCACATGCCAGACTGTGCCATCTACACAAAGGCTTGCCCCGGGCTGTTAAATATTCAGTGAATAAGGACAGGTTGGACTGCCAGAAGCACCAAAGTAGTGCAGAAAACCTCCAAAAGTTCTAAATTAAAATGTAGTTTCTGTCTTAACAAAAGCTAGCCTCATAGTACGAGTAACAAACGCTCTTTGCATTCAAATAATTCACCTGGTATTCAAGCAGAGGAGACAGCTTGCTTGTTTTGCTAAGAGCTTAAATGGTCTGAATTCAGACGCCCTGCATGCCTCCCATTCCCCTCCACTCTTGATAAGCTGCTCTGATTATACAAGCCAAATTTCCTGCGACTAAAATGGCCTAGCCCTAAGCTAAATGTTAGTATTCCAGCCAGTCCGTCCCATTTCCAGCCTGATTAGATGATGGAACAATGTTTGGGTTGTGGATTAACCCCACTACTGGCCCCTATTGGAGCTACTCACTTCCACCCCCATTCCCTCCCATGTTTTTCTACCCCGTTCTCTTCCAGGTTTGGCGGGCCTTGAGCCCACGTGAGGGGAAATGAAGGAGTATTTAGCATTTGGATGGTCTGGCTGTTGTTTCAAATAATAGAAGGAAGGGAACTAGGGCCGTGTATTTGAAAGAATCAGGCAATACGATACCTGACATGATGCAGGGGTTTGGGTTTAATACATTGTGATTTTGTGAGAAAGGTGCCATGTTTATAAAAGGCTGTGTAATATATGTATTTTTGTATGCCATCACAGCAGTGGGGTCTGCCTTTGCATTTATGACAGTGCCTCGCTGAAACATAAAATATCATATCACTATTTTTGTCCATCTGAGCCACTGTCTTTTTGTGAATAAAATGCAGTATCAGAAAACGTAATGAAGTGTTACTCAAATGTATCGATATTTGCACACACCTCTGAGGGTGATTTGTGCTGAGGAAAGAGAATGAGTGGCGGGCTGAAGTTGATTACTTTGTCCCGTTTCAGCTTCAAGGTGATGCTGACAGTTGTGACTTGTCTGCCAAGTAGTCATTTACCATCTCTGCATGCAAGTGTGTACGAGTAGGATGGAAGAGGGGTTGAATGATGTAGCCACTTATTTTTTTCATTAGCCCAAACAATACTAAATCCAAACACGTCAGTTTGAATACACTAGGAAATAAATTACAGTAAGGTTTTAGTAAAATGTATTAAATTATTAATTATTACTGAATAGTTACAATGTCAGTGTGATAGATGTAGATGATTGTGTGACAATTGTGTATACATGCCATGGTTTGGGTCTATACAGTTTGTAAACCCTAAGCTTTCTATGCAGTGCTGACTGCCACCAGGCCAAAGGCTGCTAAGGAAGGACTGTGGTGAAGGAAACGGTCTGATCTCACCAACAATGTCCCTTTAGAGGACCTGGAGACAAGTATGGTGGGACAGGGACACACAGGGGTTTCATTGTGTCGCCTCACACTGGCTTGAAGAGATGTGTGTGTGTGTGCACAGACACACACACATGCTCAGTGCACACTCCAGGGTCTGCTGAACTTCCCTCAGTGGCACAAATGCCACCTCTTTAGTTTGAGCCATTACTCTGAGTGTGAGGTTACAAATCCCCACTCTACTAACCCAGCTCATCTCATGCACAATTTCATTTTAGTGAAATGGGACACAGGAAGTGAAGTGTAAGGATTACATTTATCAAACACAGTGGCCCATGATGAATATCTACTGTCATGAATAGGTAGTATGACAGTGGATATTTTGGAAGATAACGCCTCAATAATGCCCCTGGGTATGTCAGCGTAGATCAAAAACATCCAAACTGCGGTGGTTTCCGGTTTAACACAATAACCAACCTATGTAGCCCTGAGAAATACCTTACCATAGCATATATCCCATACCAACCAGGATTTTTGTGACAACCCCCCACAGCTCAGCAAGATCAGAAACAAAGAGCCCCCGTGTTGACACCAGCTCTCCGAGCTAAGCTGCCTTAGCAGCGGGGCTTTTCCAGGGGCCTCCACTAGTCCCTAATATCCTGCCTGCTACAGTTTCCATGAGGCCGAGGGCAACATCCAGCCAGCGGCCACAGATGCAGCTACAGTCATCAGGACAGACAGACAGACAGACCTACAGACAGACAGACCGACAGACAGACAGACAGACAGACAGACCGACAGACAGACCGACCTACAGACAGACAGACAGACAGACAGACAGACAGACCTACAGACAGACA
>CALSBZ010046683.1:1398790-1418418 GCA_943591055.1 Gobionotothen gibberifrons | reverse complement strand
AATGCAAGTCATTTTGGATAAAGGCATTCTCTTCATGCTTGAAATATACTTCAAAATGCCTAACCTCCATGTCCTCTCAGTGTTATGCTTTCAACAGCCGTCAGTTATGTTTCTTTTCAGAGTGAACAGTAAATGCACTGGCACGTGTCAAGTATTAACAATTGTTAACAGCTTCCCTGTAGAGCGTTGCTGTGCAGCCCTGGCACACAGCTGCCTGTACCTCCTTCTCTCTGCTGCTCAGAGAGAGTGTGTGTGTGTGTGTGTGTGTGTGTGTGTGTGTGTGTGTGTGTGTGTGTGTGTGTGTCGCACTGCAGCTTGAGAGCCAGTCTGCCTTGCTCTCTACACCTTGAAAGCTCCTATGCTTTTTTCCAATGAATGAACACAGAAATCTGATAGCTGAACAAGATGGATATCTACATCAGGCACTAACAGTCACACAGAGACAACGCAATTATTTAATATTTGTTATGGCAACGTTGTATAGCCTTCTTTGCAAACTCAACGAATGTGACCCAAGAATCGTCCAAGCTATGCCAGTTTGTGAGTAGGTCTTAAACCTATTCTTAAGCCTTTAGACACATTTCAATAAAGGCTTACCTTAGGCAACCCTTACACTATTTACCCTTAAAAGAAATAAAAAGCAATTTTGAAATGTAAAGTTTACACTGAGTAAGAACAAACACGTTGTGAGAATAGTGTTTGTGATAAATTGTCATCCTAACTGCTCCTACCTAGGAGCTTAGTTTATTTGCATATATTTGCTTGTGAAATGAAGTACCTGCTGATTTTACTAGATAATCGGAGCCATTTGACTTTTTCCTCCATGCTTCAGCAGAGCACATTTCTTGTGCTAGTCTACTAAAGCCTTCAGATATCCACTTTGCTGTTATTGGAAGTGAACAGCAGCCAACTAATGCACTGCTTTATTTGAAAGCTCCTTGAGGTAAAGGGCGTCACTGCCAGTATGACACTGGATTTCAAGAGTGTATTGCCTCAGTGATAGCATGAAAACAAATGTACAGACATGCTAACATAGAAAAGAGGGAGGGAGGGGGAGGGGCTTATCTCCCATCTACTCTAGTAATCCACCACACGATCATCCCTCACCCCAAACATGCATGTGTTCATAAAGACCCATCTGGACAAAGTAGAAGCCATTTGTTGACATCATAGACTTAGTAAGTGGATATCCCAAGTATGTCATGATATATGTATTTAAAAACTGTTCAAATCAGACTTGAATGCATTCATATCTAGCACATGAGATGCCTCTTATAACGCTGATATACATAAGGTGTATCTATAATTTGGAAAGATATTGGTATTAAGTGGCTGAAATAATAGGCATAGGTGTAATAATGACATGGTTTGCTGCTCTGACACATCAAACTCACTAATGCCTCTCCCTGCTTCACCAGGAGAGGACAGACGGCTTGTGCTGAGATTAAGGAGATCATAACCACAGGATTAGTGATTAGCATTTTACTTTCAGGGATTTGTCATTTGTGTGAGTGACTAAAGCTGCGTGGCTCTGATTTGTACTGGCAAATAAGGAGCTCCAATCAACTTGTAAGAAATTACAGCATCCAATTTTGTAGTGCACTTAGACGGTTATGTTCAATCAATAGTCCTATGGATGATTTAATATAGGCGACATAAATAGCAAAGATGCACGTTTCAGAGTGGCCTTTTATTGTGGCCAGCCTAAGGCACACCTGTGCAATAATCATGCTGTCTAATCAGCATCTTGATATGCCACACCTGTGAGGTGGGATGGATTATAATTATTATTATTAAGTGCTCACTATCACAGATTTGTTCAGATTTGTGAACAATATTTGAGAGAAATGGTTATTTTGTGTATATAGAAAATGTTTTAGATCTTTGAGTTCATCTCATGAAAAATGGGAGCAAAAACAAAAGTGTTGCGTTTATATTTTTGTTCAGTGTACTTCAAACAGCTATAACTAAGAAAATAAAGCTTATTCAACACGGATTGCTTGTGATTAGTTGTATTTTGCACAGCTGAAAGTGTAATCTTGGTAGCCTCACTGTCCCCTGAGGGATCCATACAAGACAAACAGGAACAATTGATATGAAATTAGCTTAAATGGGACTTATTTTCTCGTAGTCCAAATTGCATTAATTTGACTGAACGACAATGAGAGCAGATAACTACAGCTCTGAATTAGGGCTGTGCAATTAATCGTATTTTAATCTCGATTACGATTTTGGCTTGCAACGATTATGAAAACAACGTAATCGAAATAAAACGATTATTTTCTTTTTTTTAATAGTTTTTTTCAGTTGAATTATACTTAAAGTTCAGGGTAATCAACTGTTAAAAACATATTGTTCACATTTCTTTTTTCAATAAATGGATGTTTTCAAAGTAAATGGATAATCCTTTTTAATAATCGTGATATTAATTATTGACCAAAATAATCGTGATTATGATTTTTGCCATAATTGAGCAGCCCTACTCTGAACGAGAGCGAAACCAAGGGACAGACTCAGTTCAAATAAATCGTGTTTCAACTGACTTCTTACCCTGGAATAATACACTAAACGGTGTACTGTAAGCGCGTCATTCAAGCGTAAAAGTGAGCGGGGCCGTTAGACCATGGACTTCCAGTTCATCGGAGCACTAAGCTGAGTGATGAAGGGGACATCCTCAATCTATCCTAAAGCCTCCTCTGACAGACACTTCCTTCTAAAATTACACTCCTCAGTGGCTCGGAGTCACAGCAGTGCATCTCATGCACTTTGATGGTAACTGAGAAGAAAGCTCAGCACTTAACATATATCAGTCCATCGTGTTGGAAAGAATGACAATAGCCCCTAAACTGGGAATGACATCATAGATGAATTCAGCTCTTTCTGAGCACACGGCGCCGGCTTGCTAGAGCTGCCTGGGGCCAAAAGCAGAAAGATGAGCTGCATTGGATATTTCAAGTTCTGTATCTATCATGGCGTCCAACTAGCCTTTAGCAGGGCAGGTTCAAAAGAGTAAAATGTACAGTGCTGGTGAAGCTAATCCTCTTATTCAGCACATCAGTCAAAGACATTGTGACAGACAAATGGCTGTTGATGGATTTGCTTACACCAGATGTCATATTCTTACAATGCGTGAGAATCATCATCACTGTTCTTCTTGGATACCGTAACCCCGTTTTCCCAATTTGCCTGGCTTAGTTCATTGTTTCCTGGCACCCTAACTTTTAATTTCAGTGACAAACATAGGAGCTTTTATCAAGTCTAGTCTCGTCTGCCACTTTAACTTCATATAGTGGATCTCACTCCAGTTGGATTATGTCGGTCTAAACTGTCAGTACTGCACTTGCACGATTGATTTAAGCCTGTTTGTTAAGCAGTGCGTATATTGGTTAACTGCTATATTGACGCAGTGCACAGGACGCACTATATGATATATGGCTTTGGGAATTTTTTATGATTCATTTAAGATTTTCAAGAACAGATCACCAAAAGAAGGTGGCATAGCAGCTGTATTTTGCAATTCAAGAAAAAAAAGTGTACGTTGACTTTTACAAAGTCATACCAATAACATAAAAGCTTTGTATACACTTTGAAAGCTAGAGTCACTTTTAATGTCTACTCTGAAGAGAATCTAATAACACGGACCAGTCTGGTGATTAGACTGTTCAGTACAATGATATCATTGAAATGATACTCTCCATTGACATGTAGATGATATCTCTTTCCCTTTCAGGCATGTCACAATGGAACTTCTTATCATTCACAGCCCCCTAAACATGCCATGACTTGGACAGGAGGTGGGGGTTCTATGATGAAGAGAAACCCAGACAATACAGAGCTAATAGAGAAGAGATTCTGAACAAGTTGAGACAAGATCTGGAAAAAAGACATATTGACAAGAAGAATTATTCACATTACAAATGATTGACACATGATGCAGGTTTATCAAGCATTAACAAGACAATGAGTGCCATCGCCAAGCAACCATGTAAACAGCCTTTTTCTGCATTAAATCAAATAAATACAGGAACCACACTTGGCATGAAGGTCATGTATGCAAAAACACTGACCACACTGATTTGTGTTGCACTCAAATTGTAAAAACGTCAGACCCAAACAGACTTATTCTTGCACATCCCTATCAATGGCTTTAGGCTGTCAAAGATGCTTTTTTTGTACGAACAGCAATGTTGGTTCAGCTGTCATGGCACAGTCTCAGCTATAAGCAGGTTTGAAATCATGAAGTGTTTTCCAAGCTGTACAAGATCGCTCTCTGGCAAACGCAGCTCTACTGACAGTCTTTATAGACTTCAGTCATTATTCAACACTGTCTGCTTTTATTCAATATGATTGTGTCTACTAGGAAACCACCATGACATAATTCAGTGAGTTACTCTCTTGTTAAAAACTGGGCAAGATATTTTATTACCCATTAATTGCCAAACTTCAAAGTTTTCGGTTACATCGCTTAAACTTTGTCCTTTTGTGCCAATGCAAAATCTTCATGTTTATACTTCTTATCATAATAATGAGGGCTGGAATTACACAACTCAAGTTATTCTCATATTTACCCTTTGATGAAAATGTGCCAACAGCAAAGTCCTTCACTCAACTGTCATTCAATGGAAAGACATGCATCAAACCACTAAGATGTGAACCACTCGGATCATTTCATTGGGTTCCAGTTCATGCAAACACCCTTTGGCTATATGACATAAATCAATGCACCTCATCAAAAGGCCCAGACAGGCTCTTCTGAAGTTCTGAGGAGTCTAAACACCTTCATTACATTCTGCGTCACTGACGGGGTGGTGAGAGGAAGTGGCGGGAAAGGGAGTTATGAGTGCAGGTGTGAATACTCCATTAGGTGATGGGAGCGAGCTGTAATGGCTTTAGTTTGACGATTCAGTTAACCTCTCCCTTTTTGGAACTGAAAAAGGAATTTAGAACTTTCTCCAGCAAAGTCATTTCAGTGCAAACCAGTGTGACGTCACGTCGTGTGACGTCCATTTTGAATTGAACCGTCCCTTTATAGATACTATCTTTTTACGTAATATTAGTGATGGGAATTCCGGATCTTTTTAGTGAGCCGGATAATTTGGCTCGGCTCACTAAGAAGAGCCGGCTCTTTCGGCTCCTAAACGGCTCTTCATGTTACCACAGTTTACCACGGAGCCTCAGTTTCGCCGCTGCGAGGCTCCGGCGCTCGCAGTTCACGCGTGTGCTCCACTAGCCCCCCCCCCCCCCGTCAAGGCTCGCCAACAGCACACTTTCCGTCACTGGAACACGCTTTGCTGGCGGCGAAAATAATCCCCCCAGACTCCTTTGCCCCTCCAACAGAGGGATGTCCTTGTCCTTTTTCCTTTTCGTCATTTCAAGCGATAAAAACTCTCGATCTTCTCTCAAATTATTAATTTTTTTCAAATGACGGCTATAGACGCTCCCGTGGCGGAAACGCTGGTGCAAACCACATTGTGAATGAAGTATAACACATATAATTGCTTTGTGAGGAAATGTCAATATCCTGCTTTACAGTTGCCAGAAAAGAGAATTTTGCCCCATAACTATATAAGGAATATAATACATGTATGATGCAGGTTTGACAGTTCAGGATGCTGTTGTGATGCTGCAGCAGCCTTTTGGTCAAAATCCCACAAGAACTATCAGTTTCAGGATGCAACTATGCTAAGAAACACCAGAAGATGAAGTTGAATCAGGCTTTCAACAGAAGTCTTAAGGGCTTCTGTGTGATTACAAATATTCTCACCTGCCAAAACAAACCAGTAGGGGCTCCAAAGAAAATCATACCAAACCCATTTGTTGTGAATAGGGCCAAGAACGACACACCAAAGTAATTAAACATGCCTTTGTGAGACATGTCGATGTTACGATTGCCTTTTTATATATTTAACATGGACGGGCCATTGTTTGAAATGGCAAACGTTTGGAATGTCAGAAGATTGAGATGGCTTTGCAATCAAGACGTCAATATTGCACTTGGGTCTAAAGAGAACAAACCCAACATGTAATAGAGGACTAGAACAGACAAAGGAAGTGAAAGTTCTGCTTACAACCAAAGATGTAAGAATGACAAAGTGAACAACACAGGGCACATAAGTCCTCTGAGGACGCTGTCTCGAGACAAACAGGGGGCCGTTGTTATAACCTCTAGCCTGAAGTCCTGACATCATGTATGACACAGCAGTTATATATATATATATATAAATCAAACCCAGGCCTATGGGATGCTGACTGAGGCTTTGTGTTGGTCTATTCAGTCAGGATTCAGAGACCTGTCTCTGGTTGCCTGAGGTGACTGGAGGACCGTCACCAGGTGTGTATGGGTAATGAAATCAGTCCCCACGGGGTAAGAGTGATAGAAGAACAACAACACACAGGAGTGGTATCAGTTCACTCCCGCCTTTATAGCCTTCATTCCTGACCTGCCTCAGAGATTCTGGGTCAGTAGTGGCTTTTTAAAGACTTGATAAAGTCCTCCAAAGAGTTTGGTGCTGTTAAATAGGCCTGTGATGGAGCCTGACACCTTTAAAGAGGCTCTGTCATCTTCATTAATGCTTTCAGATGTGATACACTTGAATCCGTTTAAACACGGTATTGTAATAGCGAGCTACACATGAACACATATCAGGTGGTATGTAAGATACCAAGAGTTGAAAACCCCCTCAAAAACACTATTTCTCAAATGAGACATGTGTATATTAGCATGCTCTCGACACTCTTGAGAATATTAAAACAAGCTGTCAGCCTAGAGGCAGCATTGAGAAATGCAATGAATATAGCACTGATGATTGGTGGAACAGTTGAGACGATGCAGATGCAGTGTGGCTGCTGATGACAATAAAGATGAAATAAACATGCAAGGATTCAACAATATGGCTTAGACAAGCATTCATAAATAAAACAAAAAATGACTGTGAATTTAATAAATGTAAAATCCAAACATAAGAAATACTGATACCTGCAGGATAAAAGTAAGTAAAAGTACACACAAAGACAGTAGGCAGCATTATTTAATGAGTCATCACATTTTTCTATTGTAGGCTATGACTAGCAATAGGCCTTCGAGTAATACAATCTGCAGTGAAAAATTAAGCCAATGTTAACTAAATGTTAGTCAAGTTGAGTAGATCTGTACCATGGGGTGGAAACGCAACATTAGAGCTGAGAACTTGTGATCAGATGAACAACACTCTTAGGTTATCACTAAGGCTATTGCTCACCATGACATTTATCAGTTATATGTAATTGATTGAAGAGTATGGGGGGGCCCACAGCCTTTCTCTTTGCCGAGGCCCCATAATCCCTACCAACGCCCCTGCTACATTAAATCACTCACTTTATGCAACGGTGTGCTCGAGATCACATTTTTAAGCCTTTATGTAAACCTGCGGAGCTGTGACAGCATTACAACAACATGCAGCAGATAATCAGCCGGCTGTCAGGGGTTGAAGGCTGACAGGAGCACAGCTCACTGCAGGATGACAACGTCAAATGCAATGAGGGCAGGCAAGTGTCGTAATTGAAATTCTCCCAGAACAAAACCTTGTTTGTGTGATTATTGTTCACCAGGCTCGCGATGAGGCAAAAATCCATTCCACATGATGCATTCATTGTCTGCAGCCAAACACGCAACAGGCCCCACAGCAGTCACAGCTACTGTACAATGGCCCTGGCCAAAAACAACTGAGAGCCTGCTGCTACATTAGGAGAGTCCAGCACAACTAGGTGCAATATACTCTTTAGTTATTTTTGTATTTAGGCTATATCATTCATTACACATTAAGAAAGCAACTTTTTATTTTGAAGGGTTATAATGTTCACTCAGTTTTAGACTCAAGCAATTATAGGAATTCAATATAGCAGAAGATCAGAAAATACCAATAAAATCCACATATTGACAACAGCCACAAAGCAAACGCCCCAGAAGAACTTAAAGAATGTTGTTGGAAAGATTTCGTCAGAGTCTGAGTCAAAAAATTGCAGTTTGAGTAACCTTTCAACAGGTGACGAAGCAATCAAATCAAACTGCAGTTTAAAGGAGAAGGCGCTGCAAATACATGCTGCTAACCAGTAACTAAGGCCACACAATGACAACAAAACACCTGTGCGAAAAAGGAATCAAAGTCCCGAGGAGTTAACACAGTATTTGGACTCTGTTTTGCCACTCACCTCTATCCATGTCTGCGCCTCCTGAAACGCGGAGTCTGCGGCCGCCTCGCTGACAGGGGGATGCTGATGAGACTGTCCTATGTCTGCAACCGGACTTGCCATTGGCGAGGAAGCTCTTCTCTCAAAGTATACAGTAAAGCCTTTACAAATGTGTGACAGCAGCTCAATGCAGCGTTATTCCACCAGACTTTTGGGTTGGTCAGCCGGTTGTCCTCAGTCTGTTGTAGGTGTTGCAACAGCAGCAGCACCGGCGAGGCGAGCGGACCAGTTGCTGCTCTCCAGTGTCGCTCCTGGTGGAGTCTGTGAGGAGAGAACCAGCGTCAAGTCACACACAGTCAATCACAGGGCTTCCGGTGTGACCCTTCAAAATAAAGGTTTTAGCCGAGGAAAGCACACATAATGTTTTTAAAGTATTTCAAGAAATGTAACAAGATAATTCCTTTTTAGACAAACATTGTGTGGCTTCTGCCTAATGCAAATAATATGTTGAGATCTTATTTCCTGTCAAACTACTTATGTTTCGATAGCTATACGATATTTTCCATGCTACTCTGTCCCGTTAAAACAGAATACAGGAAAGTCCTTACTCTTAAATGGACTCAAATTGCTATTAAACAACCTTGGTAACTGTAGTCTGTAAGGAGCAATTGTTCCGTTTGTGGTTTGTCAGGTACACATGTATTGCCGTAAAGCTAGCTAAAAACAAAAGCTTTAGCCGAGGAACATACTGAACAATTGTCGGCCTCCAAATACAACATACTGTAAATACTTTTTATTAAACCAAGCAACAACAATAGATATCTTTGTTTATCTCGCTTCTGCCCATTTAAAATATCCAATTTCCTCTCAAACTACTCCTGTTTTGAAAAGCTAGAAGATATTGTCCATACGCTACGCTGTCCTGTTAAAGCTAAAAACATGAAATGTCTGTCGTGTCACATGAAATGGACTCCAATTGGTATTGAGCAACCATTGGCAACTGTAGTTTTTCCGAATTAAGTTGCTTTTGTGGTTTGTCACGTTCACATGTGTTAACGTAATGTTAGCTAACAACTGAGGTAAGCTAGCTAGATAGTTCGTTTCTTGATTAGCTTAACCAATGTTACAATTTAGCTCCTGTACATGAAGTCGGATAATGTGTCATAGAGAATGTTAAGTTAAATTAGCCTTGACAACGTACTAAACAAGCCTGGTAAGGAAAAATTGAGGGCGGTGGAAATTCGAAAACCCTGGTACAGACTGTATAGTATAACGTAAACATATGACAAGGTACTGTTAACTTCCGTTTTTATTCTCCCAGACAACACTTAATTTACCGCTGTTTTGAAGACATTTCAAGGTTCCTCAGATTCATTAATCCAAAGGAGGGAAATAAATACTATTTAAACCGCTTCACAATTTAAACTGTGTTTCCAGTTGCACGTCTCGAGCTCAACTCCAACGGCAACCGGAAATGAATCTTCTTCTCTTTATTTTGGCGGTAACGTAACATCAATGGTAGGGATTCACACATCCAAAATGCTTTTTTTGCAGAACAAAACAGCAAGAAACGTGATTAATTGTATGTTGTATATGTATTGAAAATGTGTAGCCTTATATTTATGTTATTATTGGACAGATTTGTAGGGAATTTATTAGGAAATGTCTATAAATGGGGGTGTTTCTCAAAGTGTTCCTGTCATGTGTTGTTACTATTCAGAACTAATGTCATTATATTAACAGCGTTAAATGCTGATGCCTTTCTGATTGTGATATAGCTTCCTTCCTACCCATTTTTTAAAAACCTTTATTAATCAAGAATAACATAACATTAAATGGTGCAAATACATTATGAAATACATTTCCATGTATGTATGAAGTGTTTGCTTAACCAGATCAAATTACCACAAATTACACCTTTTTTTCCTTTTAGCTTTCAACCACCCATTGGTCTCATGGACGTAGGCTATTATTATTTTTGAAATCCACCTGCCATTAGTTAAGGCTCTTATGTTGGTAACAAAGCCGCGTTGCTTCCGGTAGTAGTGTAGTTGTTTCTCGCTGACTTGACGCAGCTGAACTGACAGGACTACTTGCACGCCGCAGTATGATCCGCTCCAATGGCCAAAAATACACAGAGCAGTGCAGCCAATGAGGGCAGCAACACACAGGGGATCTCACACACACTTTCACTATGTGGGGCAACCGAGAGAGCAGAGAGTTCACTGATTTAGTGCAAAGGCACTCAAAACAAAGAGCCAACTCTGATCTCCAACTAAATTATACTATTTTAGAAAATGTCTGTATGTTTGCTCTCATAGCACTTGCATCAGTTTGATTCTGGAACACAGCTAAAAGAAAAAAATTGATACAACTGTAATTAAACTAACTGCCTTTTGCAATTTTCAGTCAGGTCAACTAAATTCACCTCTACCAGGTTTATACCAAAAGATGAATATAAGCCTAATGACATATTTATCAAGTAATATGGAAGGCCCTAATATCAACTTTGTGTTGAATTAGAAAATCCATAATGTGTTTTAATGGTCAATTCAAATACAAATTCCTCAGTCAGCTAGATTTTTTGTTTTTGTTGCGAGGGCCATTGTTAAGGCTATTTTGGGAGATAAAAGGGATCCTATATTTGGCGAAAAACAAGAACAAACTCGCATAAACATTGTTTGATTAGCTTTCATCTTGTATTTCAATTTGATATCTCTTCCGTTTCCGACATGTAAACATAATCATTTGTGTTAACTGGAGTGTACAACCACGTTAATGTATAATAACTTCGGATTAAAACCAACTATTTCGCTCCAGAAGTATTTTAATGGCATTTCTAACACAGTCTTAAAGTGTAATATAAGGCCACTTTGGTCAATGAAATGATTTAGAAAAACAAACAGCCTACACAATTATTCTTATTCTTATTATTATTATTATAAGTCACACACACATGCTTTCACCATTTTAAAACACTATGGAAAAAAGCAAAGCTATTAGTTTAGGAAACTGTATGTGAAATGACACCCACATAGACGGTTCTGGAAACTGCAGCATACCAAAAGTTGTCCACAGGCTCTGTGTAAATATCTCTGCTGACCTCTGGTGGAATAATGCAGCAGTACTGAACACATGGAGGAGGAGCTTCAGGCAGTGTGTGTGTGTGTGTTCAGGCGCCACTCCTCTTTCCTCAGGCTTTGATTTCCTGGATACCAGAAACAGTTCAGTGTTTTTCTTTCATTCAGTCTTTCTCCCAAATATCTGTCTTGAAAGGAAATCATGGTTTGTTTTTCAGTCAGCTGGCTGTTTCCTTTATGCTGCTCACCCTCTTGACTTCCAGGAGTCACACACCATCTGTGTTTGACAGGACACACTCTTAAATCTGGACGGGCAAAGGGCAGCTTGGCAAGTAGTACACCTCTACTGCACATATTATTACTCATGTATTACTTCTGTCTAAATAATTCCTTCAATATTCATCTAAAGAGGTTACATTTCTTTGTTTTAAAAAGTGACTAGAACTACAGTGTCCACTTTCTTACAATTGTAAAGACCTCTTATTCAGTCATTTTTTGTTTCTAGAAGAGGATGCTCATAAATCAAGGACATTACTTCCTAATGAATAAACAGCAGATGTATTCAGTGAAAGCATTTCCTGTAGTATTTGATAAGAAGTTAAATATGTCTCTCTCTTATGAATTATACTGTATTATAGCTATATGTATTACCATAACGTGTCTGCAGAGGGCGCCAGAGCTCTGTGTGTTTTAGATATGATATGATTGTTTACTTGTTATTAATAACCAATAATTATAACAAAAAATAATATTATATTTAACGCCAATTTTTGAAAGCTTTTCGCCCATCGCACTGGTTCCCTCACATAAAAGATTTTGGATTATTACAGTAAATAAATGTAGTGGCAAACCAACATTTCCGATACTACAAATGAACCCAAAACCCAAAGTTTCAACACGGTTAATAGACGTAAAAATAATATAAAGGGAAGCTAAACAACAAAACAACCAAGTGGGTGCAAAACGAAAATCACAGATACAAATAAATGACTACAGGCGATCTAAAACAACAGCATAGAAACGTTAAATAGTTTCAAAGTGACCCCAAAGTTAATGGGCACATTTGTACAACATCTCCAATTCTGTCAAACCTAAGTAGAAAAACATGTGAAACAGTTAACATACAACTTACAACATACAAAACATTGGACATTTATTTTTGTATTACTATTTCTAACACAATAGAATCAGAAAATAGCTCATGCTTTGTGACAAACAGTTGCTTAAAAAATCAGTTGAAAATAAGGACAGTTTTTACTTAGAACTCTTGATCTGGTCATTTGCACAAATAACTAGAGGTGTGATTGAACCAAAAAAACGTTAAGCCAAAAATAGCAATTCCAACAACTACATTTATGTGATACCAAATGTGACACTTCAGTCTCATTCCTGAGTTGATTTCAGCTGATCTCCTTTCAGGTTTCAGCGCTTCCTTCTGTCTCTTCCTGAGTTTAAAAAATGTGGCTCCTGGTTGTTTCCGCCCCGCTGCTTCCCGCCATCTTCATGGTGTCCAGGCGTTATCGAGTCAAAGTTTCCGCGCTGTGCCACCGAGCCGTTGCCTGGGCTCTGAGGCTGCTGAGAGGGAGAGTGTGTGTGAAGAGCACCCACGCCTTCGTCTTCTCCAGATGCACCCATGGCAAAGCTGACAGCGTCCTGGAGACCTATGACCTCTACGCCGACACACACCCCTCACTCTGCATCAACCCACACATGAGTCAGTATGCTAAATAACTACTTTATGTGGCAGTGCATTAAGCTACAAGGCAATGTCTTTATATATCATTGCAGACAATTTCTATTAAAATCGAACAGATCATTACTTTAAAATCACTTCTGTAACTTTCAAAATGAACTGTAACACTTGGAATTCTGTGATTTACTTGACTGTCTCACCCTATTTGTTTTCTATATCACCCTACATCTATTTCAATATCTATGTCATACGTTTTTCACATTATATTTACAATACACCACTCAAATGGATAGTTCAGATGTTTTTAAATGTGGTTGTGTGAGGTCTTATCCATAATCAGTGCATTATGTTAAGTAGATGACAGTAAGCATGGACCAGTTTCGAGAAGCAGACAGATGCTATGGCTCAGGAGCAAAACAAGTACAGCTGTGGAAAGGGGTGACATACTTAGGACACCTAAAAGAACCCCCACCCAAATCAATATCAGTTTGAATGTGTGCTGTATTTAGAATATGCTTGGCTTTAGCAATCAGAATCAGAAACGGGTTTATTACCGGGTAGGTTGACACGTACGAGGAATTTGACTTGGTGTCGTGGTGCAAACATAAAAGTAATTTTTTTTTTTTTTAAAACACAGATAGCGAATAATTTTAAGAACACTATAATAACATTACAAAAAAAAAAGTATTTACATTGAAATATAATGGATTACAATTTAAAATATGTGCACCACACGTATTTTATATTTGATGTATTATTATTGTATCTATGCAGTGAGTGTCTCTAACGGGGACCTGTGGCTCCTGACGTCATCATGAAGCCTGGTCCTTGTCCTCTCTGTCAGGTGGGGTGTTGGAGGAGGTGGTGCTGAGAGTCCGCCCCCCCCTGGTGTTGGAGCTGGGGATGCACTGTGGGTACAGCTCTGTGCGCCTGCTGCGTCTGCTGCCCCCTGGTGGCAGACTGATCACAGTGGAGCTGGACCCCCTCGCTGCAGAGCTGGGGGAGGAAATCATTCTGGTGTCTGGCTTCAAACACTCCCAGGTACACACAGCGTGAATCAGCTTATTCAATTTACCACATTTAAATATATGTGTCCTGGAAATATAGTTGATACTTCCTTCTTGTTTAAGCCTCACTTTCATCAAATGGTGAAAACACTGTTCAAATTGGGTTTTATTTTATTTACCTTTCCTTTGAGGTACAAAAGAGAATTGTCGCTTGCACCTTTTTGTCTGTGCTGGACCTTAGCAATGTTAAAAACATGCATGCGTCTTCATAGTGCCTACAAACCCTGCATACTTTCTAACAAGGAGCAAATGGATCTATTATAAATCTCAAGTCCCTTATTAACCTTCCCTCTATTGCAGTGATTCTCAAATGGGGGTACGCGGACCCCTAGGGGTACGTTGGGGTACTGCAGGGGGTACGTGAGATTAAAAATAAATAAAAAGGTTAATTAAATAAATACCATGCATGATTACAAAAATAATCTTAGTACAATAAGTTAAATAGAAAACGTAATTTTATATAAAATATTCCTAGAACCACTAAGGGGGTGTATTGTATTTTATAGTTTTTCATAATATATCATTTTGTTCATTGGTTTGTTCAACATTTACTTAAATTGAAAAACTCCTTGGAAAAATCTATTTTAATTTTTTTTCGTTATATTCTTTTTTTCATGCATAAAGATGAAAATATCCTTAGTTTGTTGTAATTCATGCACGAAGGAGTTAATAAATCACACACTGAGGGAACATCACTATATTGTAATTATTTATAGCTTTTTCTATCAAAAATGTCCGGGGTCGGTCAGGGGGTACTTGGCTGAGAAAATGTTTCAAAGGGGGTACATTACTGAAACAAGTTTGAGAAGCACTGCTCTATTGGATGGTCCACCTTCTCCACCTGTACACGTAACCATTGGTGTATTCATATTAATTACTCTCTTTGCTTGGAATCAATTGCAAATCTCATAATTCTATAATTTGTTGTTCTTTTAAATCCTGGTTGAAGAAATAAAAACATATATGGCTTATATGTTTTTATTTATTCAACCGCATTTCTTTTGCTGCTTAGCCAGTCTTAGCCAGCACTTAGCCAGAGTCTTTAACTCTTGGTAAACAAAAAGGTTGTTTAAACAATTTAACAAAAGTGGCAAACGTACAAATGACGGAAACCCATAATTAAGCCTCTAACCCATCTTCCTGTTCTCTCCTATTCTTTGCAGTTCCAGGTGTTGACTTCTAGCTCAGCTGAGGCCATCCCAACGTTGCCTTCTTTACTCACTGGTCTTGATAAAGGGACCAGTGAGGGCTTCAGTCTGGTGCTGATGGACCACGACCCCCAGCAGTACCTCCCTGACCTGCTGTCTCTGGAGAGAGAGCAGCTCCTCCGCCCCTCCGGCTGCTCCGTCCTCCTGATCCACAGGAAGCAAAGAGATCTCAGAGACATCCTGGATCACATCGGAGCGAGGCCCGACTGCTACTGCATCAAATCAGAGCGCCAGGGTGTGACGGAGATCTTCTGCCAGAAGGGAAGCACAGGGTTAGATAGGTGATACAACATGTACATATGGAAGTGAGTGCTTTTGGTTTGTGTGGACTAGATCAACCAACAGTGTTAAACTTCCTTATATTACCATACAATGCATAAGGTCAAAGAATTAAAGGAGCGGACATGAACTACTTTCTAGAATTTGTCAAGCTGTTGTTGTTTGTCGTTGGTTGACAAATTAAAAATGCTTTATTTATATAATGTGTCTATTACAATATGTGTATGTTTACAGTATTCGTGCTATAAATGACATTCCATTTCGACATATTAAAAGCAGAAAAGGAAAGTATTATATTACAGATCTCTTATTATTTCTGTTGCCCCTCAGAAGGCTTACAAAACCAATGTAACACATTTGTTCAGGTGACACAAAACACGACTTTCTTGTGTGTGTTATATCAGCACATTCACAAAGGGCTTGCACCATCCCTTTTCCTCACAACAAAAGAAACAAAGAAAAACACGACTAGATGTAGATCACTTGGTAACCACTGGATGGCGCTCTCTGCTTTTCAAAACAATACAAGCTGAGGCTTTGAATTGGGTTTGATAGAAAATCCCGTAAAGGGAAATGTCCACCTTTTTAGGAACATGAATATTCCTGCACTCAAGGACAGCTCAGTTAAAACCAGTAAACATATTTGTTGATGCAAACAGGAAATGAACAGCTTGCGTTCTGATTTATTCAATATTTGTTTTGATGCACACTCCTTCTTGTGCATGATGTGATTTGTACCCTCACTCAGTCCCCAATGTCAGTGTTTACAATAAAAAATAATCTTTCTCGGGAAAATTGCCTAACCCTTTCCTTTCTCTTTAGGCACACATCAGCATTCTTGCACAAACTGGCCATAATGTCTTGGACTCAGAATCTCAGCATTCACTAAATGAGGAGCATCACTGTTATCCTTTGGGCACAACTCCAGTTTCCTGATATCGCTTGTAATGGCACTGCTGAGGCTCTTATAGCAGCTGGAAAGCCATTACATGGTTTAGAGACAATTTAGTGCAGCATTTAAGTAAATAATATTGCTGTGAAAATGCAATTTAATTAAATGCGATATTTCCAGGAGCCTATGAGTGGGTCTAGACTTGAAGTCTTTATTGTTACACAACAGCAGGATTAATGTAAAACTATGAAAAGTTAGGGAGAGCTTGATTGCAGTTAAAGAGAGACGCGGGGGGAAAGTGGTGTAAGTGATCAGATGCTATACATTAGATATTGAGTTTATGCAGTACATGCCCAGGGATAATAACTTTGTAAATCCATCTAGTTTAACTGTTCACTGTAAACATCTCTACAAAGCAAAACAGGTAATGGAGATGGAAACAAATTGATGAGTTGCATGAATACTTTATGACCCCATAAATTGATCAATTTATACAGGAAAGCATTGGATTGTTGTCTCCTCCCCAACTGGTAATCAGTGTGGGAGGAAGTACTCATATACTTTACTTAAAGGGGACCTATCATGCAAAATGCACTTTTTGATGTCTTTTATACATAAAGATGTGTCCCGGTGTGTCAGGGAACTCACGCAGCGTCAGAAAATAAAACCCTCTCTCTTTTCCTCCTTACCCAAATCTCTAAAAACGGGGGAACAACGGAGCTGATCCAGATTTGCGTCCGATATGACGTAATATCGGAAATGTGGACCCACGGCCCTATCAGAGACGTTGCTATCAGAAACAATGCCCGACTGTTTTGGACGTAATATGGTCGGTGTTTACATTAGCATCGCTAACACTCAGAGCTAACCTGTACTGGAGAGCATGTGTGTGAAGAAGCAGGAAATAAAAAGGAACTCACCTTGTGGTATAACCGGCAAGAGAGAAAGCCTTTGAGCTCCATACTGTTTCAGAAATAATCCTTGATAATCCATGATATGGCGTTTCATCACGGCAGTATTTAGTTTAGACAGTAGCTGCCGGGTCCCGCATGAGCTCAGACCCCTCCTCTTTTATTATTTAAATAATTTATCCCAAAATCAGCACTTTTGAAACAGGAAGTGAAATAGAGGGATATGAGGCATGGCTAGAATGGGTGATCTGTTTGGTATTTTGAGCAAAACACTTCATAAACATGTTTTTTATATATTTTTATATTTCTGAGACCTATGCTATTGCCTAAAAATAGCATGATAGGTGACCTTTAAGTACACATATTATGGTCTTATACTCCACTGCAAGTAAAAGTCCTTAAAATTATACTTAAGTGAAGTATTCGCATCAAAATATACTCAAAGTAAAAGTACTCATTTTGCACAATGAACTTTTTCAGAACAATATAAAGTACAGATGTATTATCAATGTACTTCAAATATCAACAGTGAAAGTACTCATTATGCAGAAAGGATCTTTATCACAGTATTTGATTATTATGGTTATAATAGTATCCTGTTTTTATACATGTAAGAGCATATTAGTATTGCAGTTGGTCAATTTGGACCATATTTAGATACTGTGTAGTACAGTATTGCATTATACCATAGCAGATGTTATTATGTGTGCAAAGTGACTAGTAACTGTTAAAAAAACATATAGTAGAAGTAGAATGATAAAGAAGCATTAAATGGAATACTGAAAAGTACTTCTGTATAATAATTGAGTAAATGTACTTTGTTACTTTCTATTGCTACTGGTAATACTACTCCTGTTTAGAGAACTGCAGAAGCATAACCCTCCATCTGATTTGTAAGCAAAGCTAGTCTCAAGATTCAACTTTCATTCTAAATTTAGACACGTGCCATTTGGAAAAAGGGGACACCCACTCATGAAAGTCAAACTACTGAATGTTATTATCGCTAATTAGCAATCTGGAGCATTTCACGGAGGAAATAGCAACATACAGGGTGGGTGTTACTGTCGGTGCATTTTTTTTAATCTTTCTTTTTTGTGTTTTGTCACGATGATGAAAATAAAGATTCATGGCCAATTTGTTTTCTTTGTAGATATTAAATGAGCGTTTCTGAATCAGTGTTCTAGTTTTTTTAATTATGCATTTGATATTCCAGTAAACAACAGAAATGTAAATCACAGTCATTTGACTCAACTTTTTTTTAAATCTAATTTGCACAAGTGAAAAGAAAAGCGGGAGCATTTGTTGCCTGCATGCAATCTGTGTTTGTATTCATGTGTCATGCTGTTTATCATGTTGTTTTTGTACACATTTGTCTGTATTTCCTTTCAACAAATACACTTAGAGATGACTCTTTGATCCTGTCAGGCATGTAGAGACGATACCAGAATTACAATACTTTCTCGCTGTACACAGAATGTCCCCAAACAGCAAGTATGTGATTGTAATTACACGAAGTAGACCGCCTGTAATGATTGCTCATTAGCTTTCACTAGCCAACGCTTGCCAACACACCAGAGCAGGACGTGGTCAGTCTCTCAGCTGTCAGACGTGATTTAACATTTCCTTGCCCTCCTTCAGAGCAGTATACACAATGATGTACAATCAAATGTAAACAACAAGCTCTATGACCACCCCAACCTTCGCCCTTTTTTCCAATTTCCCCCAAAAATTCCTTCTTTAATGGGTTCAATTTCGGGGATCCCCCTTCATCAGGCTTTGAACTGCTGTCTGCGCTACGGACGGTGGAGAGCTGATGTAAACACAGCTTTCAATTATAAATCAAACTCTGAAAAGGAGCAACACTCCATTGCCCTCTGGCCCTCTGCACAACGGTCCAGCTTTCATAACCCGATGCCCCACATGGCACTGCTAGGAGCGTAAATAAACATCTACATTGGCTGTGAGCGTCAAAGTTATAGAGAAATTGTTATGCTACTCATATACATGTTATACCGTCAACAGTGACGTTCGGGGCGAATCCCGATGGGCCGGTACTGAAGTGGGCCGGTCGGACGATGTGGGCCGGTCGGATAAGTCACTAGCATGCCCCCGCCCGTTGACAATTTACTAGCGGTATTTACTTGCGGTACCGAAGTGGGACGGTCGAGAGTCCCGGGTTGGTTTTTTGTCCCAGTCCGCCCCTGACCGTCAATGACTCTGTGTGACACTTAGAGTTGCAATGTGTAAGAATTTGAGTTTCAAACGTTCAAAACATGAATCAGCAGTATCAACAGAATGTGAAGAGGAATCAATTTGAGGTCAAAGAGGTCTA
>CALSBZ010046683.1:1352052-1387612 GCA_943591055.1 Gobionotothen gibberifrons | reverse complement strand
GAGCCTGTCTGATGTGCAGGGGCAGATCGTTCCACAGTGTGGGAGCCGCTACAGAGAAGCAACGGCCCCCTCTGAGCTTTGACTTGGTTCCGGGCACATTCAGGAGCAGCTGATCCGCTGACCTGAGAGGGCGGTTGGGCGTGTAAGGGTGTAGCAGCTCAGAAAGATATTGTGGGGTCATGCCATTTAGGGGTTTAAAAGTAAATAAAAGGATTTCGAAATGAGTCCTAAAATGTATTGGCAGCCAGTGGAGAGAAGCCAAAATGGGGGAAATGTGGTCATATTTCCGTGTGCCAGTTAAAAGCCTTGCTGCGGCAAGTTCACCTCAATGGACTGAATGCAAAATATATGTTCCTCTGTGTCACAGATGGTAACATTTACATTTGACACCATATTCAGCTATCTT
The DNA here is from genome assembly GCA_943591055.1 of Gobionotothen gibberifrons. Taxonomy (NCBI): domain Eukaryota; kingdom Metazoa; phylum Chordata; class Actinopteri; order Perciformes; family Nototheniidae; genus Gobionotothen; species Gobionotothen gibberifrons. The sequence goes on along the minus strand of CALSBZ010046683.1, from coordinate 1,387,206 downwards.
GACATAATGTGGGTTACAAACGCTTTGCTTCTGCCATGTGCGAAGAATATCTTTTACACATGTACAGATTCACCTTTTAACATAATGTTTTCCTCCTGAAAGAGATTGTGAGTGTTAGAGAGCAGCTATATGAATCCAATCAAGTGCTCCGTGCACAGCAGCTCGTTAAGTATTCACAAAGCATTTTGGAATCACACTGCCTACTGTCGTCACCAGTAGAATACGGGGCTCGACCTTGTTTTCCATATTATTCGCGTTGCTGCGCGTTATCATACGTTATAGCTATTCTTGTCAAATGCAGACACCATAATAATCTGTGGACGTTCAGAGAAACAGGGGCTCTTATAATTAGACCAATCTGCATGCATGCTGTGTGTTTTACGCTGTTAGTTCTTGGACTAGAGATGCAAATTGGATCCCACAAAGCCTTAAAAGTCACCTAACGAACCTCTTAATGCAAGCTTTGATTGCGTTTCACTTGTCATAAAAAGTGATTTGAAAGCCCCTCTGTCTGCATTAAATCTCCATAATGAAGCGAGACCAAAATGCCATGGCCATTAGCACATGGATTACAATTTTGAATCTGCTGAAGCTCATTATGTCTGGGCTCGTGTGCAGGAGGGAGATTATTCAGAGGAGAAATAGTGGTATTATTTTTTATATTGGAGGTAACATCTGTTGTTTACTACAAAATGGGATGTGGTTGTGTGGTACAGTGATAATGTCTTTTGTTTAGTGCAATACACTTTAGAAACAATGTGGATGAGCAACAATTCCCCAAATATAAAACTGATTAAGTCATTATAATATTATAATATGAGCCTTGTGATGGACTGAATCCCAATGCATGCTGGAAGAGTTACTGACACCTGAATGGGAAGATGCTTAAAGAAGATGGTTATTCCGATTATTCTACATTTGTGTAATTTAGGATAATCCTTTTTTTCTCGGATCAAACAACCGATAAGTGAGTTTTAGAAGTGCTGATTTCTAAATATTTTGGACAGGTTTTTTAATCCTTAATGTTTTGCCCATGCTAGCTGTCACCTCCTCCTGACCTATACGCTCTTTATGCTAAGATAAGCTAAGCTAAACATCTTCTGCTCCAGCTTCATATTCAACAGACAGACAGGGAAATGATATTTATCGTCTTATCTTAATCTCAATCAGAAAGCAAATAAGCACATTTCACTTAAAGGTGGGGTATGTAATGTTGGAGAAACCAGCTGGAGTGCGCTAGAATTTGAAAGTACACAACGGGAAAAAATCTGCCCCTTCCTTCAGACTTCCTTAGAGACCCACATGGAAGGAATATATATGAACCTATATATTTTTAATATATGTCACATATAGGTTTAACATATATGCGACATATCTGAAATTGGACCCCTACATACAGATGAAGCACTTAATTTCGGACTCCAGCTTACCTGTTCCTGCCTACGCCCAGTTTCGAGGAAGGTCAAGCCCTCCCACTATTTTCCAAGAGGGCGTTGCCAGATTTTCAATTTCAGGTTTTCAATGATCCATTGCAGCTGGCTTCATTATAATTACATGTATTTATAACGGGGGCGGTCTCAAGTCAAGCTGGAGGCTTTCCCTTGAGCGAGGGCAGACCACTTACCAATCACTGCCCTTGCGTTTCAAACTGTCCGAAAGTAAGTGCTTCATCTGTATATGTCTCTGAACATATATGTACATATATATCCATATATGCACATATAGGTTTTACATATAGGTTTCACATAAATGCACATATATGTAAAACATATATGTGCATATAAGTTTCACATATAAGTTTAGCCTATATGTGCATATATGTTTATTTACACCTATGTTCAAGGATTATACACTTTTACTATTACATGTTACTTGTTAGACTCTTTTATCCAAAGCGACTTACATACTCAATACTGTGGACAATCCCCACAGGAGCAATTTGGGGAGAAGTGTCTCAGGGACACAACGACATGCTGTTCGTATACTTTCTTTCCGTGTGGGGAGCCCCTCCTCCAACACACACGAACGTGCACATGACCAATGAGGGCACGAGATAAGTTTGTGCACAGATGGAAGGCTGACAGGCAGGTAGGCATCCAGTTAATTTAGCCGGGCCGGCTCAGATGATTGGTCGTGCTTTTTACAGCGCCACAGCTTCCACAGATGATATGTTGTAATGTATTTATTGTCAAAGCATTTAATATATTCATTGCTATCGGGATGTTAAGAGCATTCCATGTATAACAAAATACATATAACCAATATAACAAAAATAAATAAATTACATACCCCACCTTTAAGATATCTAATAGCACAGTGAATATATGAAACATGACAATACTTCTTATGAAATGTGATATCCAAGTCTTTGTTATTTCCAATTGTGCAGTAAAAAACGAAACAAACTCAATACCAACAAGTAAAAGTTAACTTCTTGGTCATTGATAGTTTGGACCAAAGAAACCCATCTGTACTGTAGGTGTGGTTTCTTCCTAAATAACGACACCTAACAAGCAAAGAAGCCGAACCCCAGCTGTAAAGCCGTCTCACTGTTTTCCATTCCAACTGTTCCTGTATAGGGTTAGTGTCCCTGTGCAGCAGCTGCAAACATACAGCAGTAACAGCAGCTGACCTGGCGGGTCTCGCCTCTTGACAGCTCGCTGTGTTTGTCTCTGTGTTATTCCATAAATACGAGATAAGGGCCGTGGCTGACCCCATGTGTAGCTGTGTGGTTAATTGAGACGTAGCATCAGTGACCCGGTGTGTGCCTAAGCCCTCCACGCCACCACCTATCAGTCAGGCTGGGTAATTGGTAGCACTGCAGCCACAGAAAGCTACAAACCACAAGAACTAAAACGCTGTGATGGACAGAGCTTCTTTAGGACAAAGGATAGGTTCTGTGTGGTTTCATTAACAGCTAACGGATGTAGCTGATACTTTGTTAAATGTATTGTGAACAAGTATTGTAACGGTCTGAGAAGTGATTATATTTGGATGTTCATTTGTGTGCCTTGCTTATCAATTTATGATTTAGTACATTTGAGTGTAATTAGACAATTGTAAAATGTAGAGTATTATCTGAATAGCGAAATGTAGAATGGTTCATATTTGGGATGTGGTCGGTGAGTCGCATGACCACAGTCAGGTCATAAGGCATTGCCATGGCAACGCATTCTGTTGGCATAATTCTACAGGGTTCAAGAGGCGCACACGGTAAATGTTTCTCTTTTGTGATATGTGTGTTAATATTGAGCGTGTGCTTTGATTTTGCTAATGTGTTAGGTGTTACGATTTAATGTAAACTTTCAACTGTTAATTTCTTATAGTTTACACGTTGTCTTCGGAGAATGAGAGCGAGAGGGAGAGAATAAACCGTCAAAAAGACATCAGTATGTTCGTGGCCTTATTTATTGGACCGGTGTAGCTACAAGTATTTTGTCTTCATTTATCACGTGCATTTCAGAAGTGCCAGGCACGTCTGAAATCACAAAGTGCTAATGGAAGAGTTTCTCATTTTCATTCTTTGAGACAATATCCCTCTATATCGAGATGAAACTGTGGTGTCAGATGTGGCCTCTTTTTCTACAAAGTGAGTGCTTTATGAGAGGAAGCTGAATGGGCTGTGTCTGAAATCACTGACTTGTTCCCTCATTTTATTTTCCTTGTACAATAGAACCTGTGGTTTACTCTAGAGCAGAGAGCAGAGTTATTGGCTTGTAACGGGATAGTTGGTGCAATCAATTCCTATAGGTGTCAATAATGAGGAGACATTAGTGGATAAAGTAAGGTGAAGGTTACGATTAACACTTGTTCTTCTTGTCTTCACAGGAAGTAGACAATGGATACAGTTCCTTTACCAAATGTGTTTCCTCAACAAACAACACATATATTAAATATATAATTGCATTGTATTGGAGGCAGTGTTAAGCAGTTTGAAATCAAATTAACATGCAAAACAATAGCTTTGAGTACAAATAATTCTACATAACGAGATGATAAGCAAATACAGTGTGTGTGTGTGTGTGTGTGTGTGTGTGTGTGTGTGTGTGTGTGTGTGTGAGAGAGAGGGTTTTGTATTGTCTCTATAAACACCCTCACACAAAGAATTAGTAGAGCATTCAGAAAAACAAAAACAAAAAACACTCCCCCATCATAATCGAGCTGCTCCGAGCTTCATTGCATCTCATATTCATGAATCAATAGTTAATTTCTTCCTTTAGATCTCAACTTTCCTTTTGAGTTCAGACACTTTTCTACATTCAATTAACATGAGCCTCACAAGAATACGCGCTCTGCTGCGACTGCATTCGGTTTCATCCTCTCTGAATGCCATTTCCCCCCATGGAAGAGGTGACACAATGAAGAGCCCCAGGTATTTCTTCACCCCTCCTGAACGGGGGGGAGGTGGAGGGGGTGAGTGTATGTATGTGTTGGGGGAGATTGGGGTGAGGGGAGGGTGGTGCAGTATCCCCAGGGGAGGGCAGCACAAATCCGAGGGAACAAAAACGCATCCATATTTGGCAGAGCTTTTGTCTCCCCTGACAGCTGAGTGTGCGGAGGGGGGGGGGGGGCCGCAATAATGAATTGGATTAAATGTGAAAGTAAGAAAGCATGGCTCCTCAAAGGCCAGCATTCGGTGGGGATGTGAATGGGGGATTGGTTGGGGTGGGAGGTATGCTAATGTGTGTACAGTTTCAACACTGAAGTGAATCAAAGATGCAGTTTGAAAACAAATTGAGATTAGTGATATAAGAAAACTATTTCTCTTCTTGCTTCTTACAAGATTGAAAGGCCTTATTGTCGTATGCACATTAACAACAGTTTCATTTTAGCAAAGAAAAGCTAAACTCCCAGGCTCATCCAACAATGCAACACACTTAAAGGGGCCAATTTCTGCTCAATCTTAGGTTCATATAGCGGCCCGTCCACACGGCGGCGTGCGTTGAAGCTTCACCGCTTCTGCCCATTCACTTTGAATGGGGTGACGTCACGCTTTGCCGAACTGCATTGTGGTTCCGTGGCTTTGCGTTGCTCGCTTCAAAAGTTGAGCAATGTTCAACTTTTGAAGCTTCGACGGAAGCGTCAGCCAATCGAATCATATGCCAGTACAAGCTCTAGCCAATCAAACCGCATGCTTGCGTGTCCGGGACGGGAGATTCATGTGATTGGTTGTTGGTCGAGTTTCAGACACGCCCGCCGGCAAGCTTCAACGCACGCCGCCGTGTGGACGCTGCGTTTGTGTCTTATGCTTCTACTGGGACATGTCTCCATGCTTTAATGTTCAAACATCTCTTTAGTTTTCTCATACTGCCTGTGCTGCAGCACCTCTTTTCACCCTCTGTCTGAAACCAGAGCGCAGTCTGCTCTGATTGGTTAGCTGGCCGGCTCTGTTGTGATGTCCTGCCACTTAGCCTATCACGTCCAATGTGTGGGAGCGCTAGCCAATAGAAGCGTGAGTTACATAGTGATGTTAAGTATGTTACATACTGTAAGTAAAGTGTCCAATGGAGGCGTTTCAGACAGTGTGAGAGAAACTCCCTCTGGAGAGATTTTATCCTATGCACAAAATCCTATAAAAACACGCCAGCAAAGGGACAACCCCAAATAACATAAGGCCCTTTAAATGTATTTAAATGTAATCTCTGCTATTTGTTAAGCACTATGAATTGCCAAAATTCAGATATGTGGAAAATAGCTTTCTAAAAAATGATTGCCTCCCAAATGCTGCATGTCTGCTCCCCTGTTGTGCCTCATATAAGATATATGTACAAAAACCTCAAAAAATTCCCTCCCTAATAGGAACAGATGAGCATGGCGCTGCAGTAAGTGATACATATATAACATGTGTAAATCACCAGCAACACACAGCCTGTAAGCAGATTAAAACTCCTGATACCAAACAGGATAGTGCACACAGAGCTAATTTAATCAGCCATCTTGCTCATTCTTTATTCCATTAGTATACACTCTTTCAACATGACCTTAAGCCTCAGCGGATTCCTTTTATTGCTGCACTTTAATGTATAAATCTCCCAAAGAGAGAGCAGCAGTGATTTTTGATTTGCATTTTATTGAGCTTTAGATTGGCACTGGGATAATGATGAGATGTGGGGGGCAGCGTTAATGTTGACCACCCCGTTGGACCTCTTTGTCTCCATGGTGTAGTCTCCGCTAGATATGCAGCTTATAATTACTTCCAGATATCCAATGCTTGGTTAAGGGTGACCTCGCAGTGTGTGGCTTACATGGAAAGAAGCCAAGATTAATTTTATTGTGAGTGGAGGGTCACAGTTATTTGCCTACAAATTTAGACCAGGAAATCAGGTAAAATGTCACACTTTCAACTACGCATTTCATCCCTGAGTTCAGGTTAGAATTGGGCCACCAGATACGCTTTTATACACATAGGGGAATTATTATAATAATAATATTAATACATGTCATTTATATAGTGCTTTTCCTAGTGCTCAATGTGCTTATAACGCCCTGAATTGGCTGCATGATCAATAATCTGGCCATTGGACGATTGTAATGCTTTTCAAATAATCTGATCGGCTGTCTTGTGTTTCACCCATGTGCTGTGATTTCCCACATGGCTGCTTTCAAAAGATTCATAATAGATATTATTTATTTGTTTAAATATTACTGGCCTGGTATTGGCTAACTGTAGTCTTGACTGTGCTGTGATATGTTTAAAATCCAAATCAGAATCATGTGTTATGCAAAGTATGTTAACGGTCCCATGTCATGGCCATTTCTACTGATCGACTAGAATAGATTTAAATTGTGCAATTTCCCAAACTCACATTGGTTTCACAGCATCTCTGTATAGTATGTGTATTCACTCTCTGTCCTAAACGGCTTGTTGGAGCTCCTGCCCCCCCCGTCCCCTCCCTGTAAGCCCAGTGTGCTCTGATTGGTCGGGACGCGGCGAGGCTCGTTGCTGCGAGCTGCTGCGAGGAGCGGACAGGTTTCCGGGTCGGCGATACAGCGAGAACAAGCGAAACTCATCCTGAGCACAGCCGAAGTAAGAACAATAAGTGTGGCTTGATATCGAGTAAGAAAAAGGTTTATAACGCTGTGAGAATGGGTCTGCGGAGAGCATTTCTCCGCGATCCAAACTCGTCTATTACCAGCGTTCAGGGAGCTCTATGCAAGTCAATGGGGACTCCCTGTTAGTTAGCCGAGGGATCCTGGTGTGTGAGGTGCTCTGCGGATTGGTCCATTTGGGCCAATCCGGTCATTTGTTGTTGATTTGGGTATTCACACGTCACAGAACCCAGGAAGTAAACAATGGAAAATGAGAAATCTCCAACGAGGCGTTCTGGGGCAGCATAGACAGGTCTTTTCTGTGTTAGAGTTTTACTCGCTACAGGGTGTACGTTGAGGGTTTGTGACTCTGCAGACCGTTTACATGCAGAAAAACCTTCATAACACACAAGGGGACGGGTAATAACCAGAAACACATGACATGGGACCTTTAAGATATACAAGGATGTTGCCTTGGTGTATAATGGTGCATACATTAACAGAGTAAGAGGAATTAAGTAGTAAAGAAATAGCAAATATAGAAAAAATAATGTACAAAACTATGATCCAATTAAAAGATTACAATTTTATAATAAGAAATATTATAATATGATGAATTACTGTGAAAAAAGATATGCAATTCATCATAAAGAAAATACATGAATTAACTGCATCTAGTGCCAATTATCAACAAGTGTTATTGTCAGCACTTCATACAATGGATATAATCAAAACTGTGATATGTCTACCCTATTAAACTAATGTAATAGATCATCTTTGGATCCACCTCTGTTAGAAAGCAATAGTTTCAGATATCTATCATTCATACAGCACATGTGGTCAGGCTGGAATCAAATCAGTCACATCCAATGGTTTTCAGAGACAAAAACAGCATGGAAATCTCCTCAAAACCTCAATACAACTTAATCCATTTCTCTGTTTTCTATTTTGTATTCTCCCTATGTTCAAACAGTAACAGCTGTGCATGTTCATTTGGTTAGATGTATTAGACCACAACGTGTTTCTGAGGGGTTATTTCCTGGAGAAAAGTTCAATCTTTATGGGGCATGTTGCTCATGATTGACAGCAAGTGAACAATAGCATGCAGCAGTCACATGCAAACACTCAACTCAGTTATAATAGAATAAAAACAAAAACTGAGATCTTGATCAAACTGAATTACAGCTTGATGTTTCCTGTGATGAATCACCTCACTGTGTGGAAGTTGTTTTTCACAGTTTTGCAAGAATGAATGGCAGCTAACAGCCTTTTCTGAAGGGGGGAACAACGGTGCTGAGTTACAACATAAATGATTGGCGCGGTTATTCAGAAAACACTGGCATTTCTGCTTAATGCTATCCATCATTGTGTCAGTCAAGGGTTGCATATTTTAAGTATGGGTAGAAATATTGAATTAGATGTTTTTTAACCTCTCAGACTCTGAGCCATTTAATACAAGAGTTAAAAGGAAAACTGCTGTCTCTAAAATAAAACACCACCCAGCAATAATATTGTAATATTGATGTTTGAGCATAAAATAAGTGAGGGCCTGATCAATGGTTTCAGTTTCTGTTTAGCTGATGCTTTTCAGCTGAACTTTCTGTTTCTATAGCAACCATTACTGTCACAGTTCCATACCATATTGTCAAATCTAAAACAAAACAATCAGCCATCTTTGATCTACCCCCCCCCCCCCCCCCCCTCCAATAGAGTATGGCAGGAATGAGTCCTAAAACCCGAAAAAATGTGTTAACATTTGACCACCTCTGGTTTTAATCTACGATATAAAATACATTGAAATACCCCACTGGTGAATGTCTGAAGCTTCTTCGTGTCATAAAAACATTGTTTGCCAACTAGTGACTGACTTATCAACTAAACTGTGTAAATGACTGCTAAATAGCTCTGGGGCTAATGTAATGCTAATACATTCTAAGAAATGTCTACCCAATGGTAGGCTAACATGGAGCAATGAAGCTAATCTGATTGCACGTAGTTGCTTGTGGACCAAACACAGGCAGCATCAATGACAATGCTATTCAACCCTATACAATACAATTGGTGTATTTGTTGAATATTTGCTTTCAATTATTTGCCCTAGACCTCTGCTTTCAGACGTAGTTATTACCAGAACTGATAATAATCCAATGCAGAGCCAATAATGTAATATAATACATTATTTCATATATATTTATATAGAGAAGCCAAGAGTGTGCAAAGCTGTCATCAAGGCAAAAGGGGGGTCATTTGAAGAATCTCAAATATAAATCATATTCTGGATCTTTTAACACTTTTTTGTTTACTAGATTAATCCATATGTGTTCTTTTATAGTTTTGACGTCTTTAGTATTAATCTACAATGTAGAAATTATTAAAATAAATAAAAACCTTCGAATGAGAAGGTGTGTCCAAACTTTTGACTGGTACTGTATATTTATATAGTTACAACCTGCCCTTTGAGTGAAACCATAATGCTGATGTGGCCCGCGATGAAATTGAGTTTGACCCCCCTGCTATAGTGAGTTAGTGTTGTTGAGTCAAATTAGATGGAGACATGCTTAGCGAGCTAACATTGCTAGAAAGATGTCACATAATCTATATTATTGTTCCCTTCAAATGATGTTAACATAGCTGAGATCCAGAAGCGGGGTGTGGGTTAAACACCCTTTTTCTCAATCTGTTATTTTTACTAAATCTGTTTAACAAGACATTTTTTGAAAACCGCATGCAGCTTGCTGGCGCTATATTTTGTGGGACAAGAATGTTGCTATTGCCAACCAGTGCTACCAACTGCACTAGTACCCATGTTGTTTGTATAACTACTTAGATTACACACAAAAAAGTTGAACAATCTAAAAAAAAAACGTTCAGATCTCTTTCTCTAGTCGGCTGTATACATTCTCTAATGTGGCGCATAAAATAAAATGCTTTTACGAACCCTAACCCAGTTTCCTTGTTACTCCACTTTAAGTCTTGTTTACAACTTATTTTGTCTAACTATTGTTTATGGTTTGTTTTGTTTTCTGATTCATCACTTTTGTTGTCAACAGTCTATCTACAGCTTCCAGTAAAAACTTCAAAGACGAATAATGTCTTTAAATGTTATTTGATGTGTGTGTAGTTTGCCGTAGAGCTGTATCCTGCTCACACTGTGAAGACAGAGGAGCTGCTCTGTTCTCTGCAGCAAATCCTCAAAGTTTAGGAATGCAATGACAACAATTGCTCATGAAGGTTTTCTGATCTCTGTGGTTGGTCTGGTAAATTCACCCAACAAAAAACCCCTTAGTTAAGGTTAGAAAAGATCACTATAATGTACGGTTGTAGACTCTCTGCAGACAGTGAAGTCTTCCCACACCAGATCTGTAGAAGCACAACAATTGCTTTGCTTCTGGAAGAGGAGAGTGCTCGACTTCAAGAGGTCCCTTGTTAGTGAATGTAAACATCGCTCATTTTAGGTTCAGGGCTGTAAAGCTGTACAACTTCCGGTCATTGGCCGCAAATACTACAAAAAGCTTCCCCCCCCCCCCTAAAAAATAGCATCCTAACAATCTTAACATCATGTAACACGACACAGTGAAAGCTCATGTTTACCAACGCTTCAGTCTCGAGAGGACCAGGCAGGGCGGACGATGTGACATTGATGGAAGTGCTTGTTTGTGTTTGAAACGTGAACACCAGAATAACACCTCTGATAGACATCACACTGAAATGTTACCTGGTGCAGCTTTAGCTATGCCTCTCATCCAAATACAGTGACTCTAGACTGCAGGGCAAAAACAAAAACACCTTCGGGGGTGCGCTGTGTGTGACAGAAAACAAGTTCAGTAGGGGGGTAATACCAGAAACCGTGCACTCAGGGCGTCCCTTGACATCATTAAACTACACTGGAATTGCATGATATTGCCCTTCGGCTGTGCGGATCCTGAGAGCCCCGAGGGGAGCGCCTCTCCTCTGTGAATTTTAAAGGTCACGGCAGTTTCATTCCCTCCATCTCTTTCTCTCTGCATCGCCACTGAGAACAGAGCTGATGGCCTATTGAGGATATTGTTTTCGATCTCTGGGCCCCTATAGCGCATTTTCCGACGCTGCCCTTGGAAATGCGTTGAAAGGCAGCTCACAGCATGGCAAAGCACACAACACGCTCTTGTTGATGCCCTTGGTGCCTCTCAATATGCAGACCATAGATAATGGCATTCACTGCACAGTTGGTACTGACTTCCTCACCCATCTTTTGAACGGGTACACTGTCTCATACTGTGCTTTGTGTTCTGCTCTCTTGGTAAACAATGAGGGTTGCATTGATGGCGAGGGAAACACGGATAATATCTACACCGCATTAACCCAGGGGAGGATGAGCCTTCGTATTTCCTAAGCAATATCGTCATGTTTTTTTCAACAGGCAGCGGTACAGGCACACAGTTCGGATAGATTGAAGCTGTCTTGCCACAGATAACAAGCTTCACTCAGCCCTCGCTGTACTGCAGCAGAGGAAACAAGATATCTGCTCAGTTTGTTGACAGTCAGGTGATCTGATCAGGGAGCTACACACAAACAGATGGTGCAACATTTGGGAAATACGGTTGCACTGTGGTGAAATCGCTCCCCGGTTTTGTTGATTTTCATTTATCAGAGTCAAATAAGCAGTACGCAGAACAAGCAGGGAGGAAACAAATAAGGTGGGCAGATGGTTTAATCCATTGAGATGTACTGTTGATGTAAATTCAGCTGATAATTAACCAGGCTGTACGGAAGCTGATCATGCTACAAGCTCTGTGGCCTTTGGACATTAATTATATCTGAGTAGAAGTGGGTCATACAATAGTATAAACCAAAACATATTCACTTCTTTCTTCGGAGATTTGGATACAATGTGCATGTTTAACACAACTTGGGTGTGTTTGGGCAACAGAACTGCTTGGTTAGGTTTACAAAAAGATCATGGTTGGTGGCTTGAATCCTTGAGGCTCGATGAAGTCAATTAAAAGACGCCCTATTGTGCTTTTTGGGGTTGCCCTTTCCTGTAGTGTGTTGTAAAGGTTTTTGTGCATCCCAACGTTTTCTCAAGGTGGAGTTTCTTTATCGATATTCCCAAATAACTTTTGACAGAAATACCTACATTATGTACTTCACCAACTAAACACTGACCTCTCTTCTCTAATGGCGCATTCACACTGCAGCGCGGAGCTCGCTTTAAGCGTGCCGAACCGTGCGGGGCCTGTTTTGGGTTGCGCTCACACTAGGCCTAGTTCGGCCCCGGGGGGACTTTTTCGTCTTTTTTCTGGCCCGACAAATTTGTGGTTCTATCGAGGCCAACAAGCGGGGCCAACAACCGGGCGGAATATGCTAAACATATTTGACCGTGATTTAATTGTAATACACGTTTCAAAATGATGCCGAAGTAACAACATACTGATACCGGTTAGTACAAATCATGAATTAATGCTTTGACAAGTCTGCAGACAGACGGGAGGCGAAGAACCTTTTAAAATGCGTGATGCATCTTCTTATTACAGACACATGCATTTCCAAACATTCGGTCTACCTAAGCTGTAAAATATATTATCTCTTCGATTTACACACGGCATCTATTGCACGTCTGTCCGTCCTGGGAGAGGGATCCCTCCTCTGTTGCTCTCCCTGAGGTGTTCTCCCATTTTCCCCTTTAAACTGTGGGTTTTTCTCCGGGAAAATCGGGAGGTCGGCTAAGCTAACGCAATGCTCCGACCGTCCACACTCACAACAACGGCCTATACAGACATAAATAAGCCAGCGACTGTATTCACCATGACACAGACAGGCTGTGGTTTGTACTTGTTTATAACTTTTGTCTAGTTTCTTAACAGAAATGAGGAGCTGTGACTGCGAGCTTGAGTGCTAACAGCTAACAGCTAATGTTGTTTTTCTAGGGGTGCTCGTTGAAGATGACGTCACTGCTCCGCCTACACTGCGTTACTATAGTAACTGCCCCAGCTCCTAAACTGTAATGTGAGCGCAGCATTAAAGTGAGCCAGGCCTAATAAGGCCTAACCAAACCAAGCCAAACCAAACCAAACCAAACCAAACCAAGCCTGCAGTGTGAAAGCGCCATAAGCTACCCTTCTTAAACTTTAACATTCCTGTCAACAGTGACATTTCTTCACCAATAACACTTAAAGGTAGGGTAGGTAATTTTGGAGAAACCAGCTTGAGTGCGCTAGAATTTGAAAATACACAACTGGAAAAAATCTGCCACTTCCTTACAGAGCCCCTCCTCCTACACACACGAACATGCACATGACCAATGAGGGCACGAGATAAGTTTGAGCACAGATGGAAGGCTGACAGGCAGGTAGGCCATCCAGTTCCTTTAGCCGGCCCGGCTCAGATGATTGGTCGTGCTTTTTACAGCGCCACGGCTTCCACAGATGACATTTTTTTATGGATTTTTTGTCAAAGCACTTAAGATATTCATTGCTATCGGGATGTTAAGAGCATTCCATGGAATATAACAAAAAGTGTATCTTGAGCCGGTTTCTCAAACGTACCTACCCCTCCTTTAATAACAACTATTTCTTTAGTCCATTCACCTCAGCTCTATTAAGTGGAATATCAATATCAAAGATCTCTAAATAACCAGGTGTGTTTGCTTGCCTAAGAAACATTTGCAAAACCATCAGGGAATAAGTGCTGTCATTTATTTGAATGCACACTTTCAGTGAGAATATGAATAAGTGTGCATGATGAATATTATAAACGCTGACGTTGTACACAAATGTATTGTCCAACTTCACTTTCTGTAAAAGTAATTCCCAGCTGCAAGAGATGGAAACATGTTGAGTGAGTGCACACTAGATGTGTAAATGATTAATCAAAAGACATCAAACAACAAATTGAGTGTGACATTAAGTATTCATTCAACTGTTTATGCAAGTTATCTTTTAAATTGCTTTAAATAATAAATAAATAGTGTTGTTAAGGATATATAGCACCAGCTATACAGTAGCTCTGCCACAGGGGCAGCTCAGGTTGAATCCAAATGCATAAATAAGCATCGAACACATGTCCTTATATACATTAACAACTGCCTATCAGTGCATTAGAAAGCGTTTCTATAGTGCTTATAGACGCTAAATGGTGAAGTTATTGTAAAAGAAAGTGTAACCCAGAGGCAGTGTTGTTCTTTAGACTCAGATATATAATGCTGTCTCTATGTTTAATTTCAGACAATGAGACCGCAGTGTCTTATATTCTATAGCTGTTGTTCTACAGGCAGGTTGACTAAGTCTGATTTGCAGCAGCAGCCTGCAGGAATAGCTCCGCTGGGATCCAGGGATAAACACACACATGCTTGCATACACTTCGCTACTTGAGCGCTCTGATGGTACTTGTTGAGGGAAAGTCATTCTGTTGTTTATTCAAAGTTGCACCAGGCAAGATTCACATCTAAGAAACCCACAACTTAATTTGTGAAAGAGGAGCTGCAATAAGCAGTATTCCCAACCAAAATAAGATGCAGAATATTCCCTGTATTTGCAACAAGGTACATTTCAGTGTACAGTACCAACATGCTAATTGTAGGCAGAGTAAACTGCACTGTAAATGGTTGTTTTTCTCTCCTTCTGTGTAGCATGTCGTGCAACTTGAGCACGCACTTTACTGATAACATGTGGCAGGATTTGCAGGCAGTTTGAGTTCCAATTGCCCTCTGCTGACATTTTGGGCAGCAGCCGTTTCATTTACATTGCAGAGTGCAAATACTAACATAAAACAAACATTTACTGATCTGCACGGCAAATAGTAATCACAGTAGTCAATCGGGTGCAACACAATTACACTATGGGCGGGGTGTGGCACAGTGGATAGAGCCTTGGTGTTCGGATCAGGGGGTCACAAGTTCAAACCCCACTGCAGTCAGCATGTCGTTATGTCCCTGAGACACTTCACCCCAAATTGCTCCTGTGGGGATTGCCCTAAGTATTGAGTATGTAAGTCGCTTTGGATAAAAGCGTCTAACATGTAATGTAATGTAATAAACACAGGAACTGCATAGACAGCAAGTGCTAACATTGCTATTATAAATACAATGCCAATGTCGTAAAGCAGGAATGCAATAAAGAAGACTTTTTACATTTGCTGCTAGATGATGGGCACATTATCATGTAAAACTATAGTCATATATAAAATGCACTGTGGGAGACTGTTAGTTTAAAGGGGCCCAATACTTCTAATTTTCAGGTTCGTATTTGTATGTAGTGTCTCTACTGGGACATGTCTCCATGCTTTAATGTTCAAAAAGCTCTTTATGTTTCTCATACTGCCTGTGCTGCAGCACCTCTTTTCACCCTCTGTCTGAAACCAGAGCCCAGTCTGCTCTGATTGGTTAGCTGGACGGCTCTGTTGTGATTGGTCCACCACTTAGAGATGTCCCGCCCCTTCACAAACAATGTGTTGGAGCGCTAGGCAATAGAAGCTTGAGTGTTAGATAGTGATGTCAATAGGCGCTTTCACACCAAGTACTTTGCCGTACTTAGCTCCCAGTACTTAGTTCATCAGAACTCTTTAGTTCTGATGAACTAAAGAGCAGATCACGTTCACACCGGAATAAGTCCCTGAGGGAGGATTAGGCAAATGAAGTCACTTCTTCTGCTTTGGGTTTACTGGCAGGCCGTAAACAACTTCACGGCGTATACTGCCACCCGAAGTCCCTGGCCGGAAGTCCCCGGAGTTGGGGACTGGCTTCAGTAGAAGCTGCTGGGACTCTTCTACTGAAGCCTTCCGAGTAAATCGCCAGAACGCCGACACCTCCTCATCTCCACCGCTCCCATGTTTTCTTTTGTGTTGCCATAAGTTATTTTCTCTCCGTTGGTGCGAATGCTAATAATGCTAATGCCAGCAAATACAATGGCGGCTTCACAAAACTTTTCTGAGTTTTAAGGGGCGTGGTTTGCAATCCGCCCAGCCAATCAGAAATGGGAACCTTTTTCTCCCATGAAAGTACCACCTCTCTAGCAGGGACTACAAAGGGGGTGAAAAGGTTCTCATGAACTAAATTCTAGTTCCGGATTTATTTGGTGTGAACGCAACATTTCAAGAACTATCGGAACTATACTGGGAGAAGTACTCCGGTGTGAAAGCGCCTATTATGTTCAAAAGTAAACAAAGGGGTCCAATGGAAGCGTTTCAGTTCCCTCTGTCGTGGACTTTGGGATTTTAGCCTCTGCAGACCATTGACATGCACAAATACATATAACACACTACAGGAAAGAGAAAACTCCAAAAGCATAATAGGGCCTCTTTAATTTTCAAACTGGATGGGAAATGCTTTGCTCAGGGGGCTTTTAAAGAAAGTATGATGTTAAAAATACTTCACATAGATGAATAAAGATTAAATAAATTGCTATTAGGTGCAGTTAGACTTTCGAATAAAACCAAAGCTGCAATTGAATTACATTTGAGTTATCTTGCATGAATTACAGAGGAGGAATATGCTGATGAGAGAACATCTACACATTCATGAATCCTGCTCGGCTACAGAGAAGCAGATTCAGTTAAAGATTCATCGTGACTGACGCGAGCTAAAGAGCTGCTGCCTGAATCTGGCTGATTGTTGACTGCAGTTTCATTTAAATATTTATCATATGCATATTGGACCCCTAAGGGCAGCATTGGAAATTACAACAGTCAGTCCGTTAATTGCCAAAAATGCCACACAAGCTTTGGGATCTAGATGTTCCATTTTATTATTAATGAGCCAGAGAGTGCAGTTTGACATTTGTGTTGGGCCTGCACATGCAAATGAGTCTCTGTATAGGAGTCCAAAAATGAAACACATGCAGTGGTAATTTGATTTGTGCTAACAGAGGAATGCAGATTCTTTGGACTGTTTTTTTGCTTCATGCTGAACACGTTTTTTTTAGAAATCTAATCATTCAGATGTCAATGTTTTATTCAATCTGAACAGTAGCAGTTTCACTTCTGAGGAGGTCAGCTGATTTATGTTGGGAAAAAGTCCTGACGAAGTAGAACATACTTTTTGGGAGAATTTAAATTTCAATCGAATCAATTTTATTATCATTTTAACTTGCATCAGTATGCAGGGCAGAATGAGAGAGTGTTTCTGGGACTGCGATGCAACATCAATAAATAACACTGTATACACAAACATGTATACAACACAGTCCCTGAGCCTGCATACTCAGGACTACACACTGAGAGAGGAGAACATACCCTTCCTCATCAATAAGGACTTCCACCGTCACTCATTTTCATTCAACCCCACCACACTACATGCTACATTAATGTAAAGCCTCCATATCTGACTCACTGTGTTACATTAACTTTCAGTTTGTTATCTCTGTACTTTACACACATTCGTAATACTTTATACTGCAAACGTTTGGACATTGCACGATTATTGTTTCATACAATTCATCTTATTTTATACTTTTTTCAAGTTTTCAAACTTTGAAATATTTTTACATGTTTTTATTGTAGATTTTCCAAATTTTTATGTATGATTCTTGACTTTTGTAGATAACTGTTTTTTCTGTCTCTCTTTGTTTTTAGTCAAGTTTTAAAGGGGACCTATCATGCAAAATGCACTTTTTTATGTCTTTTATACATTAATATGTGTCTCCGGTGCGTCGGGGAACTCACGCAGCGTCAGAAAATAAAACCCTTTCTCTTTTCCTCCGTACCCGAATCTTTTAAAAACGGGGTAGAACGAGCGGATACAGATTTGCTGCCGATATGACGTCAAATCGGCGGCGGACCCACAGAAAGTTGCTATCAGAAACAATGCCTGACGTGTTTTGGACGTAATCTCGTCTTTGTTTACATTAGCAAGCCTCGCTAACACTCAGAGCTAACCTGTACTGGAGAGCACATGTGTTTAAAAAGCAGGAAATACAAAAAGGAACTCACCTTGTGATAAACCTGCAAGAGAAAAAGCATTTGAGCTCCATACTGTTTCAGAAATAATCCTTGATGTGGTTTAGAACAGGATGGCGTTTTATCACAGCAGAACTTTATCTCCGGTAGAATTCTGATCAGGCATTAGCTCCGCCTCCTCTTTTTATTTTTTTCAAGCTAAGGACCCAACATCAGCGTTTCTCTAACAGGGCTGGAATAGAGGGATTTCTAAAATGCATGATCTGTTTGTATTTTGAGAAAAACACATCATAGACATGTTTTTATATATTTGTATATATCTACGACCCATAATATATGCCAAAAAACAGCATGATAGGTGCACTTTAAGTCAAATTCCTGTTTTAAAATACTACTTTAATAAAAGTACAAACGTTTTGACACTAATGCATCCTTTAAGTACCAAAGGTTGTTGGTATGATACATGGACCATGTAATAATGATATATATTTAACCATTGTATTCTTGTATTCTTGATGTATTAATGATTATTACATGCTGGTAAATGTGGAGCACATTTTCAAGACTCTGTGTACTTCTGGATATCTTAACCTATAATTATATACTATTCTTCAGCTGATTTATATTTTCAAATAATCTGAATCTGTAAAGTAACTAGTAACTAAAGCTGTCAAATAAGTACAATATTGGATTCCAAAATGTAAAGAGTAAACGTTTTAAGTAGCATTAAATGACAATATTCAGGTAAAGAACAAATACCTCAACATTTTTGGTGTACCGTACTGTATTCAATACAAGTTTCTCTTTTGCTTTTCAGCTCTGGACAGACCACTTGTCAGTTCTCCCAAATTCAGACATCAATGGACATCCTAATCCATTCAGACTCGAGCCGTGTCCGAACGAATCGAGCCCGTTGTGTCCAAAATGATGAAATATGGCACAGACACAGGTCTTAAAAGGTCGTTTCTAATGCAGTCTCTAATGGGCTTTCCATATGTTGTTAGCCCCTGCCACCTGAATTCCATCAGGCCTGTAAAGTGTGTGTGTGTGGGTGGGGGGGTACCGGCCCCCTTCCATAAACATCTGCCATTAGAGTTCAGGCTATAGAGGGCGGGATTAAAGTCTCCCAGGAACCCTGACAAGATAACTTGTAAAAGCTTGTCTGAGGGTCAGAGATCGCAGGTATCAGCTGAGGTTTATTCCCCCTGTGAGCGGCCCTGTAAAGATGTATAAATCACCTGGACAGTTGCAGCCGCCTATTTGTATCCGCCCATCTTTTCTTTTTCTTCCCTTTGCGAGGCTTAGAGATCCAAACAGATACTTCCTGCACTGTAACGCCCTGAACGTTGGGCTTACTGAAGGGAGGAGATGAGGACAGGGAGCTGCTGACACAGTGACATTGATAAAGCACCACACCAGGGCCTGAGACCACTACAATTTAGAAAAGATTGATTATCCAATTAACATCTGGCACTATAGGGTACTTCGCATGTTGCGGAGGCACTAACAAGATGCAACTGTCCAGCCACGCTTTTATTTTTCTCATAATGAGATTCCTCGTTGGAAAGAAACATTTCATTAGGAAGTGGAGACATTTTTCATAATTACATTATTCCCTACCAATCATTGTTGGAGCTATATATCTCTTTATATTATTTAATAGTTTAACATTTATTTTCTTGCTGTTTATTATTATTATCATTTATTTATATGTATTCTTAGTTAGTGTCATACGTTAAAGTTGTTTCTATGCTCTTATTTTGAAGGCACGTTTGGGCACTGGGTGATTAGAGCACCTGGTGTAATTGTATTGGAGACAGGTGGGAGGTGGGAGCCAGAGCACTAGTAGGCAAACGGTTTTTTACCAGGGTGTTTCAAGCCAGCAAAGGAAAGCCATAGGAAAGGCTTAAGGAAAAGGGATATAGGAAGCCTGTTCGTTGTACTTTATTATTGGAATAAAATGCACAAATGGAGAATCTTGTCTGGACCTGGATCATTGCCCTGCGTACGATCCGCTAACTAGTGCCTCAGCGGCTGTATTATTTTAAGTTAATTATCTGTTTTAGTTCTATATGTTTTTGGCCGCTACATACATTTTGAGCATTCTCTGTAATGTATTCACCCAGCTTCTGGCTTTGTGTGCACCTATTGTATGGATTGATTAATGTAAAAGTTAAGGGAAATATTGCACCTCATCGCTCTGAATAGCGCAATAAAAGAATGATGTGAAAAGAGCGCATTCTGTTGCAGATTGAAAACCGGCCGGCCCAAAACACTGAAATCAGAAGAAACGAGCTGCACATTCAAAAACGATGCAAATGAAAAAAACACAGATATTCCAAAACACATACAATGAAGAAATATCCTCGCCAACTTGACAACACACACAGCATCAAAACATAACGGTAACGGGGACTCTAAAAAACTAAAACGGCTGGATATTCAAAGTTACTCTGTTTCCATAATTGTAAGTGTTTTGTCAGTAGGCTACCGGTATATTTGAAATGACTAGGTTAGCTACGTTAGCTAGCTACAGTAGCTTACAGCAGATCTGCATCAATATCAGAAGGAATAATGCTTGAAATTGTTCAGTTTCAAGCTTCTTGCAGCGGTTTTTTATTTGAAGCGTTTTGTGTTTGCAGCATTGTGTTTATGCAGTGCATTTAATAATACTAATAAATCATTGGATTTATTTTGGTTCTAAACTCTGCGCATGTTTCTTCAAGTTGGTGAATGTTTACTCGATGCTGCGCATGTGTTGTCAAGTTGGTGAAGAAGTTCTACATTTGCATGTGTTTTGGCACATTTGTAATATAAGTGTTTGGGCCGTTGTATTATAATAATAATCCTCACTTATGTACGTAAGACTTTTGAAAGCTAATGTACTCACACCATTCTTGCTATTTTTAGTTTTATCTTCATGATTGAATGCACAAATTGTAAGTTATTTTGAATATAGCATCAGTGTAATATAGCACACGGGGTCCTTCAGGGGCCAGATTTCAAAATGGAGTTCTCAAGTTGAAGTTTAAATTAATTTAAATGTGTTTTTCCGCCCTTTTTCTGTAGTGTATACTTCAGTGTGTGTAAAAAATTATTTCCCTTATCTTAATTAAAAACACAATTGATGCAGGCTGTAAAATGGAAGGCAGTATAATCTTTTATTCGGCTGGAAGTGCAATCAACACCAGCCGCCCGTTGGCTTGTGTGCGACTGAGAAATGAGATTAAGACGACACCTCTCCGGCAATATTCGTGGTCGTAATGTCACGTTACACAGGTCATTAAGCCAGCAGGATAACGAATGATTAGTCAAGGGCCACATTTGATCTCCCCTCCGCTCTATTGTTGAAGTAAATTTGTGTCAACACAATGGCAATAAGCCGCGCCATGTCAAGTCAGCCGTTCAAAAACAGGATTTAAAGTCTATTGTGTTTCAGCACGCTTGACGTATGTGAGGGAATTTGCTTCAGATGTCCCTAATGACTCCCCATAGGGAGTGCATGTGTGCACCGATTGATTATATGCCTGCTGCTCTTTGCATTTCCATAAAAGCTCTTAATGGTGGATTATTATACCACTGCTGATGTTTTGATTGTAGCATTGATTTGTCTCAACTGTTCAATAAGTACACAAAAACTCCAGGACATAATAGTGTTTGTTCAGCCGGGCTTTTTTGTTTACATTCATTTAGCGACAGAACGGTATGTTCACATTTCTGGTCAAAAATGAGGAAAAAGGACTTGTGAGGATAGTTTGATAGTTTCTCTCTAGCACATGTTGTTTTTACAGCTGGCCTGCACGTTAGATACTTGTACAAACATTTCATTTCATTTGTATGTATTCCGTTCATGGTATGCACAACTTAATAATAATTGTTAACAAAACATGTCTCTGTAAACACACCGTTGACTGAAAAGGAGCAGGGAGAAGAAAATAATCATATATTACCTGCCCCTTTCTAAAAAAAAAATAGAAATAGATGGTCTGTCCTTCATATTTCTTATTCACAGCCAATCATAACAGTATCGTAGGAAAATAAGAGAAACACAAAAAATACTTGTTGTTATTTTAACATGTGTTCTTCTTAAAGGTGGGGTAGGTAATTTCGGAGAAACCAGCTCGAGTGCGCTAGAATTTGAAAATACACAGCCGGAACAAATCTGCCACTTCCTTACAGAGCCCCTCCTCCAACACACACGAACGCGCACATGACCAATGAGGGCACGAGATAAGTTTGTGCACAGATGGAAGGCTGACAGGCAGGTAGGCCATCCAGTTATTTTAGCCGGGCCGGCTCAGATGATTGGTCGTGCTTTTTACAGCGCCACGGCATCCACAGATGACATTTTTTTATGGATTTTTTGTCAAAGCACTTAAGATATTCATTGCTATCGGGATGTTAAGAGCATTCCATGGAATATAACAAAAAGTGTATCTCGAGCCGGTTTCTCAAACTTACCTACCCCACCTTTAAGGTTAAAGTTAAGGGTGTTCAACTTACTTCCAATACACTGTTCATTTGTACACATGTCCATGCCACATGTTTATATATCACTACGGTACACAGTATTTTTTAGGCTTATTGTATCTTATACGTATATATTTTTCTATTACATTACTTACATTTAATCTGGCTGATATTTGTATCCAAAGTGATTTACAATAAGTGCAATAAACCATAGAAATACATTTTTCTTTTGTGATAGTGATAGGTTTAATGACCAAGGTACAAGCCAAACAGGCAGGTTTTCAGTCTGCAACGGAATATATGTAGACTTTCTACTGCGCTGATATCAATGGGGAGCTACTTCCATAATTTTGGAGCCAGGATAGTGAAGGATGTGTTTTTGTTGAGGGGTACATGGGTCTAACTCGCAGAAAGGGAGTTGCAAGCGATGCAGAGCAAAATGCACATGATGGAGCACCATTATATCAATTGCACTATTGTATGTTGCATTGTTGGAGAAGCCTGAGACTTAAGATTGTCATTGTCAACAACTACACTGTATCTTTTGTCCATATGACAAATAAAGCCTTTGAATCCTTTTGAATCCCTGAAAATAAACTCAGTGATATAATCTGATGATGTTTCTTAGACTTATTTTCTTGCAGATCCCAAAGGAAATCTACTTGAAACAGCTCATGAAGGATGATGAAAAGAAAGAATTTGTTACAGTCCCTAACAAATAACAGCTGCCAATATTTTGTATTCAGATTACTGTAATCCTCCTTTACATAGAATCTGTTACCCCTTAACCATTCACCTCTTTCTCTGGGAGCAATTAAAACAAGCTCTTGAAGCTCGGGTCCAACAGGAAGTAGACTTATGACTTCAAAAGCTGCGCTCAGATCTACCACAGTGAGATGTGTTTTCAGCCATCGCTCCATCACAACAGCTTTCTCCATAATGCACACTATCGGTCTGGTCTTTAGTGTTATCAAAGAACATGTGGTGGAAACAGGGAAATCAACATTTTCATTCCAGAGAGAGTCAACAGCTGAGAGCTACAAATGCTGCACAGCGAACACAAAGGAAGTGATTGGAAGTCAGTCATTGGACCCTGAGCGGTTTGATATGCATTTGATTTGCTCACAGGACCCCTGGCTGTGTTTCCTCATGCATGTGGCTGATATGTAATTTGGCAAGGCAATGGGGGAGAGCCCAGCATGTCATGGACTGTGAATTTGTATAACCCTATAATATAAATGTTTTCTCTCTAAAGCCTTCAAACAAGATTTTCTGTCCTTTATTTCTTTAGCGCTGATAAATGGTCATTCTTCAGACACATCCTTTGCATTGGAAGTGTTGGTCTTTTACATGCCTGCATGTAATAGTGTTTATACAAAATAAAATACCTCTAAAACTATTGTTATGACTGTGCGCCACATGTTTAAAATCTAGAATGTGTGTACTTTGTATTCATGTATTTTTTCTTTTAATGTTTCTTTTATTATCTTTTCTTTTTAATGACTGTTTTTAAATGCCTTTGTCTGAATGTCTTTCATTTCTGTAAAGCACCTTGAATTGCCTTGTGTTGAAAGGTGCTATAAATAAACTTGCCTTGCCTTGCCTTGCCTAAAAGTAGAAATGTTTCCACTTTGCTCTGCCAGCCATTTAGTTTAATTACATTACTTCAATTACGCTCTGATTAGTAATTCAATGTTTGAATTCCTTTGAATGCCTTAGTTAGACTTGTGTGGGAGCGATTTTCATATTTCTAAAACCTCCTTATGAGCACACACACAGCGAGGCTGCATCCCTTTAATCTGAACATCCAGATGAGTGAAAGAAAAGAGAGGTAAGAGGAACATTACCAGCCGACTCATGCTGGTACATTTGACTGTGATTGGTAAAATGTTCCTCCACACTGTCAGCTCTCATCTGCAGTAGTTATGTCTGTCCCCATGCTATAAATGATCTGTAACTGAAGACACACAGAGACATTTGTTTTTGTATTTTCTCCCTCACTATCAATTGTGGACATAAATAATATTTTTTGCTTTTCCTGCTCTAATATATTGCCACTGTCCAGGAGATAACAAATGGGCCATTTCCTCAGTGGTTCACCTCCTCTCACTAGGTCGCCTCATTGCATGCTTACATGGCACTTGAGACATGCTACCATTGATTAGGCTAATTGCCTGCCCAACCCTAACCTGCCCTCCTACTCCCAAACATTCCTCTTCCATTTGTCTTTGTGTAATGAAATCCCAAAGGATCCACAAGCTGTAGCACCCCACTGCAGGAGCTATTGAATAGAGTGACACAAATGACTGCTGCACTCTTATCTCTGGCCCTGTTAATCCCAGACCTCTTCCACTCTGCAGCCACTAACGTTATAACCCTGAATCAATGAGACGAGCGCTGGGATTTAACTGTGAGTGGATGGAGTGAACGGGGGGAGAAAACAAAGTGTAAACAGACTGAAGGAGGAGTAATTGTGTGAGCAAGCTGCATTTCATTTGTCTGCATTCCTCCTGCTAATCTTATCGCTAATGTGATGCTAACACTAGACCTTTGTGAGGAGGCACTTGAATTGAAGAAGACGTTTTGACTGTCGCATCAGGAGCAGTGTTGACTGTACACCATTTCAAATATATACTTTTCAACTTAACTTTCTGGCACTGAAGCCAGACAACTGTTTGCCCATTGTTCACAATAATGACAGCTGATTTCACCCCTTAAAATGTGGAGTAATTTCAAACAAAAGGTCCTTGACAGGCAGTAAGAAACAAAAGCAGGTTTCTCCTTTACCCATTGATTGTATTGGCTCAAATAACAACTATCATATAATACTGCTAAAGATACATGTCTCTGCAAAAAAAAATGAATCCAGCATTGTGGTAACTATTTCTTTAAGTAGTATCAAGTAGTGATAAGATTTAACATTTCAGTTTGACTTTATACTTAATTTCCTCAGCGGTGGATCTTGTTGAAAGTATAAAGGACAACCTGACCCTCCCCTGTTCTCATTAATGATCCATACATGTCCTTCAGGAACAGTTAGCCCTTTCCCTCTATAAGCAATATCCCTGATTAGATGATAACAATGATGATTGTAATGGACTCTCTTCACTTCGCTAATTACTTTGTGGCATTAATATACAATAGCGAGCTCTCACAATCAGCAGTGTGAGCCAGGCAGAAACTACTAATTGGATTTGTAAAATCCATCGCTGCTGTTTTTTTTTATTCTGCAGAAGCAGGAAAGATTGGATTCACTTCACCAACTCAGACACATTACTCTCAACACAAACAAGATTATGTAATGCCGAGGATTAACATAGCTACCATGCGGCTTAATCCGCACCAACAGTAAATCAGGGAGCAAATGGAAACCTGAGCATGCGGTGGGAGTGGTAATATAGTTTCTAGTTCACTGGGCTGTAGTGGCTTTCTGTGTTATGTGAATGCACACCATGAACCACCAATGCAACCTCTGCTATCTCCCAGCAGGAAGACCCCCGTTCTGAACTCGAGTGCAAAGCATGATGAATGGGACTGTAGCCCGTAAACGGCATCATTTCTCCGCCTGCATAAGCAGAAAAACAAGCTTAGCCCAGCACTTTGAAAATTAGCTTTAGCATCAGGAGGATGCGGCTCCAGATTTTGTTTTTCTATTAAAGGTCCCATGACATGCCATTTCTACCGATCATAATTCCATTGTTGAGGTCTACTAGAATACATTTATATTGTGCAATTTTCCAAACTCACATTGGTTAGCATCTCTTTATAGTATTCACTCTCTGTCCTAAACGGCTTGTTGGAGCTCCTGCCCCGCCCCCCTGCCCTTCCTTGTAATAATAATAATAATAATAATAATAATAATAATAATAATAATACATTTGATTTATATAGCACACTTTAAAGACAAACGTCATCTCAAGGTGCTTCACAAAGCTATACGGAAAAATAAGTAAAAAGATGTCTAAAGGAGCATATTGGATCAAATATGGCAATATAAAAAATATTGTGAGCCCACTGTGCTCTGATTGGTCAGCTCGCCCACTCTGTTCTGATCAGTCTACCACCGTTACAGCAGAACATCAGTGATTATGTGTTACCATGGCGTTTGTTAGCAACCAGGAAATGACACCAGTAATGACAAACAGATGAGAATGCTGCGTGGGGTCTGGGTGGGGTCTCGCTGCTGCGAGGAGCGGACAGTGTGAGCTGGGTTCATTTCCCGCTTGCTGTGTGGGGTCTGCGAGACAGCGAGACATCGCGAATGGACGCGGGAAGGGGGGGTGGTGCTGAGGGGGCTGCATCGTTTTATTTTGATTACGTTGTTTTTGTAATCGTTGCAAGCCATAATCGTAATTGCGATTAAAATACGATGAATTGAGCAGCCCTATCATAGACAGGTATTTTCTGTGTTAGAGTTTTACTCGCTACAGGATGTACTTTGAGGGTTTTTGACTCTGCAGACCGTTTACATGCAGAAAAACCTTCATAACACACAAGGGGACGGGGAATAACTGGAAAAGCATGACATGGGACCTTTAATTTATACTGTGAGTATTTTTTCTCTGATGGCAGAATAAGCCTTTGCAGAATTGTGACGAATTCAATGGGGGCCAGTGGTCAAGAGGTGTTTATTTCACGGGCCCCTTCCCCTACTGACAGGCTTTTCATATCTGGACATGATGTAGAGCCCTGACCTGGGGACATTACGCTTCTGGAGTGCAAACATAGCTCTTCCTTTTGAAATTCAGCAGACCAGCAAACGCAGGAGCCGTGAAGCGGCTAACCTCTCTGTCTTGTGTTACAGTTCAGAAAAAAGGGGGCTGTAGATAAAGTGTCATCAAAAGCGGCTCAAAAGAGTCCGAGATTACAGCGGTACAAATCAGGTCAAGCTTGCCTGACAGAAAAGGGAGTGTCCATATCTCATCCTCAACCTCCTGCAAACTAAGGTGATTTATGTGACAGTAGCCAACAGCACAAAGAAGAGGTCACTGAAGGAAGAAAGGGTTGACATGACTTCAAAAGTTTAAGTGCTTTGATGAAGATACTTCCACATGTTTGACCAAAGTGTATTGATGACAATACCACCTTTGTCCTGACTAAAATACCGCAACAACTATTGGACATTTTGTCGTGAAATTTGGTACAAACATTTGTGGTTGACAGAAGATGAAGTCTACTGAATTTCATAACTTCACCTACTATTACTTTAAACACTACCAGGAGGTCAAATTTCACATCTTTCATCTTTTCATCATCGTCATTCTTTATATCCAAATGCCTGCGAAACTACAACAACGTTCCCATCAGACTAACGTGCACTTGCTAACTAGCTAATGTTAGCATGCTTATATGCTAAAATAAGTAGTAGTTTTTTGTTAAGTAACATACTTTCGTCGCCGGCCGGCCGCTACATGCCGCGCATTAAGTGGGCCTGTCTGTCAATTAATCCCCGGGCCACTTTTCCCCCCCAGTCCGCCCCTGCTTGTGACACACGCTTTCACTCTCAATCTCACGCTCTCACGCTGCCCAAACTATTCTCACGCCAAAAACAAGATGAACCGGCGATCGTTTTTGGTTGGTGATTTACAATGTTGAGTTGACAGCTGCTCAAGCTCTCGATCCGCTCCCTCCCCGCCCCCACCACTCTTAGGGGGGGGGGGGTCAGAGGGCCTAGGTATAAAAGTCACGGCTCGCCACTGGCACGCGCAGATCTAAGATCCAGTAGAAATTATAAAAAAGTAAAAGTCTGCTGCTTATTGTTCTACGAGGCCAACATAGAGTCAAAGAGTGTATGAGAGTGAGAGTGTGTTAATTAATATATTTGGCTGTTTGGATTAAGTCTGTAGATTTGTGTGTGTGTGTGTGTTTCATGTATAGGCCTCTCACGATAATTAATTTGTTGGATACATTTTCCCGGAAATGATTGCGATAAAAGATGATATTGTCGGCACCGTTATATGACCATTTTAGACCACTGACATAATGATAATATATAATAATAATTCAAGTACATCCTTTCAAACTGCTAGTCACATCCTCATGTAAACGGCAATCTATCGAGTTCATTTTTATTTATCGTACAAAAAGTCAATTAATTGCTTATCGCGACAGGCACACAATAAAACAGTGGAAACAAACATGTGTTTGACTTTCATTAGTGAATGAAACGTTGTGCCCTTTATAGTCTGTGTCCAATATTGTGTATTTGTATATATTGTATATATATCCTATATATATAGATATGCTAAGGTCCCGCTACTGACACGATAGCAGTCATTTAGTGCGCATATGTGTAATTAAACCCATGATATCAAAATCTCACTCCAGCCAGGTACCCAAAGTTGGCAACCCTGCTTTAGCTCAGTACAGCCTCTATTCTTGTAAACTTCAAAAGGTATTAATGGAGGTTACCTAACAGTTATGGTCTGTTTTCTAAGATTAATATAGTCACTAAACTACGTGTGATTGTTCCGTGTAAATATGTCACAGTAAATCAGCAGCTGATCACAGTCCATCCTGCACCATGCTGTGCCCTCCACTGAAATTACAAACCATGAAAACGTCCCTCTCTTTTTTCTTTTCTCAACCTTTCCTCCCCTCCATTCCCAGCACACTTGTAATCCAATATCCATTTCAGCATGGAAATGAGAAATAACAGGATTAGGAAACAATTTATATGAATCGCCTCATGTTCACTCGCTGTTTATGCTTTCTCGGAAGGGAAAAGAGGGCTGCGGTCTCCATGGAAACTGCAGTTGGCCAATAGCGGGTGTTTTTTCCCCCCGACTGTATGACGAGCTGCCTGTTGAGACGGGAGTGAAGTTGGCTGTTGGAGTGCCTTTCAATCATTTTGTAAAAAAAAGCGAAGTAGGAATCAGGAGAGAGATTATCTTTGCTCAGGCTGTTTGGCTTTTTACTCTCGTCAGGTTTCAGTTCATGAGCTTCTTTAGACAACCCGAGCTATAACTAAATATGTATCTGCTGTCCTTGTCGTTAAATAACAGTAACTTCAAGCTGAAATCGCACTTTGGTTTTATGATTTTCAAAAGTGCTGTGGCAGTGTTACAATATTGGTTCTGCATTAATGTTCAGAGAAAGTGCATGCATCTGTGTTTTCTACTCATATCTCCCCCTTTTTTTAATTTAATTGCTACACAAATAAAGTTGATTATATAATGTACCAGGCAGATGCAGCTGAGCCCTCAGGAAAATGTGCTGCTCCCTGTTCTGGGCAATATGAGCAGCGGCCTCGAAACTACCTGTCGACATTGATCAGTCACGCGGCGGGCTTTCTCTGAGATGGGACTTGCAGTTATTAGAGCGAGAGGCTGTTAGATGGAGAAGCCTGTCGTCCGCTGCCTTTGACAGCTCAGGTAAGCCCTGAGGAAAAACTGCCCCCCCGAGCACACATCAGCCCTCGCCATCACTCGAATTTCAAGTCAGCGCTCTGGTGTGATGTATTGGCTCTCACCAGTGTGCTCTGCAGAAGGAATTGTATGGCTGTTGAGTGCCACAGCTGTGAAAATGAGGACATCAAAACCACACTGTAGGCGCAGTTCTTTTTTAAGGAGGCAATAAGTAATATTTTACAGCTCCTGGTAAAAGATGACGATGTATCTGGTTTGATGGGGTTGTTGTGATCAATATAAAGATGCCTCAACATTCATTTTGCACACGCTCAGCTCAACTTGTTCTGTGTTTAAAACCTTCCTGCTCCCATTTCAGATGCTGTTAAATGATACACATTTCAGCCTCATCCTCGAGTCAAATCATACAGCTGCGTTATTATTACTCTATTATTCATGGTGACATATTCACTTTTCACGGGACGTTTATGTTGGATTACAGCTCGTAATTAGCGTACCCCTCTTTGCTGTGGAAATATGACTTTATAATGTGCATGACTTTATAAATGACAGTCCATAATGGCTCAAGGGTATGTGAGGGCTGTTAAACATTCTCTGAGTGTAAATCTTCTGTCTGTTGTTGGGATATGATAGAGGGCGTAGATTACAGAAGTGTAATGACTTTTACAATTAGGTTGACTTTACAGCCAAGGTTTACTGTTAGCTGCTGAAGCTCTGATCATTTGGTTGGTTTATTAGGAAGATATAATGTGTGTTAGAGTTGAAATAATTGTCTTTGTTTTTACCTTTAACACACTCATCTCTTTTGCTGTTACCTTAAGAGGTGGGAACAATATTTTCCAGTGTGATGTTCTTATACATGGAGGAGGTCAGTGTGAATGATGGGTGTACAAAATGCAAGACTTTGACACTGCAGACTGGTCGTAAAACCTGCATTTAGTTTAAGTTCAGGGACATATTGTGGTTGATTAAAAGCATGCTGTAGTTGCTAAGTGCGCATTTTATATTGCAAAATGGAATATTGAAGGAAAACCAAATCTGTGTTAGGTGATTTATGTAATGTATTGCCTGCTGGATACTCTAATTAGAACATTTGCACATTATGCTGTTTAAAAACATCGTCCAGGTGGTATTATGTTACTTTCTAAGTGTAATTGCATTTACAAGTTAGTCGTCTATAAACGTACTTTCAAGGCGAGAGTGTTTATCAGAAATGTACAGCTGTCGAGAGGTTTTTGAGCAAAATGTACACCTGAATCTCACTACCACTCTAAATGTCCAAGAGAAGATGAAAACATATACATGTGTCTACTCTTAATCATAATATGTTACCAATTTGAAGAATTTCTTTTTGAATTAAAGACATCTTCTAAGTAGGCAATTTCCAATATTGTCTAATTGTGACCCCATTGTCAGAATTTGTATATTGCCTTGTATTTAGTGAAGTTAAGAGGTAAACTTCCTTATCATTTCATAAATACTGAAACAAAAAGAAAAGAAAAGCATAATCTTTCCTATCAAAAACTGATCATATATAATTATATTTTTCCTGCTGAAATGTCCTTTCTGTCCTGTTCATCACAAATCGCTTTGGTTTCCCTTATACTAGAAAGTCCTAGAAAGACACACTTAAAGTTAGGGTAGGTAAGAATGGAGAAACCAGATCGAGTGCGCTAGAATTTGAAAGTACGCAGCCGAAAAAAATCTGCCACTTCCTTCAGACTTCCTTACAGAGCCCCTCCTCCAACACACACGAACGCGCACATGACCAATGAGGGCACGAGATAAGTTTGTGCACAGATGGAAGGCTGACAGGCAGGTAGGCCATCCAGTTATTTTAGCCGGGCCGGCTCAGATGATTGGTCGTGCTTTTTACAGCGCCACGGCTTCCACAGATGTATATTGTCAAAACATTTAATATATTCATTGCTATCGGGATGTTGAGAGCATTCCATGGAATATAACAAAAAGTGTATCTGAAGTGAATTACCTACCATACCTTTAAATAATGTGCATTTAAAAAAAGAGGAATAGTTTCGGCCAAAACTAAACGGTACCATGGGTTCAGATTATAATTTTCCAAAGGGGGGTTCGTTTAGCGTGAAACACTTGAAATAACTAAAGGATAAGTTAAACAAGAAAGTAGAAAGAAAGGGAGGTCATAGAAAACTATTTCTGCTAAAAAGTGAGCAATGATTGAGAGTTAGAGCTAAACATTTCAGACTTTTATTCATGTACCTTTTGTTATTCATGTTTTATTATCTTTGCTTTTAAATGAGTGTTTTTAAATGCCATTTCATAATATGCTTCTTAAAGCTTTTGTGTAAAGCACTTTGAATTGCCTTGCTGTATAAACGTACCTTGCCTTGCCTTATGACCCACAGGAACCATTGATCTAGTTAACAATTTATATTTTTAGACTTAGATATTTCTTGTTGGAATTGAAAACACAATTAGACAGCTGTTATGTTTCCATGTTATCTTTGCTCATCTGTCAATGCAAGTCAAGGTATTCAGAGGTATTTGAAATATGTGTTAATGGCTCTGCAGAAAGGCGGCACCCAGCAGTCGCTCTCCGCTCGTTCTTATGCTTTGTGAGTATTTCTCTAAACCTCTATTCACACTACCCATCCACCCTCTGTCTTTAGAAACCCCCTCTGTCCTATAGACCCTCCCAGCAGGCAGTATCTCTCTGGGGCTCTTTCACCCCGTCAGCCCATCAGAGAGCAGAAACCCGGGGTGTGTGCATCCATCTGTTCTCCGCTGTGGTCCGGCTCCATCAGGAGGACGGGACCCCTCAGACTTGGGAACCCTTTTAATCAATGGCAGAGATTACAGTAGTCACGACCAGCTGGCGCCTGCTCGACACCGATGTCTTTGGAGTGCATGCAGGGGCCGGTCCCCCCCCCCCCCCCCCCCGCCGCCCGTCCTGAAGCCTCCCTGCTACGAGGAGGCAAAGCCCACCAGCGGACTGCAGTCAAACACTGAGCCTGTGATTGACGGCGCTGTTGTTGCAGAGTTCCCCCTCACAAAGATGTCTTACAGTGCATTGTAAAAGCAAAGTCGTGAACTTGTGTTTACCTTCGCATGGTGATTTGTATATGCTGCTGCAGGCTGGGTTATTTGAGTATAGAATAGGGCTGCACAATTACCCAAAACGTTATCAAAATGCAATATTGGCTGCTGCAATTTTTAAAGCGCAGGTAGCAGAATAGTTGTTAAAGGCTAAATCTGTGTAAAAAATAAAATGTTGAATGAAGTTTACAGAGATATTTCAGCCTATACATTGTATTCTACTTAAAGGGGTCGTGTTATGTTCATTTTCAGGTTCATATTTTGTATTTTATGCTTCTCCTGTGACATGTTCATCTCTTTTCACCCTCTGTCTGAAACCATAGCCCAGTCTGTTCTCATTGGTTAGCTGCCCGGCTCTGTTGTGATCGGTCAACTGCTTAGAGATGACCCGCCCCTTAGCCTATCACGTACAATGTGTTGGAGTGCTGGCATTTGCAGAACGTTGACATGCTCAAAAACCTATAACACACTACAGGAGAGGGAAAATCCCAAAAAGCACAATAGGGCCCGTTTAAGAAGAGAAGTTTGTTTGATACAGAGCCATTTAAAAAAGTCTCATCATGTTTCTTTTGATATATTATTCAATGATAATGAGAATTATAATTAAAACATTTTCAATCCATCCAGTAATGTGTATCATATTGCGACTACAGTAAGACAAAAGGTTCCCAACTAGTTCCTTTTTCAATCATGCAGCCCTGCTTATCTTGTTTTCTTCTGTTAGAGACAAGATCAACAACACAACATATTTAATACAATGATTTATGAATCGATGCTGCTTTCACTTCCCTCTTGTTTCCCTCTCGCTAGCTCCCTGTTGACAGGCTTTCCATACTTCCCAGCATGCATAATAACACTGTTAAAGAGAGAGAGATCTTTATATCTTAATGTTATCTTTCCAGCAGCGGCAGCAGAGAGTTTAATATTCTCGCTCATATTGGGTAAACCTCAGGCTCCGAGGTTGCCAGGGAAGTGTTGATAGAATTTGTTTCCCGCAGCAGCTGCTCTCCTGAACTCAGAACTCTTTACAACATCTCTGCTGGGCTCCATCAGACCAGGCACTGTGAGTCTGTGAGGGTTTTTAAAACCCACTTGTTTACGTCCATTCAGAAAACAAATTCATTTTAATGATGTCTTGATGGGAACCATTGATTTCACATGAGTAAGATTCTGGATCTGTTTATTTTGCACTTTTTTGTCTATTAGTGGATATATTTGCTGTTGCTACACTGACAGTTTACCATTGAAGTAATTTGATGTTACAGTCTACAGTAGGACTGGATTAGTTTGAGCTGAGTTTGTGAACTTTTCAGTATGCTTTATTAGAAATATAAACAATTTCCATAAAACTTGTTCAATCAATTTTAAGTTCACAACGCATCAAAAGACTACTGTATGTTACGGATAGGGGTGGTGGTGGCGAAGTCCATAGAGACTTGGCTTGGCAACTGGAAGGTCACCAGTTCAAGTCCCGGAAAGACCAAGTGCTACCGAGGTGTCCCTGAGCAAGGCACCGTTCCCCACACTGCTCCCCGGGCGCCGTACATAATGGCAGCACACTGCTCCTAACACTAGGATGGGTCAAATGCAGAGAAACCGTTTCGTTACATAGAAACTGTACTACGTAATGACAATAAGTTGAATCTTCAATCTTCAATACACAGTTTACGTTTCACTTTCTATAACCTTGCAAGTTACATGCTGCATTATTTGGATAAACGGGTTCTCAACTGGAAATATTAAGATAAGACTTTATTTATCGCGAAGGAAATTGTTGTGCCAGAGTAACAAAATACAATACACACAATAAACATAGCAGCACAACAGCAAAACTGTACACTAAAAGTGCAACAAAAAGAGCAATTAAACATCTACAGACAACATGAAACATAGAAACATAGATGGTCACACTCAATGCAATCATTAGCAGTATTTAGTAGTTAGTGCAACAACAAAAAAACGTAGTGGCAGTTA
The DNA here is from genome assembly GCA_943591055.1 of Gobionotothen gibberifrons. Classification (NCBI taxonomy): domain Eukaryota; kingdom Metazoa; phylum Chordata; class Actinopteri; order Perciformes; family Nototheniidae; genus Gobionotothen; species Gobionotothen gibberifrons. Next base: position 1,352,422 of record CALSBZ010046683.1, on the reverse strand, counting down.
CGCAATTGCACGTTATCATAGCATTATTAATAATACTACTACTAATAATAATAATAATATTGCACATAGTTATATATATATAGCAGCGAGTGTAATGCAGTGATGGTAATTATTATTATTAACCTCCTCAAGTTGGAAAAGCAACCAGGAAACAGATGCCATCATGTTCAGCGCTCTGAGGAATACAATGGTTCTGTTTTAGGGTCTTCATGTGTCCACATTACAAGCTCATGGACACGCCGAAGTCGAAAGAAAGACTTTCCAACTCAGGAAATCTGATTATACGAGCAGCCAGTGAATGCACCACTGGCCTTGGAGCCTTTCTAGTAGAGATATACTGTTTGTGTTCACTCTCAGTGTTGCCATCAGT
>CALSBZ010046683.1:1329847-1342052 GCA_943591055.1 Gobionotothen gibberifrons | reverse complement strand
GTTGCGTTTATATTTTTGTTCAGTGTAGTTTGGTCCATTTGCTTTAAAAGCGACACAAAGGCTATAAAGAAGGCAAACAACAATCAAAAAGGATGCAGTATAACCACTTCTTGTTAACTTCCAAATATACATTGTTAGTCATTGTCTCTCAAATATTGCAGACGGTAGTCAAATTGCTCAAACTTTCCCAAATGTTCACAGTCCCAAGGTTTATTAGAGAACCTCAACATGTTTGTGCCACCTGACGCTACAACGGCAACGAGTTCATTTTCTTTTAAGGCACAGAAACAAACACCCAAGGGCGACTGTTGACAGGAAATGAGAAGCTAACGGCAGGATTGTTTCTAAAGCCACACATCTGCACCAGCCTCCATCTCACTGAAACATGTTGTGGCTTCATCACAAAGTCAAGATAGTTCCACCTTTGCTCTTAAATCAAAGAATCATAATTTACAGGGCTGCTAGAAGTCTCTAACGGTTAAACATTAATAACACCGTTTGACACTTTTAGTAATTTAAAGAAATGACGGATGCTGTTGTGTTACAGATAAGGAAGCGTGATATGACATACATTTAAGAAAACCTTATAAAGGAGCTGACATGAAATATTTCAGGCCACCACAAACATCCTTTAACATTATTAACAAGCAGCGAGGGACCGTTCACTTTAGATTACGCTGTGATACTTCTTACAAAGCCATGTTTAGTGTAGAACAATTTACGTTTTTACTTTAAGTGTTACTTGATTGTGGGCAAGATACAAATACAAGTTGTTTGGAATAAAAAATGTAAACATGAAGATTAAAATTGCGGATTGACATCTCTTAAGGCCCGGACACACCAAGCCGATTTCGGCCGTCGATAGATGTCTGGCCGTCGATGAGCGTCCTGTCGCCCTACTCAGATTGGTGTGTACTGCACCGTCGTGTCTTCCGCCGCCGATTAAACATGTTGAATCGGGAGGCTGTCGGCTAATGGCCGTCGGCCAAAGAAAGCACTCTGATTGGCTGTTCAGCTAGCGAATCAGTGCATGAGAAGCGAAACGGAAGTGAGGGACCCAAACAAACTATTAAGAAGGCAAATCTGAGATTTCATTTAACTCCAGCTCTCGACACAGGTTCGGGAAAGCCCCATGAGCTTCTCGCTGTAGAGTGGAAATGGAACGCACACGCTATTTGTTGTTTGTTTATATCACGCAGTCTGTTCTTCTTCTCTCTGTGTATCACGCAGTCTGTCTTCCGGTTGTTGCCTCTTTTGAATGACGAATACACACTACCGCCGCCTGCTGGTAAGGAGAGTTATTGCCACTACGTGCTACTTGGCCGTCGGCTGAAGTCTTTGCGGTGTGTTCCAGTGCGACTGTTGGCCAAGATGCAGAGACGTGAGGAGACACAACAGTCGTGTTCCGTCGGGACGTGTTCTTTGGTGTCAGTTTGGCCCCTTAAGACCAATCACAACAGAGCTGGCCAGCTAACCAATCAGAGCAGACTGGGCTCTGGTTTCAGACAGAGGGTGAAAAGAGGTGCTGCAGCACAGGCAGTATGAGAAAACTAAAGAGCTTTCTGAACATTAAAGCGTGGAAACATGTCACAGTAGAGACACTAAATACAATTATGAACCTGAAAGTGAGCAGAGTAGGGACTCTGATTGGAAATATTGTGCTTTTCCAAACCAATACAAGTGGTAAATAACTGACACTAAAACATGTGTACCAGGCACATGTATATAAGACAACCAAAGACAGACGGCATGCAACACAACAATATTTTGAATATTTTTATCAGATTTAGTTTGATCTGCTCCAAAACTACATTTCTTCCTTGGCTCATAGCTACACCCTTTTAATCAAGTTTCCTAAAACTCAGGCCAGTAGTTGTGTTCCATAACCCAGCAAATCAACAGACAAAAAAACAAAAGTATAATCTACTTGGTGGAGGTAACTACAGGTGCAAACTTTTCCTTTTGTAAGACACTTTCTTTTTTTTTTTTTACAATTCAATGTTTCTCTTCGCCCTTATTTACATCTCAAAGAAAGGTTTTTGACCCCTCAGGTCTTTAGAGCCAGCTTACCCTAACAACTTGAACCTCATAGAAAAGGAAGTCCTTCAGTGTCTGACCTTTGCTCTTGTGTGTGGACGCTGCTCTGCAGAGTCGTGTTGAGCCTCTTGAGGGCAGTGCTCACAGTGCGCTCTGCAGAGGCCTCCACAAGCAGCCACTTTTTTCTCCTATTGACATTTCCCATCATGCCCACACAGCCTGCATCAGTATTCACAAGCTGAGTGGAGGAGGCCACTGGGGAGAGGGAGGAAAGTTAGAGTGAAAGAAGCCAACACAGTGCAGGAACACAGTGGAGCATTGAGCCGGGTCATTTAACTCCCTATCTGTACTCTGCTTATTCAGCCACTGCTGTTATCTTTTGGCTGGAGCTTCTAGTAGTTCATGAGTACAAAACAGTAAATGCAAAAGACTGCTCATTGTGATAAATGGGAGTTGAGGCTTGCAAAAAAAAAGGGAGAAAGATAGACAAATAGATCGAGACGAAGAGAAGTGGTCTGATTGCTCGAGCACCATCTTGGCCCCCCAAGCCCAAGGTCTCAGGAAGTGATTAACCCTCCTCAGATACCACAGGATGATGTGTACATGCACGTGTGTGAGTGTGTTTGTGTGTGTGAGTGGGAGTCGGGCGTGGGCAGCCAATCTGTAAGCCCTTCTCCTGAGGCTCTCCCTAAAAGTGGGGTCATCACCCCTTGATCTTGAAATTGAATTCCGATGATTCTGGTTTCCCCCTGTGTAGATCCTCTCCCCTCAGGGCGGCTTCACCTACACGCCGTGCAGACCTCCACTGCAGCTTCCTCCTCTCCTCGGTAACATCGGAAAATGGATATCTGGCTAAATTGGACACTTTTTGGTTGGCTGATAAGTAGCTAAAACCTACCTGTTTCAAATGCACAAATACAACAGAAATGGGGACACTTAAAAGTGATGCACTCAGCTGAGACCGAAGCACTTGTTGACGTGTGGGGATTATAGATAAAGTTGTCCAACTGTCACTGGAAACTTCCCTTAAATGTAAATGGTATCGGCTTATTTTATATATATAACAACTTGATCGCATGAGTCCTTCAAATATGATTGCAGATCTGCTGCTAGCTAGGTAGGTAGCTAATGTAGCTAACCTAGTCATTTCAAAATATTCTGACAAAACACTTACATTCAGGCAGCGCATTTATGGTGAATGTTTTCAAATGTGTTTTTTTTATTTCTAATGGATATGTTTTGGGCTGTTGTAGCACGTTTGCATCTGTCGGTCACCGTAGTCTCTTCATGGTTGAATGTACTTATTGTAGGTAACTTCCGATAAAAGAATCAGCTAAATTGAATGTAATGTAAAGGTTAAAAGTTGTGAAAGTTGATTATTTGATACCAACTGTACTGACTGTACTGAAAACATACTTAAAGCCTGTAATTCTCAGCAGACACACAGAAACCTAACCCAGCAGCCAATCAAATATCTTATCAGCAAGGCAATGTTACTGGTACATTTCTTCAGTTGTGCACAAAAGCTCAAAAGCAATTTAATTTAAGCTCAAAGGCAATTTAATAATTTCCAAGATGAGACCAGCAGCCACGGCCAAACTTCAATTGGAGCGCCTAATTGAGATTCTGGTTTTGGATTTGAATCTTGAGGTGCTCTGCAGACAAAGCGGCACATTTGTTGGCTGCCATTCACGGTCGGGGAGGGCGAGGCAGATGTTTTCTGGGTAAATCTGCCAGAGGAGAGAGCCCAGCCAGAGGAGAGAGCCCAGCCAGTGAAGCGAGTGGAGAAATGCGTACAGGAGTGTGGTGCTCACCACAGCCACAAACACACCGGATGCCAAGCGTGAGGAACCACATGCCACAGTGAACACAGCAGATGCAGCAGAAGTGTTCGCTGCAAGCAGGAGCCACAAGCGTAGTTTGACCCGTACTGAAACTCTTTAATGGACAGAGGAGGGGATGCAAGGGGAGATGCATTCATCCAGCTTTTCACAAATACAATGACACACAAAGTCAGTGTTAACAGTACAACTACCTTAATATAGAAAATACAACAATGCCTGGAGTTATTTCTATATGGAACATAGGGCACCTTTTTACTGCTAACATCTTTATACTCAACATATGTAAAAACAATTCAACATATTTGCCTTATTCACAATATTCAGTCAGCAACCAAAGCATTAAGCATGCTTTTTTGGATCACTTCGGGAATCCCATTTGGTTAGATAAAGATGTATATTTGTTTTAAATGTGCACAAGTGCAATGGACTGTGAAGTCCACTGAGACAAATGTAACATTTGTGATATTGGGCAATAAACATTGATTGATTGATTGAAGTGTGATTATGCTATCTTGAGGAATTACACCTGACATATGGACTCTTTTTTTTTACATATAAAACCCAAACCAGGATCTTTTCACTCACTTAAACTTCTATACAGAAAGTGAACTTTGGGTTCTAAACACACATTCAATGTATTACCAAATGTGCTATTTCTAAATGGGAATTACCATTCAGTTGCTAACAGACTCAGAGTAACATTAGCATTTGTTTAGAGTCATGTTGATTGTGACCGGATGACTGTAAGTCCCCTATTTACTCTATTTTAAGCTCTGTGTTGGTCCTCACAGCTCCTGAGGACAATATTTGGCTGTAAGTGCTCCACTATGTTCAGCAGCTACTTGCAAACATGTGTCTGTCTGCTGTTTGGTAATAAGCAGGTCGGTATAGCAGCCATTCTTTTATTTTGTTATTGAGTTGCTGCCAAAATCAATGTTGATGACTGAACCAAATCAGTGAAGTTGAAATAAGCTGAAAGACAACCGAATAGAACTGGATTGAAATAGCAGATGCAAAAAACATTTGGGCACAGTCAAACCAGTAAAGAAAAAAATCCAACTTGGTTTTTATCAGCTAAGAAAAGGACATAAAGATCTTTATATGTCCTTATAGGGCTGCTCGATTATGGCAAATCATAATCACAACTTTTCTTTGTTTAATGAAGTGAATATCTGAAATCTCTTTCAACTTGAACTTAAAAGTGAAAGAGACTATCTGTTTGTTTTTCAGCGCTCCTCCTGATCCTCTATATTCCCTCTTGGATTCCCCGAGTCGTGGCCGATGCTCAGGCACAAGCAGTCAGGTTTGATGCAAGAGCTCACATCATTACACCGCTGCGCTTAAAAAGGCGAGCTACAGGCTTAACAAGAGCTTTTTACCTCACCTTTGACATTTAGCATGTCAATGAAGCACTCGGTAACTCTGCAGCGCCTCTCCTCATTACCCTCTTTGGCAGGAGAGGGCCGCGCTCTTCAGCTCTTTCTTTCTCCTTTCTATCTTGTAATCTTTCTCCCCTCTCACTCCGCCTCCCCCGCCCACATTCCCACTCGCTCTCTCTCCAGCAACACATCCATTTCACTCTGCAAACGACTGCACCTGAAGTCAACTGGAAAGCAGGAGGTCTGTCGGACCAGTAGGGCTCCGTCTGTAGAGTGAGTAGTTCTCCCCTCCCCCCCCCCCCCCTCACATGTTTCGTATCCTAGGGGCTATAAGGCTCAGCCCCCATTCTTTCCCAACCTGGATAAAGTATGCTCACTGTCAGCACTTTCTGCAGCAGCCTGGCACTCTGTTTATTTTTGCAAGACACAGAGCTGAATAGACTTTAATAAATACCGTGGCCTGAGAGTCAGGGAGCCATCTGAGCTTGTCACAACTTGTAACTTAGCTGGAGCACCAGTTCAGACCCGCCATTGGGTGTTCACTTAACGGATGGCTGAGTGCACTGCTCTCTCACTGGGGCCCTTTTTGGAAATGGTTCTGATCAGGGGAATCACTGCCGCACGCATTTGACTGTGTCACATGTGCACAACCACATTTAAACCTCTGCAGAGTTTAGATGGAGAATCTGGTACCACTTTACAATAAGACTACCCTTAGGGTTTACGAATAGTTTGTAATTAATGTATTAATTAGGTTGTGAACACTTTATAAATCATTAATAAGCTTTTATAAGACATGAGATAAACAGGGCAACTGTGACCGGTTGCTTGCCAAATAGTGAGCCCACATTTATCTGTACTGCTAAGCCAGATAGCTTACTTTGTCATCAGCCAACATCCTTGCTATCTGCCATCCTTGCTATCTGTAGCCAATATAAGTCATCTTGCCAAATAGTGAGCCTGTGTTGATGTATGAAAACTATGTTAGAACTGGTTTATAAATGGTTCTTAATGATTAATAAAGTGTTTACAACCTAATTCATAACCTAATTATAAACCTTTTATGAATCCTTGATAAGGGTAGTCTTATTGTAAAGTGGTACCGAGAATCGTACATAGATCAGTCGAGATATACAACCCAATGACTGTTTTCACAGTATAAGTAGGAAATGTATTGATGTTAATGCAACAAACCTTTAAAACTTCTTGAGTTTTTTGCACTCAGTTTCTCCAAACATGCTTGAACTCTAGTGCTGCCGGTCTATAAAACATATCTTCAATGCACCAGTCATCATGCATTAGTAAGCACTCATACAGATACCTCTCTGGTTTGTTTTGATACTATGAAGTAGATTCCTGATCAAATCGGACATTCGACAGGTTCATAACAGACAGGTTCATAACAGACATTAAAAGGTTCATTTTTGCTACAGCTCAGTGCTGCTTGAAAAATATAAATTAGCTTTAGAGTTTTTCCATTCTGCTGTGGTTTGAATGGATTGCAATACCTGCAGGGGGCCAAAGCAGAGAATAAAATACTGCTTTGAAATAGAAAAGTTATTTCTGGAGAATGAGAAACAACATTCACCTCATGATTTGTATCACTATTACTATTAGTTTGATTTTGCTGTATGTATTTTCTCTATACAAAAAGTTGATACCCCTAACTGTTAGGGAATAATTTGCTTAGGTATTCAACCTTCGACACAGTTCATCATTTTCTCCTCTCACTGTCTCCTTTCCCACGGCATAGGTCTACGACCTTGGGTATTGCTGCTATCTCTCTTGAGGAGGAGCAGCTTGGGCGCATTGTTGTTGCCAGTCTATGACAGAGCACAAGCCGCCATGAGGTCGTTTACTGTTCAGGGACGAAGGTTCCCTGACGCACATTCTTTACTATGGACGAGAGCTCTAGTTAGATTCAGGGTTCATAATGTTTAGTCTCACTGATAAAGAATGTTGATTATTACACTCCGAACTAGTTAAAACCTGGAGCTGCAGAAGAGTTCTTCAGAATTGGTTTGGCAACCGCTGTGTCAACTCGTGACACACCACCTGTCTTGTGAATTCTCCGGCCGAAGCTCCAAATAAACCGTCAGTGTTTGCCATCAAAGCTCCAGCTCTCCTCGTGTCTCTCTGAGTCCTGTTTCCAATTGCTTCAGTAGTTTCCCCCACACTAACTGCACTGTAAATATGAAACGAAAAAGTTACAAAACATGTCTACAAGTTTCTCTAAAGCTCACTAACTAACAAATGATATCCCATTTGTTTAATCCGCCAATGACAGACATCAACATTGCCAAACTTCTTTTTTTATTTACTTTATAGTAATCCATACAAACATATGTTATTGTGCTAAGCTAAACTAACTACCTGCTAGCGGTAGCTTCAGATTTAGATCTCGATCAAACTCTCTGTAAGAAAGGGAATATCGTATTTCCCATAATATCAAAGATACTTTAACATCTTTGTAAGCAGAAAACAATTAGACTATTATTATCTTTCTGTCTGAGTAACAGGTGACTTTAGATCTTGCTGGTCACAGTTTGTTGGCTTTAATGTATATGATGTGAGTGTTACACAGTATCATTGATGTTTAGTTGCTGTTATAATGTCAGAGGTATCTTTAGATGAATTAAGATTGGATTTTCATTCATTTCTTGCCACCTGAAAATCAATGTTGACTGGGAGCAGCTCATTATGTATGCTCAGTGGTGCATTATTATTCATTGCAAACTATTGGATTGACAACAGCGACGTTAAAGTGATTTCTTTGGTGATGACTGATGTTTTAAGTACACGACATAAACAAAGTCATAACACAATAGGGTATACACGTAAATAACAATTGTGATAAACGCATAAATGCATGAATCATTTTCATCCAGTAATTTAATATACATTATTCTGAATTAGGCATACATTTGTACTTTTACTTTTGGTATACTTTAAGTCATATTTTACTTAACTAAGATGTTGATGCAGGATTTAACTTGTAATAGTATTTACAATTTAGTACCACTACTTTTACATAGGTTTGACACCACTGCTGATATCAAGGAAGTGTTTCAGGAAGTGTTTCAGGATGTGCAGACCGGAAGAGACCGCAGAATAAAAGCTTTGAAACATGAAACAGCATGGAGTAAAGGGGATATGGCTATTTAGTTTATCAGTGGACGGCCCATCATTTCTTTGTTGCTACTATTGACTCCTCTTCTTCTCGTCGGTGGGTTTCAGGGTTTAACTCGGAGTTGCTGAGAATTCCACAGTGGTTTCATCCGGTGTTAATCTTCAGAGATTTGCATTAGTGTCCAGAGACACCTTTGATCTTTCTAAAGACTTTGATTGGCTGTGTGAACGAGGGGGCCACTTTCCCATCATGCCTCCACTGGATTAAAGCAGGGGATGGAGGGAGGGGAAGGGGGGCTTTTTTATAATTTTGGAAGTTGTTTTCAGGTCAGTGCAGGCTTTCAGGAGCAATCAGACAAACACATTTCAGTGGCAGTGGCGCAGAGACAGGGGAAGGGGGCGGGCGTCCGGTACGATTTCAAACTCAGTGAACTTATGACGACAACGCTCACTGTTTCAGCGGTTTGTCTGAGTCAACTGTGGTCAGATTAATGAAAGTCAGAGAGCACAGGGATCAGGCTGCAGTGGGAAGGGGGAAAACCCTGAAACCATGAGGGGTTTTAGAAAGTTACAACCAGTGTAATCAGATCCTTTACTTAGTGCAAATACTATGGTCTCAAAGTACTCCATTTACCTTTCAAGTAAAAGTTGTGATTTTAAAATTCTACACAAGCAAAAGTACAAAAGTTATAGCTTATCAGAACGATATAAAGTACACACCAGCTAAATGTACTTCAAATATCAACAGTGAAAGTACTCGTAAAGCAGAATAGATATTTTTATTTTATTATTTTGGTTATTATGTTATTCTGTTTTTATGTGTTGTAGTTTGTCAATGTGGACCAAATGTAGATAGTGTGTAGATTACAGTATACAGTACTTAATTAAACCACATCAGCATATATGAGTTATTATGTGGACTGTGAGTAGTGTACAAATACAATGTAGTGGAGTACAAAGTATTATAAGAAGTATAAAGTAGCAGTACATAGAAATACTCATGTGAAAAACAACACTTGAGTAAATGTACTTTGTTACTTTCCACCACTGGTTGTAACAAAAAAACTGAATTGACCTAAGTCTAAAACTCGATAATGCACTTTCTTTCACTCAAAAGCACACAAAACGATGTCTGATCCCTCAGAAACGGTATTTTTAACTCACAGTCACATGTTGTTACCATGGATTTTCACCCTCTGTGGTGTGAAAGCCATCTTTGAGAGCAATCATTAACAGCAGAGCCTCTTTGCTGACTCAAATCCTTTGGGCTTCACCGACAGCTGGTCTCTGCCCCCCCCCCCCCACCTCCTCCCCCTTCGTCCATGCTTCACCTTTCAGGAGAAATCAGAGCTCGTAAACATCGTTTCAGTGATGCCTGAAACAAGTTTCCATGCCACATTAATGTGTGCAGCAGCGAGAGCGAGTCTCTGGTGGAACAGCTGCCACCCTGTCTGCTGGCAGCAGCGCCGGGGTACATTTGCCATTAATTTGTCGCACCTGACAGACGACTCTGCTGGGTACCCTCCGTCTACACCACTTTGCTGCTTTGTGCCTGGGAGGGACATATCTTGCCCTTGTGAGAATAAGCCTGAAATATGGTTAGGGAAGAGAATGGTACAAAATAAGAGCCCGGGGCCTGATTCATTTCATGTGTATCTAGGCCAGACCGCATGATATGGTGGAAAGTTAGGACTGCAGGGATAAAGTCCATGGGGTAAAACCCGCAGCACCACCTTTGGATGTAACTGGGACGACTTCCCCACCTTAGCCAAGTCAGAAATAAGACCCCATCCAGAGAGTTTGAGTCCAAGCCCAAATGGAAATGAAACAAAGTCACAAAGTCTTCCTTTAGAATAGTTGTGGAAGAAGTGTTGAGACCTATTTAGGTATAACTAGCAGCACTAAATTGTACAAAATAACTCTGTTTAAACTGTTAAAAAAGTCTCCTTGTGTCTTGTCTGGTCCTACTTCCTGTGTTTGCCTCCCTGTCTTTAGTTTCCCTGGTGTGTGTGATTGTCTGATTGTGTTCACCTGTTGCCCTTGTGTTTCTGCCTCCCCTGCCCAGCTGTGTCTTGTCCTGTGATTACCCTTCTGTGTATTTAGTCTTGTCTTCCCCTGTGCTCCATGTCTGTTTGTCGTCTCTTCGTGCCCATGTTCCCTGCCTCGCCTATGCTCGTCTATGCTCGTCCTGTCTCCATGCCAGTAGCCTGCTTCCCAGCGATTACATATCTTGTCTCAAGTCTGATTCATGCTCCTGAAATTCTTTGTAAGTTTTGTTCCTCACTTAGTGAGCGATTTTCTTTGTGACTTTTTTTAGCCTTTTTTGTCACCTCGTTAAGAGTGTCGATCTTTTTTTGTATACCTATTTTGGAATAAAAGTATATTACTCATACTTTACCTCTGTCTCCCGGGTCGTGCATTTGAGTCCTTATCCTTGTGTTTCCTAGTTCGTGACAAAAGTACAATTCCTTCATTCAAAAAGGACATAATGCTTGGCCTCCTAATAAACGTATTGGACCAAAAGTAAAAGTACTCATTAGCCACTTTCACACCAAGTACTTTACCGTACTCAGTGCCCGGCACTTAGTTCCCGGCACTTAGTTCCCAGCACTTAGTTCCCAGCACTTAGTACCCCCATGGAACTAAGAGCCATGTGTTGCCATAAGTTATTCTCTCTCCGTTGGTGCGCAGGGCTAATGCTAATGCTAATAATGCTAATGCCAGCAAATGCAATGGCAGCTTCAAAAAACGTTTCAGAGTTTTACGGGGCGTGGTTTGCAATTCGCCCAGACAATCAGAAATTGGTTCTTTTTCCCCCCAGGATAGTACCACCTCTCTAGCAGGCACTAGCAATAGCCGCGTTCACACCGAGTACTTTGCTGTACTTAGTTCCCGGCACTTAATACCCCAGGGCACTAAGTACAGACCGCGTTCACACCGGAATAAATTCCCTGAGGGAAGATTACGCAAATGAGCCGCTGACGTCACTTCGTCTTCTTCTGCTTTGGGTTTACTGGCAGGCCGCAAACCACTTCACGGCGTATACTGCCGCCCGAAGTCCCCGGCCGGAAGTCCCCGGCCGGAAGTCCCCGGCCGGAAGTCCCTGGAGTTGGGGACTGGCTTCAGTAGAAGCTGCTGGGACTCCCAGCAGCTTCTACTGAAGCCTTCCGAGTAAATCGCCAGAACGCCGACACCTCCTCATCACTCCACCGCTCCCATGTTTTCTTTTGTGTTGCCATAAATTATTCTCTCTCCGTTGGTGCGCGGGGCTAATGCTAATGCTAATAATGCTAATGCCAGCAAATACAATGGCGGCTTCAAAAAACTTTTCTGAGTTTTACGGGGCGTGGTTTGCAATTCGCCCAGCCAATCAGAAATTGGTATTTGTTTTCCCCCCAGGATAGTACCACCTCTCTAGCAGGCACTAAAAAGGGGGTAAAAGTTCTCATGAACTAAGTTCTCTTTTTGGTGTGAACGCAAAATTCCAGGCACTAACGGAACTAAACGGGAAAAGTACGGGTAAAAGTGCTCCGGTGTGAAAGCGCCTGTAGTGCGTAATGGGCCATTTCAAAATCATATAAGATGGTAAAAGTGGAACTTATTTGAATTACTTTATACCTTGATCTACTGTAGGGCTGCTCAATTAATCGTATTTTGATCGCAATTACGATTTTGGCTTGCAACGATTATGAAAACAACATAATCGAAATAAAATGATTATTTATTTTATTTTTTATTTATTTAAATATTTTTTTTATTGGTTTTTCAGTTGAATTATACTTAAAGTTCAGGGTAATCAACTGTTAAAAACATACT
>CALSBZ010046683.1:1289614-1324847 GCA_943591055.1 Gobionotothen gibberifrons | reverse complement strand
ACTTACTTGAATCAAAACCAAAATATGTTCCTAAACAAGCATGTCAGTAACCCTATCCCTTACTTTAAATTGAACAGTGATTAGGAGGAGATTCAGGTGATAAGGTGGCGGGGGGGGGGGGGTTACCTTGGTTGGTGATTGGCTAATGGTTACACAAGCCAAAAAATCGTTATGACTTCATCAAGTGGCCAACATCTGATCGGCTCATTTTCAAACAGGTCACGTTTATCTTTTTCTTAAACGAACCGAGTCCTTTAAGGTGATTAGCTGTGGCATGTTTTAAAGCTGCTGCCATGCTACCGTTTCACTAACGTTAAATGAAGCGGTCAGATATGTCGTCACTGGCAATCGTCTGTTTGTTGTTGAGGTGTATTGTGTAATAGAAAACATACAATCTGGCAACAAAACACAGCCTTCAAAACGTGCTTTCTGTTGAAAATACGTGGGTTTAATAGAGACAAGGTCCACCTATACTTGTGCTTCCACTGTGTCCTCACGGGCAAACTGTATCCAACCTGAAACGATCCCGCAGGCAATAAGACTGTTAAACAACTGAACTGCTGAAACAATGTCATAACATTCATCTGCTACTTAGTGATTATTTATCTATTATCTAATATATCATTCCAATAACTTGTATATAGACTCGTATTGCACTATTCCACTTTTCTTTCTCTCACTTTTTTAAAAACGATTTTTCTTTTTGTATTACTTTTAATATAGTATATTTTAATATTGTTTTAATATTGTCTGCTTATCTGTATGATTGTGTTGCATTGTTGGAGAAGCCTGTGACTTAAGATTTTCAACGACATAATTACTCTGTAGCTATGTTAGTTTGACAATAAAGAACCTTGAACCTTGAACCTTGAACCTTGAACCTTGAACGATGTCCTCTCCCAACACAAAGCTGTGTCTTGCATTGAATTGAAACGCTCAGTACTCGTAGCCTCTAACTGAATCTCTGTACCGCCGTTTCTCCCCACATGCCTGCCTTGGCAAACATTTCTTGCAGCTGTTTCACATTCAAGGTTTTCCAGTAGTTTTCCAGTATTGTGAAGCAGCTATAGGAACTGTGTTTATCCCTGAGGTTAGCTTAGTTACAGATGCTATTCCTCAATGAAAACCGGTCACCTGATATATCTGTTGGAGGAGCTGCAGAGAGGCATTTCCTCCAAAATAGCAAACTTCCAGCATGTCATGAAGGTAACATCACCTTTAAACCTGCCATGCTGTCCACCATTGAGTGCTCATGGTTGCTCACTGCAGCTTGTCTCTCCACCTCACATTGAAAACACATCCATCCTCACATTTCTTTCCTTTCAATCCCTTTTCCAGCTATACACCGATCGTCTCTCTCCCCTTTGTGCCTCTCTCTCTCTCGCATTCACACTTTATGTCTCCCCACTGTCCATCTCCCACACTCCAACATCTCTTCTATCCCCAGTTGTATGGAAGATGAGGTAAAAGGAAGAAAGAAAGGCACCCTTTAACCTTTCCCTCATCTTCTTTTCTTTTTTGAAAGCTAGCCTTTGTGGAGCTTGGGGAGCTGCTCCAGTGTCTGCAGCCGCAGCCGGGCTCTTTTCATCGGGAGAGGTTTGAAATCTAACTGACCCTATTCATGCACTGCCAGGCCTCTGCTTGTACGCATGCTACATAATACGAGGCAATGCAGCGACTGGGGAATGTGAGTTATTCAGGGGAGGGGTAGACAACAGTAAAGGAGCACAGAGGGAGTTACAGGGATTTAAAATACTGAGTTTTACAAGTAGAAACCTTTTAACCTATATATGTGCCCTTAAAGGTCCCCTATTATACTATTTTTCATCAATTTTCATCGGTCTCAGATATATACAAAACATGTCTCTGAAGTGTTTGGCTCAAAACACCAAACAGATCATTGCAGCATCCCATGATCCCCTCTGTTTCAGCCCTGTTTCAAAAGTGCTGATTCTCTGTCTGTTACTTTAGATGAAAATAAGGAGCCCCTCCCCACGCCCCTCTGAGAGATATTTGGTTAGAAAGAACTCAATGGTGCTCTAGGAGGAGATTCAGGTGATAAGGTGGGGGGGGGGGGGGTTACCTTGGTTGGTGATTGGCTAATGGTTACACAAACATCGTTATGACATCATAAAGTGGCCAAAATCTGATCAGCTAATTTTCAGACAGGTTTTTTATATAAATGGATCAGGACAAAAAGAGAGAGAATCTTTGTTCCTGAAACGTTTAGAATCTCTTTACACAGAGGGGACACATGGTTATGTATACAAGACAGGAACAAGTGGATTTTGCATAATAGGTGACCTTTAAGATCATCATCCACTAACTGTACAGTATCACAGATTATTAGTGTGACTTTCAAGATGAAGTTGTAAACTGGCTAGGGTTCTAAAATGTTTTATTTTCATGTTGGATACATTTGACTTAGTATGCATGCTGTTGTCTTTTGGCCTGCACTTTCTCTGTCAGTAACAATCCAAGAGTAGAATGTCTTTCTTTTTTGGGGTAAAAGGTAATTTTCTCTGGACGATTCTCTTCTGTATAGATGAAACAGTCCCTGGGCAAGACACTTCACCCAAATTGCTCCTGTGGGGATTGTCCACAGTATTGAGAATGTAAGTCGCTTTGGGTAAAAGCGTCTAACAAGTCGTGACATGTCATGTAATGTAATAACTGCTATTACCAGTCAGGCTTTTATTATCTTGCAATTCAAACTGAAATCCAATGCATCTCCTGAGAACTCATTTCATAATTTTTTGTGTGAGGCATTGTAACCATTCAGAGCAGTCTCTGATGTGAGGATGAAACCCTTATTTTGCTTGCCCGTCTCTCTGTGGTTTCCAGTTTCATGTTAGTATGAGCTGATGTTATGCTGGCGGAAAGACTGCAGTGGTGGTATGTGCAAAGCGGGCGGTAATGACACTGAAAAGGCAGGGCAAATCAAAAATAATGAGCTACATGGGTTGTTCCTCTTTCACCTGTCAACGCTACTAACATAATAAAGTTAATAAATTGGCCCTCTTCAGTTTCTTTTCATGTGCATGAAAACAAACCTTCTAATAATGCATGTCTTTAATTATGAAGTCTTACAGTTGGATTTGTCTCGAGTGTGACATGTAACACAAACTAGTAATTATAATGGGCCCGTAATGTACTTAAAACGTTGCTAAATGTACAATGTTTTTTCAACAACTTGTCTTTTTTATTTTGCCTAGATTAAACCAAATAATCTATTAGCGAGATGTATGACAACGGTTACAAAGGGCAGCAAATGTTTTGGATTGGACAGCCACTATTCTCTTAACTCCTATTATTGCTTTTGACTTAATTTAGACTAGGTCTGGACTGCCTTTGGACTTGTATTGGACCTAGTCTTGGAATTGACTTGAACTCAATTAAGTAGGTCTTGAATACAGAACGCTTGTGATTTGATCCACATTTCTCTTTATTTTTCAAATGTACAACAGTATACATTATTTTCAAGCTATTACATTTGAGTTTATTGCATCTTTCAGCCCGAGTACAGTATATGTTCCATGGACTATGCATCCTCCTTGAAGGCTCTCCGAACAACGCTATATTTTCACATCTTCACAGCCTTAAACTATCTAAGATTCAAAGATCCTTCTCTGTGCTGCAGTAGAAAAATGATGCTTTCACAGCAAAATGAGGGCATTTACTTGTAATTTACTCGTGTAGAATCATGATTGCAGCCAAGGCTTTATTTTTCGAAACAGCGCTTTAGGCAACTTATAGCTGAACACGCACAGAGAAACAGATTTGGTCATTTTGTTTACACAGCCTGCAATCTCTGCAGACCCTAAATGATTCAGTGATTGTGGGCCTGAGTGCTGAAAGCAGCATGAGCGTGAGCTTGTTGTGGATTTAATTACAGTTGAATCTAATCAATCAGTCACAGAGAGTCAAGAAAAACAAACATTCAACATGAAAATGGGGCCGATTATCACTCTAAATGTCAGAGCAATTTCTTCAGCTGAATAAAAAACAGTTCTGCTGATTGTTTGGCAATAAGAGCTATACTTAAACTTGAACTCCGGCACTAAAGGGCTTTACTAAAGTGTTGAAAGTGATTATGCGTTAATAGGCGCATTCACACCGCAGTACTTTTCCCACAAAGGTTCATGAGAACTAAAGTGGGAAAAGTACTGCGGTGTGAACACGGCTAATGAAAATGTATTATATTTAGCTACAAAAACTTCCTCCGAACTATTACTGTGGCCTGAATATTATACTAAGAGATGACCTTTAAAAACGTGCTGAATGTGTCCCTGTAGGTCTGGCATATGCAATAAGTTCACAGTTATAGAATAAGATATCCTTTTTCTGCTTCCCTCTATAGTCCTACCCTCCACCTCATGCAGCTAAACATGAGTATTGTCATCATGTTTGTTTCTGTTTTTGTCTCCATTTCAGTTGACTGAGCACACACTTCCTTTCAGCAGCACTGCTTTATGCTTACAAGGTTACACATTCACACCTTAGACCCCATTTACACGCAAACGCATACGCAAACTTTTCACCCCCTTACGGGGCCCCTGGCTGTAGTACATATGACAGGCCTGTAAGTGGCGCTGTACATTTACGCACGAGACTGCTCGAAAGCGCTGGAGACGCCACAAAATACACCAAAAGCAGCGAAGAAGTTCCCCGAGCATGGTTGCCATGGTTGCCCTTCTGTTTATTCTCCGCGGTGGATTTAGCAACATGTAATTCATTTAATTCTCCATGTCCACTTGTTGCTGATGGTTGTGGTAGAGGAGCTGTATATTTTGCACTAACATCTGTAGCATGGTCAGTAGCTACTGACAAGTAGCTACTGACAGTAGCTACTGTTATCGTTATCGTTACCGTTTCCGCGTTTCCGTTACGGCCTCGTGTGAACGAACGGGCATTACGAAAGAGAAAAGTAGCGGATAAAACCGTTTGCGTTCTTGTGTAAACAGCACCTTAATGATAGGATACAAATCTTCACTGGAGAAAATGCAGATCCTTCACACGATGAGGTGCTCATATTTACACTTTGGCATTTCAGCAGAGTACTAATAACGACAAGGACGCATTTAACTATGAGTGAATATTGGGATTGGGAATTTAACATTTGAAATATAATTATGGCAGGTTCACTTCGGGTTTAGCTGTTTTTATATTTCATTTAATTAATGTTTGCCTGGAATCAAATGTTTTGTATCACACAAAGCCTGTGTCGCAATTATAAGTTGACTAATGGATCATTCGATATATGATGTTTCGCTCCTTTCCATGCTATCTTTGGGTTTCGGACTGTTAAAACAATGCATTAGAATATATGACTTAGGAGGGAACTGGGATGGACATTTTTCACTACTTTTTCGCATTAATCTATGCGATTAATTGAAGATGAATTGATAATGAGAGTAAATGCAGCCCTAGATGACAACATGTTTTCTTCCATTTGTGATTTTTATGTATTTTGTGTTTTTCGTGAGGCCAATACAGTGAATTTCCTTTAATCCTGCCTCTAGAGACCATTATAGAAACTGCAGTCGCTATTTTAAAGCGTTGCTGTTTAGTGTGATCACATACTTTAAGTGCTTCAGCAACTGCAGTGTTGAATCCCATCTGGATAAACAAGAGCATCCTGAATTAACCTTCACATGAATCACATGACTGTCCCTGGTGTGCAGGACTCACAGAGTGTGTCGGAGTCAACACTGAAAGGATGATTTGAAGGACAGAGCTTTTCAGAATTGACTGTTACACTATTATCATCTGCTCTCTGGCTATACTGCAATATAAGCTTTTATTATGTTAAGACCAAAAGACAAGAAGGAGGCTAGTCTGCTTAGGTGAGAACAATAGGAGGAACATTTTGAAAGTACCAAGCCATATTCTATATTGTTGAGTATGAACTAATCTCTCCTATGGCTAACATTCATTGGACTCCAATAATGATAAGTGTTCATGAAAGACAAGTATAAACATCCGTAGAAACTTCTCAAATTACTCCAAGTACTGTTGTGTTGTCCTTTCAAGCTTATTTGATGTGTCAAGCTAAAGATATTTCATCAGTAAGAAATCTTAAAATGTATTTATCATTTATAAAAAGTAAAATCCATTTTGTGCTTTGCTTCTAAATGAGAGGATTTTTATAGAATTATTGACATTTTGCTTTTCAAAAACACTACATTTAACATTTAAATATTTACACATGTTTATGTCATGCGTTAATATTTGAATGTATGTTATTGTTTACCTAGTGATTTTCTGTGGAACTGCAGGATGGAGCAGAGATATTCATTACAGGGACAATAAAGTATGTCGTACATTTGTTGACACCACTTTAAACTGTGGGCATGTGTGTCATTGTATGGATGAAATATTAATCAATGAATCAAAAACAATGGCTTCGATAATTACTCGTTGCCATTCTGACTTTTTTATGCACATCATTTTCAATACAGCAAGAGTTTTTTTGTGTATGAACAAAGTATATTGTCTCTCACACAGCGAGGCCACACTGAGTAGATGTGCAAAATGTGCTTGTGTCAATACAGACGAGCCAAATGGTCTGTGTGTTTAGACTCTTCAATGGGACGGCACTGGGGCTTTGGCGGGTTATAATGGGAACACCAGTGTGTGAAATATGTTATGCAAAGGAAGCAGGCGAGTGATGTAGCAAAGGGCCACCGTTTGGCACTAAGTCCAGAGAGTCAGCAATAAAAAGATCGCTAAGTAAACAAGCTGCTGACAGTTTTTGGCAGCCGCACCACGAGCAAGAGGCGCCTTCCAAAGTTGTCCGAGTGTGTCCTCAAACACCCCTCGCTCTGCAGGCAGGAGGGAGAGATTCCTATTCATTGTTTGGAGCACTTTAAATATGCACATAATAATTTACGGCCCGTTTTTGTGTAGCTAAAGTAGAGTGATGTAGGTCATTTCCCCTTGAAGAAAAAAATAGCTTTGGATCTGGATCTTCTATATTTTATCAAAGATTTGACATGAGTAATAATCTTAGATGTCTGATGAAACATTTCAGCAGAATTGACATGAGGTGTTACATTATTTATATTAAAAAGTATAGATAATATCACATACGATTGAGATGCTTTCTCCAGAAGTAAAACAGAACCACCTTTTGTGAAACATATTTTGTAATCCACAAAGAAAAAAGGTTATGTCTCTGTATTCATTGAGTCTATTCTGATTGGTTAGCTGGCTGGCTCTGTTGTGATTAGTCAACTGCTTAGAGGTGTCCCGCCCCTTAGCCAATCAAGGGGAACACAGGGATTTTAGCCTTTGCAGACCATTTACATGCACAAAAACATATCCAACACTACAGGAAAGGGAAAACCCCAAAAAGTACCATAGGGCACCTTTAAGTTTGAAAGTTGAACAGAAATGGATTAAACATTATAACAAAACAACATCTGCCATGCATTCCTATTACTTTTTCTATGATAGAAAGTCACGCTGAGTGGGAGTTCTGGGGTTGAGCTTTTATGTAAATTATTATCCTCGGAGCCCATTCATTTTGCTGGCCTTGGTTCTCTTTCAATTCTCATACACAAATGTCAAAAGAAGTCATTGCTTCTGACAGCTGAAATATTAACAGCAAGTGGTGTGGAAGTCGCAAATTATGAATAAAACATAACGTGTCGTGTTTGACAATTCCATCATGGCAAATAAAACCGTGGGCGTGCTGGGCTTCATCCAACTGACAGCATTAATTGAAATGGCAACGTAATTAAAAATCCTATTAATCATGCAGCCCTAATGGACAGAAAACTGTAAAAACTGAGGATTGACCTTCAAAATAGAATTCGTTCTATGCTCAAACATAAAAAAAACAATATAAATATTTCTGGCCTTTCAAATTAATTGGAGAGTTATATTATTTATGCCTGGAGACAAACACGCAAACATTAATTTGGGGTTGAATGGTTTGCGGACTGGCTGCCAATTTAATTATAACCAGTCGTTTATTAGGATTAGGACATTAATGTCAGAAACTGCATGTGAAATGATCCAAATGAATGCAAAAGGATAAATATTGAAATTAATTGAGGAAAATACTAAGTTAGCCAAAAAGAACGAACACAATTTGCCAGAAATTGCTTTAGTGGAAGTTTAATGTCATCGGTAATGCTTAAAGTAAAAAAACAAACACACTTCTTAATATTTGATACACATAATTGCATTTTCATAATACAAATCTAGTCATGCATCACTGGAAACTGCACCTTTCAACCTCCATGCCTTTAAAAACAAATAAGAAGATTAGCGTTTTATCCCCTCCAGCAGGAACACAGGTAGCGTGTTGATCCATTTAATCGATCACTAGTCGTGTGGGAATAAATCTAATCCCGTTTTTTCTCCCTGGCATCGACCTCTGGGCCCAGCGATGATCCTGTTTCCAGGATGAGCCTGACTCACAAACCAATGGAGCTCAGCACACATCCCGGGAAAAACTCATCCGGCCACATTTCAGCCACAATAGCGTCACGCTCGGATTGGCTCTGTGAGCACTGTCATGGCCTTTTGAGCACGAAGAGAGGTTTTGGATGGCAAAGGCTGTGAAATAACAAGGGGAGGGGGGGTTGACACTCTGTGGTGTGTTGACTGTCTGTCTTCAACTCTAAAATGCTGGATGCGAAAAAAGCAGCTGCACTCAACAATAATACTAATGAAAACTTCAATAAAAGGGGACGATATTTGTCATCACTTTACGGATCTTGACACGGATTTGCGTGCCTCACTGCTTGGTGATTGCTCCATTGTCTACTTGATTCTGCAGATTGGTAGCCAATAGTGGAACCTGGAGGCTAAGTCGTTGTTCACGTCTGCTTAAATCAAGAATCATCCCTTTTATGTCAAAATAGCAGGCCGCCCTCTTTTCCAGCAGACACTTCAGAAAAGCAAACAATCGGGTCCAGGAATAGCAGCGGTATTGTTGCGTCCCCAGTTTCTCATAAGGGCCCTCCATTCCTCCTGCCCTCCTCCCAGAGTTTCAATCCAGACCTGAATGAGGCCCGAACAAAGAGGAACTGTCAGTGGTCTGCTAGACGGGGTGGATTAAGCAGAAATGAAGACCTGTCGCAGACTTCAGCCAAATAGACTCCCTGTATCCAAGCGGCAGTGGCAAGGAGCCACATTTCTTTCACGACAGCCCTTTAATGAGCTCTAATTAAATATCTGAGGGCTCAGCAATTGTCCAGGGGTAAGAGTTGGATCGCTGGCCACCTAAGAGCAGAAAAATAAGAAACAGGAGGAATAAACTCCCATGGGATAACCTGCTATGACCACCCTGTCTTTCATTTGTATGTTATGAACAGATAGGATTATCTATTGTGATGCTTATTATAGAGAAAACCAAACTGGTGGAAAGAAAGTTTGGATAAAGTTCACAAGAAACACGATCAACATATTTGTATGTGTTGTAAAGAGCACTACGAATTGCCTTGTTGTTTATGGGTGCTACAAATAGACTTGCCTTAACAAAGTCTATGGTAATTCATCCAACAGTTGTCCAGACAATTCATTTTGAACTTCAAATGTCAACACAGCCTTTAAAGCAAGAGGAAAAGTCAGGCGATCCCCGGAGTCATTAGGACTCATCATCTGGGAACAATGAACGTCGGTACCAGGATTTAAGCCAATTCATCCAGTAGACGTGGGATTCATCCAATATGTTATTTGTGCAAAATATGGAGGCAATCCATTCTATAGTTAATATATTAGTTGAGATTTTTCTCTACAAACTATAAAATGTCAACTTTATGTTGAGCCCTAAAGAAACAGACAGTGTATCGTCCAGATAGTGGTGTAGGATTCACTGTGAATGTCGTTATAAACCAAGAACCATGAATATTTCATCGCTATCAATCAAACAGTTGTTGAGTATTTTTTGTCTGGTGGTGAGCACACC
Organism: Gobionotothen gibberifrons; assembly: GCA_943591055.1. Classification (NCBI taxonomy): domain Eukaryota; kingdom Metazoa; phylum Chordata; class Actinopteri; order Perciformes; family Nototheniidae; genus Gobionotothen; species Gobionotothen gibberifrons. The sequence continues at coordinate 1,314,925 of CALSBZ010046683.1, read as the reverse complement.
AACCCAATCAACCCAATGGCCATTTCCCAGCCATGTGATTACGATGTCTAAAAACCAAAAACCTAAACCAACATCTCACTTTTTGTTCTCTAAAAGTCTACTGTTTTAAACATTGTTTGGCTGACCCCATCGCTCAAAGTGACTTGTAAAAAGTGCTTGTAAACTAGACTAAATAATAAGTGCATCCCTCCTTTAAACATGAGATGTACAGTAAGCAAGTATGGGTTGTGTTTTCAGTCTACAGTATCAGCAGTTTATATGTGTAACCTATGTGTTCTCATGATTCTGCCAACAGCAGTTTTTTTTGTGTTGAACATGCTGTTGCTATAGTTACCACTTTAGGCATAGTTCCAACAGCAATTTAACTGACATTGTTAAAGCCACCATTTTGTCAGATCTGTGAGTATAAGCAAATATTTTCTTATTTACGCCCCTTATGCTTATTAAAGCCCCAGGAGCTTTTTTGTAGGTGTTATACTCTTTTACTTTGTTTTTTATTTCCTTGTTGATATATCCGTTTGTATTTGTATTTTCTGTGATCAGTTCACGGTCACTGTGCTAGTCAGTATGCTAGCTATCTGAGGCTAATGTGTTGCTAACATTCTGACAAACTGTAAATTCAGTGTTCGGCTAACTTGTGTTACTAATTTTACTTTTTTGCCATTACTTATTGTGCTGTACTTGCTATGAGGATTTTCACTGGGGTTAAGTTCTTCCTGATATGAGCGACCATGTTACAACCAACCTGTCATTGTAATTTAATTACTTTTAAGAAGAGTTTCACAATTGCTAACCTCCTGCACACAAGGAACACAAGTCAATATGATGAATAAATTATAGAAAAATATCTTGACTGTTACTGAAACCACAGAGGAAAAACCCCAGGTCAAAGCAGGTGATGTGCTGTAACTCATCATACTCAATTTAGTTAAGTGTTAGCACCTGACGTAAGGTGTGAAACTGGAAACTAGTGTGTTTAGGCATGCATGTAGTTTCCCCTAAACTCATTTTGCACATAAAACCCTGGGAAAGATCGAGTTGTCCATCTTGTACTCGAAGAATAACGGGAAAACAAAAACAGGTTAAATGTATATTATTCTGTAATGCTTAAGAACGTCCTGAGGATCTGAATTACAGTAAAAGTGAAGGCCATACGAACGCCTTGCTCTGCAGCCTACGATTCATCATTTTGTGTCACATTCCTGTGCATGATCCGTGTGAACACCTTCCAGCGAGGGCCATCCCTTCCACCTGGCCGTCTTTTATTCATGGCTTCCTCTCTCTGCACCATTAAGCGGCAAAGGTACCTCTGCTCCAGGAGGACGTGTAGCGTGTGGTACACTTACAAAGGAGGTGATCAAGTATTATCTGTAGTCTTCAAACATATAGTTCAAACTGCTGGAAGAAACAGACTATATCAAGCCAGAAAATAGTAAATAGCACTGGCTTTTACAAGATAAAGCTCCATAATAATAATAATAATAATAATACATTACATTTAAAGCGCTTTTCCTGGTGCTCAAAGCACTTACAATTACAAGCAAGTAAAACAAAAATAACAACAAAAGTAAAAAGTGCTAAACTAGGTGGAATAAGGATGAGGGGTTAGTGGATTAGGAGTTGAAGGCAAGAGTGAAAAGGTGAGTTTTGAGGGATAGTTTGAATGATGTGAGAGTGTTGGCAGATCTGATGTGTATGTCTGACTCAATTAAGACTCAAAGACAACCAGTAGTGTTGGTATAAGCACGTTTGCAGGACATACAGTCAACCAAGACTATCATACACATTAAACAGCTTTAAGTCTGTATGCAGATCAGTTATTCTCAACACATCCAAACTTAAATACCAAGTACAAGACTCTGGTCAAGGGATAAGAAAAATAAATAGCATGGACCATGTTTTCGTTATTGCCCTGGAAGCTAACTACTTAGCACAATAAAGGCTATTTTTAACCAGGTTATAGTTTGTCTTATTTGATATCAAAAGGCTTTACGTTTTGGTGTATTGTTAACCAACTCTTTTCCAGATATTAATTGTAGATGTGGCAACTAAGCAAAAGTTCAATAATGTCCGCTGTGGCTCTAGAGGGAACTTTCTAAAGTTTGAGGAAATTAATATATTGCCATCATACAGTTTGTCTTTTGGGCTAGACTGCAACTTAAATGGAATTCCTGCATTTGAATTTGATGAGGAGTGAACATCTTGATCAAAATGCGTTATGGCAAGTACGTAAGGAATCTAGTTATTGACCCATAACAGTCAGGATATATGTTGGTGTCTGATGCATTGAGTTTGACCATTCCTTTTGAAATCTCTTTTGAGGTTTTGGCTCCATTATTACTTAAAAAAAACACTTGTCAAAAGAGACCCTTTCACTAACTGGCAGCTTGAAAGAACACTATGTAAAACTGGAACTGCAAACCTTTTTTCGACATGCCATAATATTGCCTCCCTTCTCCTTCAATTACAATTTTCCTTTTCCACAGAGCTGCAATCTAAAACCACTTACCCGCACAAAAGTTCTCTCGGTCGGTCCAGCCACTGAGGTGAATCAGCCAATGAGATTATTTCTGCTTGAGCAGCTGAGAAATGTTCCTGATTCTGAACCTCACCAAATAAGCATTGGGAAAAGATAATGTGTTTATAAATGCTGGCTCTTCAAGTGCTTGTATAACGGCACTTATATTCCTTTTAAGGTTGAAATAGACTTGTTTATGGAATGTTTCAAGTCCTCCAGATGATATTTGGAGGAGGGAGGCATAATGTCATGAGAGGAAGGAATAAGGATACAAGACAGAGAGACACAAAGAGAAAGAGACGCCTGCACAACTTGTCTGAACTGAGGATCTGTCTCATGACTTAAACATTCTGGGGGATGAAATATGCCCACACTGCAGGGATTCTTTCCGCAGCAAAACCTGCAGCTTCAGCAGTGTGAGAGGCATGAATCAATGGAGTATTGTATCAGTGTGTTGTGGTCATATTGCGGTGCCTGATGGTCGCTATAATGATCACACTGTGGAGTTATGGAGAAAGTTGTAAAACAATACCTTTGCATCCAAGAGAAACAGCATAGTAATGGGGTATAATGAGACACTGTAATATGCCAACTCAGTAGGTATCTCCACTACAGAAGGAAACTTTTTATGGCATCTCCTGAAGTAAAGCCTGAGGCCTATAGGTACAGGGTGTTCTCAGAATAAAAATAATGCACTATAATACCTATCAAAGCCACTTAATTCAGAGTCAGGACAGGCGTTATAGGATCAGATATATAAAAAGGGTCAAACACAAGGCTGCTGTTTGTGTCCCCGGTGAAACCAGAGAAGTTACGTGACTTCCAAAGTTAAAGTATAACGCTCCTTCCGAAGTTATATAACCCCAAAGCAAGATATTTTTCTAAATCTTAATAGTTTTGAAGGCCTTAAACATTTCTAAACTTCAGGGGCTTTGGCAGGGGCACTGGTTACTAGTGTTGCTGGACATTTATATAACTAAAAACAAAAGATAATCATTTGACTAGGGGACCTCTCATGTCCTATACTCTACTGTTTTACCTACCCCTCTCTGCTGTAAATAAAACATCAAGGTAAATACTTTTAAAAGCATCAAAAAGAACCTCACACACTGATATACTGTATAACATTAAACACACTACAACATTGTTTACCCCTCAGGATATACATGACTCAAAAGGTCCTTCAGTACACCAAAGGGGGCCTGAGGTTTTTATATTTCCTTTCTCATGATTCAAGATATCTCAACATTCTGCTAAACATTCAGAGCTGGAACCAGACGTAGGAAATACTAGTGTACATTCTCCACAACATGTTCAATCAAAGACAAAGTATAGGTCTCCAAAACAGCTCCTTATTATCCATGTCTGTGGGATTAATACCATCCTTCAAAAACACAATTCCCTTAATAGTCGTTTTGAGGATGATGTTGTGACATTTGTATACTACAAATATTCGCTTCACCTCCAATTCACTTCAATTGAAGCCTGCACAAAGACACATTTACTGCTTTTCCTGCTTTTATGCACTCGAGCAGACTCCAGGGTCGGAGTTTCGAATGGAGAACCTACATTAATATAAATTAAATCTAAACATTAATATAAAAAAAGAGCTCCGAGCTATCTTTAAATGCCCTGTCCCTGCAGTTACAGCGGCAAGGAAATAAACCATATCTAATGAATTCTGGAGAGATGGGGAGCTGTGTGTTATTCTCAGCTGTTATTGCCATAAGAGCCGCAGTAAGGCCGCCAGAGGCTGACTGCCACACTTTACATTAAAATAAATACCAAACAGCAGGGTCGAGCAGTAAGAGACTGCTCTTGTGCCTCAGGGTATAAAAAACATCATCATGTGTCATTTATTTCAAGGACAAAATGCCTTTTTTTTCTTCTAAGAAACATGATTTGAATATATAAATCAACATTTCATGGCACCAGTAATGGACACACAAAACAATAGGTATTTATTTTGTACCCAGCCATTTAAAAAGCTCATGATCACTATGACTTCATGTTCAGCAATCAACCCTGATCAGTGGAAATGCTCACCAAAGTTTAGATATGGTTTTAAAAAAAGATTTTTTCTTTGATTGTACCTCAAGTAGCCTTGCCCCTTAATGACCATGGATTGTCCGGTTTACCCTTCTGTAAATAAGTGAGGTGGAAAGCTGTACTGTATCTGTAACAAGTCAGAGGGTCCATCGCGGCTGTTGCTAACCCTCGACAAAAAAACTGGAATGCAGTGAAGGTCAGATTCCATTAGAGAAGTGTTATACAACCCGGGGTGGGCGGGAGGGCACAGAGGAGGGCTTTCACTCGCTTTCACTCGCTTGCCTTGCTGACTTCAGAAGCACCACAAATTCCTCAAGGGTATTTATCTGTAGCCAGGTGATTTCAAGTCCTGGACATCGTCAGATTGAGTCACAAGGGAAAGGGAAGGGATGTAGGACCCAGGTGATGATCAGTTTAAAACATACAAAGGAAAGGTTAGGTTACCAAATTTGTACCCAGGTCATGTACTGTACCGGTGCAGCTTCAGACTATGTCAAGAAGAATAAGAAAGAAAAAGGATAAGTCTACCTGCATCAAGATGATCTGCAGTCTTTTGGCACATTCTCAGCATGTGGATAAAGAAAGGACAGGAAAAGGAAGGGAAGGGAAGAAAAGGAAATAAGGACATCGAAAGGATTAAAGGATGGGTACACATCCAGGGAATGTACAGGTTTTCTTGTTTTCTGGATGAACCATTAAAGGGGAAGCAATTTAAATATTCTTAGAACCGGTTTACCTGCCTCATGTGAAGAGAAGGAGAAGAGATAAAGGGAAAGGAATTGTGAGGAAAGGAAAGGAAAGGAAGGAACTTTGGTAGGAGGAGATCGTTTAGTTTGTATGTTTCAAAGGGTTCACCAGGTTCAGCCATCTTCTGACTGAGAGAGGTAGAGTGCAGGAAGGAGAAGAAAGACTAATCCATGTTAGGAAAGGAAGAATGCAGTTGAGAAAAGGAAGTATACTCTCAAGTGATAGTTCTTTTGTACCGTAATTAAATAGTTCAACCATCATGTCATGGCATGATCATACACAGTGATGTGTGGCGATTCTCAGGAGGAGGAGAAGGAAATGAGGAATGCAGAGAGGAAATCATAGGTTACTGTTTAGTGTCTATATCCAGGTGACTTACAGATGAACCTCTTCAGATTGAGCTGAAAAGGAAAGGAAACAAAGGGAAGGAAAAGAGGAGAAGGTACGGTAAGGAAACGTGTTTTTGAAACGAAATGAAAGAAAGATGTAAGAAAGGTGGGAAAGGAAAAGGTTACTGTTTAGAGTATTTGTTCAAAGATGAGATACATGTGAGCCAAGAAGGAAAGGAAAGGTTAGTGCAGATTGTGTCATACTCAGGGCCGGCCCTGACCAATTTGCTGCCCTAGGCAAGATTTTAGCTTGCCCCCACCGCGGCCGCTTGCATCACAGTAAATTCCAATGTTAAAAACACACAGAAGCTGTACATGTTTTTTGGGAGTTTGATTTATTTTAAATTAACACAAATACAAAATTAAAACCTATAATTGCACACTAAAACCATTATTTCAAAAAAAGAACAATTTCACATAAACCTCTGTTTTTTACTGGGGCTGGGGCAGTTCAACTTACCTGATTTTGGGGGGGGGGGGGCGTCATAGTTTATGGGTGCTGTACGCAATATAGGCGTAGTTCTGTTAGTATAATATAATAAGATGTACTTTGTTGAGCCAAAATCGGGAAATTGTTTTGTTATGAAATTTAAATAAAAACATTTATTTTTCTTATACATTTATTTGTTTTCTTTCCCCCAATTTACGGCGCCCCCCATGGGTTGATGCGCCCTTAGCATTCACCTATACTGCCTATGCCAAGGGCCGGCCCTGGTCATACTTAACTAAGAAGGAAAGGAGACAAAGGGAAGGAAAAGAGGGGTGCCAAGGTGATCCAAAGTAATACAGAAAAATAAAAAGGTTACTGTTTAATGTATGTGAATAGGTGAGTTATGGGAGAAACCATCCTCACATTGAACCTAGAAGTAAAGGAAACAAAGGGAACGAAAAGAGGTATGGAAGGGGAAGTGTTTTAAGGTTTTGTCATCCATAGATTTAAGGAAAGGGAATGGGCATTTTTCTGCAATACAGTATACGCCCATAAACCGTAATGCCTTTTAACTCAATCATACGCCATCAACCCAACCCCCACTGCACAAAACACTCTCTCCCTCACTCTCACTCTCTATATCACGCATTTGTGCCGTCCTTGTGACAGCGGATACAATGCTATCTCTGAAGCCTATAATCCACAGCAGCATGGGGATACTGGAAGGCTCATGACACAAATTGGACATTTCAACACGGTGTGCAGGAGTGCAAGGACCAGACTTACCCTATCAGAAATCTAAATGACGTGTCCTTTTGTGCCAATTCCAGTGTACGCTGTAGGAAATGGAACAGGGGGATTGTGGGAGACATCTATTTTATGTTCTAAACCCTTCAATAAAACTCTCACTCCTTTTATCCCCAGCACCACCAGCACCTCCGTGATAACAAAGGAGGTTCTCTGTCTGTGGAGCCCACTGTGCCTCCAGTTTGATGCATTGAGACATTAGCATTTAGATAACCCCTCTGAATATGGGACGGGAGGGAATTGAAAACAGGAACGGAATAAATACTGTGAATAATCAGTAGTTACATTTGGAATTAACATATTTATATAGGTTTATATTCCATCCTTAAAAAAAGAAAAGGCCGGTAAGGCCGGTAACAACAACTGAAACAGCTGGTTTGTTTTGCTCACTGAAGGAGGGAAACGGGTAAAAAAAGAGGGTGTTTTATATGAAAGCTGTGGCTAAATTGACTGATGCAGTGGTTTAAGTTTCACTTCAATCAAATCACAGATGTTTTGCATCTGCATATAAAAAAAAAACATCCCTGTTTCCTAGAAATCGTTTTCTTAGGAATGGTACCCGGACTTCTAATCAACATAACAATTAAAATACATCATAGTTAACGTATCTGCAAATTGTCATCGCTTTTCATCAGTTTTTTTTCTTTAGTTTCCATTTTCAACATGGTCAAAATGCTTTTTTGCTTTCAATAGGAAAGCAGTGGCAAACCGTCAGGGCCTTCAAGGTATTGAGAGAATAACCTGGAACATTCAGATAAAACAAACAAAAAAGCGGCAGCGGCGGGGGGTGTGTGTGTCTACAGAAGGTCCAGTTGTGATAGACACGGTTCGCCACTGTAGGAAAGTGAGAAGAGATGACTGATACATGCTGATGTCTGTATGTTAAAGGTCACCTATCATGCTATGTTTAGGTAATAGCATAGGCCTCAGATATATACAAATATATAAAAAACATGTCTATGAAGTGTTTTGCTCAAAATACCAAACAGATCACCCATTCTAGCCATGCCTCATATCCCTCTATTTCACTTCCTGTTTCAAAACTGCTGATTTGGGGTATAAAGCTTTAAAAAAATTGTTTATAGAAATAAAAAAGGAGGGGGCTGAGCTCATGCGGGACCCGGCAGCTACTGTCTAAACTAAATACTGCCGTGATGAAACGCCATATCATGGATTATCAAGGATTATTTCTGAAACAGTATGGAGCTCAAAGGCTTTCTCTCTTGCCGGTTATACCACAAGGTGAGTTCCTTTTTATTTCCTGCTTCTTCACACACATGCTCTCCAGTACAGGTTAGCTCTGAGTGTTAGCAATGCTAATGTAAACATGCACCAACCATATTACGTCCAAAACAGTCGGGCATTGTTTCTGATAGCAACGCTTCTGATAGGGCCGTGGGTCAACATTTCAGATATTACGTCATATCGGACGCAAATCTGGATCAGCTCCGTTGTTGCCCCGTTTTTAGAGATTTGGGTACGGAGGAAAAGAGAGAGGGTTTTATTTTCTGACGCTGCGTGAGTTCCCCGACACACCGGGGACACATCTTTATGTATAAAAGACATAAAAAAGTGCATTTTGAATGATAGGTCCCCTTTAAATAAGATGCTACAGCAACGAGGGCATTAGCAAAGACTGTTAGCAGAAGAAAGTAGATGCCTTTGTCCAAAATGTCTAAATGATATGCCCACTAACTCACATACTTATGTTATATCTTGTTGTTTAGTCCAATTATCAAGTTACTGTTTTCTTACTTTAATCACATAAATAACAATGGGCGACCTGGCCAAGAACACATAGCAGAAATGATGTAAAAATAATACCACGTACGCACATTGACAAGCACCAACCGCTGCAGTTTGTTTTTCATTATAATCATACGATTTTTAAAATCCAGCGGGGTTTAAAAGTTTGAACTCTTTTTGAAGGCTATTCCAGGTGAGGGGAGCACAGAACAGTTCAGTTCATGCACTCGGATCAGACAACAAGAGCCACATCTTGTGATCTAAGACTATAACTACATTCAGGTTTGTGTGCAATCAAAGTGCAACAAGTAAGATAACCAGCTGCTGGCTGTGTAACGGATGATACGATACCGATATCGTTATCTAGCACGAAAGGAAGAAAGAAAATAAATGAGCTTTTTCCCCAAATATTCCTGTTAGATTAGGCAATATACGTGTACAATGTCCAAATCAAACCGCTATCATTATCTTTGATCAGCAGCTGAATGTCAAATAATATGTAAAACAGTGCCGTGTTAGCTATACAATAAAATGAATCCAATCTTGGGTCTCCATTTGAAAGCTCATATTTTAGTTGTACCTTTTATTCCTGTTCCCCAGAGCAGCTTTACCAGATTCAAATTGGTCACTTTAAGTAATCAGCTGAGGAAAAGGTGAGGTATAAAGGTTATCAAACGTAATAGAAGACAATTTGGCCCATTTTTGTCATCATTGATAAGCGCTGCAATGTCCGTAAAACTGAGGCAAACCATTTGGCTCTGATGTCATGGGTCTCTGGGTTCTGCCCTGATTCATCACTCATAATTCTTCCCCTGTGCTCATGTATTATTTTCACATCCAGGCCTTTTATTTGATTTGAGTCGCCAATCAGAGCGTGATGAAAGTGGCTGGAGCCTCACTGAGATCGATTTGAGCTTCATGCTGAGAAAGACATGGCCAAAATATTCTCTTAAAGGCACTCTCCACTGATGTCAGCTCAGATCGTGTTATTGTGTAAAAAGTAGACTTCAAGTTTACTTCAACAAGTTCCCAAAGGTTTGTTTTTTTACTTTTGAGTGAGAGGAGAAAACTAAAGAAATGCCAAGTCCCTGGAGTTAAGCTTAATTAAAACTGAAGCAAATGTTGGTGGAGTTATTTTCTTTTGATCTCATTGTGCATTTTTCTGAAACTAAATCCACATTTGATCTGAACTGCAGAGAGAAAGGGACATGTTGGTTCTGCAGGGAGACTCTGAGGCAATCAGTATTCCAGTCACCTGCTGCACAACATAAAGAGCATGCTAGCAAGCTGTGGACAAAGACACCCCAACACACAGCCGCCCACCAATGCATATGGAACCACACACACACACACACACACACACACACACACACACAGGCTTTCAAAGAGCTTCATTGAAATAAATTGCAGGGTCTCGAGCAGGCTGCACCTACAGCAGTTTCTTGGCTTCAGCAGCCGGCATGTTGGAGGGTGGGGGGTGCAGAGAGCCAGCAACAGATGATTAAAGCTCGACAAAAGGTTAGGAGACGGGACAACATGGCTGCAAGTCAATCAGCAGGGAGCAATATGAGCACCCTTCCCAGATTCCATGTAATGGAGAAGAGAAGTAGAGTGGGAGGGATAATGGGGTGACGTTGCACAACACGATCAACTTTCAAGATCCTTTTGAAGTCCAAATTCACTCCTCAGGAAAAAAAAAGTGCCGGACAACATTAGTGATTAAACGGTATTAGTGGGGTTTCCCCCCTGGAGCACTTGAATAACAACAGGTCAGATGGAGCATTTGCAGCGAGTAAACGTCTCTGAGTACAAACTCTGAGGGCCTGTAGCCATGGCAAGTGGTAGTTAACATTTCAAAGTGTAAGCCCTCCTGAATTCCTATGATGATTTCTGTGTGTGTGTGAGAAACAATAAAGAAGAGCACAGGCATACAAAGACTCCACCTGAATGTTAGGTGGTGTTGTGGTGACGGAGGGAGGGAAGGCGGAGCCCAGAGAAGAAGAATTTCAGAGCTGTCACGTTACAAAAACATCTCCCTGTGTTATCACAAGGGCATTTTGTCATTGACGAATCCACTAGCGCTGGATTTATAGTGGAGAGCCAGCTATTACCATTGATAATTGATGGCCTGTGGGTGTGTGTGGATGTGATGGTGAATACGTGGGTGAGGATTCATACATACATGTTTATTAAGTGTGTGTCAGTGTGGGCTGAGTCCACCCCCACCCCCCCCTCCCTCAGTACCAACACACACACACCCTCCCGCCCTCCCTGCCTGTCAGTGGTATGGGCCTCTGATTGGGGGCCCTGGGCTCAGTCGCCACGGAAACTGCACCAAAGCAAACAAAGAGGTGGAAAAGAGCCGAGGGAATAACGGCGACACAAAGGGGGCTACCTAGCGCGGTGGAAGATTTCAGGAGAGACTCACACAAAGCCGAGCCCGACGCTAAACCGCAAAGACGAGGCGGACGTGGCTCGATGTGTCTCTCATTAACACCAACAACAACAACAACAATGCATCTTAACACTGAGATTCAAGATACAAAGGCTTGATTGTCATGTGTACAATAGCTACAGAGTAGTTTTGGAAATGAAAAAAAACGTAAATCCCAGATTACTTCAACAGCAAATCACACAGGAAATAGTGCAGAAGAAATAGAGACAAAGGCAAGTACACTGAAAAAAATGAAATGTTGACTATACAATGCAGAAATAAGTCAACTATATACATGTAAGATAAGATAAGAAAACGTAAAAATTGAATGTAAAACATTATAAAATACTGCAAATTGTAATAATATCAAAATAAAAATATATATGTGTCCTGATATCTGCAGTTTGCTGCTCACAAGCCTCTGGATTTCAAATTAATTCCCCGTCTTTCTCTTTCTCCCACTCTGGAATTGCTTTATTAACATATGCAAATGACAACGCTGGAGACATGATTAGGGAAATTGCACACATTTTTTTGTGATTTTCCATGCGGCACAGAAATGGAGTCGGTCCAAAGTCATTTCAATTCATCCTCTGCTTATCGCTTTGCATTTTGTCAATCAAACTGCGGCGGCTGACTTTAAACCGATAAAGCTTTGATACCGCTTTAATTCCCATTGAATCTCCGGTAGCAAGCAGCCTTAGAGGATGAATTCCCATCAGCCATAACAATAACAACAAAACAATAAGCTTATTAAGATTAGCTATTGTCAATAAACCGATTATGGCAAATTAATCTCCAGAAGCTGCAAATTATATAAAATCCATTAATAAGACTTTAAGATGAAGTACAGAGAACTTCAAATACGCCGACATTTCCTCAACCAAAGGACCGTAATTGTGCACATGAGAAATAAAAGCAGACATGGGGACATACAGGAAGTCATTGTGCTAAAGCAGGGGATTACACTTTGTTCGGGGCTGTGGTTGGTCCTGTCCACTGAGACTCATTAAGAATGGCCTTGACATTAAGGGCCCTCTCTCTTTCAACCTGTTTGCGGCCGTGATGCTGAGATCAAACAGAGTGCTATAGGTGAGGGCACTCTCAATGGCCTAAAGCTGGTCATTCATCCTTTTTAAAGACAGGAAATCAGGCTAAATGGAGGCCCGGCTCCTCCTTCTCCCCGCTAAAGAGCCTTCAGAAGCTGCAAGAGTTTTTGCAGTAAAAGAATTTCAAGTGGCCATGGGTTCTTTGAGGGGGAGCGCAGAAGCAATAAAACCCAGGATTACTTGTGTCAAAGAAACACACCTGCATTTCATACATTGTCAGTAACTTTTTCTAATCACTGCAGGCAGAGCTGTAATTAAATTCCCTTTTTTCCAGGGGGAAATTCACCTATGTTTTAGAATCTTTGTCACATGTTCTTACTTGTCTAGAAGGCATTTCTCAGTGTTTATGTCTGGGTGGTTGAAATACCACAGAGGGAATAAAAGCCTTTTGTTTAGCTGACACATCCTTGACTTTTTAGCCGAGAAGTCAGTGTGCTTTCTATTCTTCTCTGTGCATGAAGGCACTTATACTCCTCTACATAATAGTGAATTACAGCTACATTGTGTTGCCATTATTGACACTGGTCAGTTGAAAGTAAAGGGATTATAGGGGTGTTTGGACTTCCTCATTATACAGTCATTGTTGTGGAAAGGAAATATGTACTTGTCCAATAACAGTGGTTGCCAGCAATGCAGATAATTGTCCATACTGTATTAATAGATTAAGTTGTCATGACGCAAATCTTAGGATGTCTTCGGACAGAATGCAAAGTAATGAAAACTGAAACCAAAGTAAAAAAAAAAAGAGAAAATAAAGACCACATGAGTCCCAGACAGAGTTTAAGTTCCTAGTATATGTTGAGTTCAGTCTGACCTGACACACTTCAATCACAAAGGCCACTGTTTTCAGGTCAGTGTGAAAGGAAACTATGGCTCATACCGTATATTGGCTTCTTTGAGACGAATAAAGACTGACGGCAAAAGCACTCCTGTGATCAAATTTGCATGAATGAAGCAAGACGGAAATTAATTTCACGCTTAATCTGAATGCTCTTTCACAGGAAATCAGTGCTGTCTTTATAAATTAAGCCCTGTCATGAAAATCCTCTGAAAGTGCAGTTGAACCATCCAACAGCATGTTAGACCTCACTAAGCAGAGATCTCTAGAGTAGAAAAGGATGTGAAAGACAGACTGGATCTATAGAATCATTTAAATTTGATAATAATAATAATAATAATACATTACATTTATAAAGCGCTTTTCCATTTTGTTTTGACAGCATTATGAACCCAGAACAACTAGGGTGTCTCCGGTTAGAATATTTCACTTTGTGTACATGATACTGACTGGACATGATACTGTAAGAGAGTGTGTTTTACTGTAAGACACTCTTAACAACCTCACTTGGAAAAGTGCATAGGAAAGGGTTAGCAGTAGCACATCTAAAATCCAGCATGATGAGCAATATTCTTAAAGGGTCCATACTGTGCTTTTGGGGGTTTTCCCTTTCATGTAGTGTGTTAAGGCCCGGACACACCAAGCTGACACCAAAGAACTGACACAGACGGACCCCGACTGTTGCGTCTCCGCGTCTTGGCCATGTGTCGCACTGGAACACACCGCAAAGACTTCAGCCGACGGCCAAGAAGCACGCACGAACTGCGCATGCGTGAGTGGCAATAACTCTCCTTACCAGCAGGCGGCGGTAGTGTGTATTCGTCATTCAAAAGAGGCAACAACCGGAAGACAGACTGCGTGATAACCGAGAGAAGAAGAACAGACTGCGTGATATAAACAAACAACAAATAGCGTGTGCGTTCCATTTTCACTCTACAGCGAGAAGCTCATGGGGCTTTCCCGAACCTGTGTCGAGAGCTGGAGTTAAATGAAATCTCAGATTTGCCTTCTTAATAGTTTGTTTGGGTCCCTCACTTCCGTTTCGCTTCTCATGCACTGATTCGCTAGCTGAACAGCCAATCAGAGTGATTTATTTTGACCGACTGCCTTTGGCTGAAAAGGCGTCGGCACGGCTGAAAAGACCCAACGGTGCGGGACACACCGAGGACACACCGATCTGAGTTGGGTGTGTCAACGCGTATCGTCAGCCTGACGCCCACCGATGCCGATAATCGGCCTGATGTGTCCGTGCCTTTATATACAGTAGGTTTTTGTGCATGTAAATGGTCTGCAAAGGCTACAATCCCTGTGTTCCCCCCAGACGGAGTTGCTCTCCCACACCCCTGCCTCCATTAGACTCTTCAGTGACATCACTGTGTAACACTTGTGCTTCTATTGGCTAGCGCTCCAACACATTGTACGTGATAGGCTAAGGGGTGGGACATCTCTAAGCGGTTGACCAATCACAACAGAGCCGGCCAGCTAACCAATCAGAGCTCTGGTTTCAGACAGAGGGTGAAAAGAGGTGCTGCAGCACAGGCAGTATGAGAGAAATAAAGACCTTTTTGAACATTAATCTTAAACCCTGAGATGTTTTTGTTGTTTTTCATCTTAATTCAGATGATGTGTTTTGTTGTGGTAAAAATGGTTCATATATTCAGTTAGCTGAGATTCTTCCCGTTAATCTGGTGCTACACATTAATAGTTTCATAAATGTTAAGAAGCCCTGAGACATAGTCTCGAAAAACAAAATGTGGCGGGGGGTCCACTGGGGGGACCTTAGGGCTTAAGAGGTTAAAGCATGGAAACATGTCACAGTAGAGGTACAAAATACTGATATGAACCTAAAAATGTGCAGAATAGGGCCCCTTTAATATGCCCATGTGGAAATATACTGAATATTTAAGCTTTATGAATGCTGGTTAGGGACAACCATTGATCCAATCTACACATTGAAGTCAGGCCAGTATAAACATTGTAATCGAAGTGCATGATTAGGCTTCTACATTTTTCTAAATAATGGCCAATACTCCATCCAGCGGTGCAGGTTCCCCCTTATACAGAGCAGTATCAGTGCCGGTATCTGGCCTCAGGGCTCGACATTAGGAGGAGCTGCACATCACTATGTATCCCTCACCCTCTGACTCTATATCTCTGTTTTTCCCTCTCCCTCTCCCTCTATATGAGAGACAGATGTGTGATTGATACCCGCGGTGCCGGGTGATACGCTGTTTCTAATTTTAGCCTCGCTCGCTGGGGAACTCTCGCAGCAACAGGTACATTGGACGCCGAAGCGACAGTCCATCTGTACTGTAAATAGGCAATGATAAATGATTCTCCCTGACCGCCACAGATATGAATAATGTAACATGCTGCTTACAAAATGGCACACACAATCTATAAGAGCAGTGTATTTATGTAACTGCTGCACAAGCTCAACAATGTTTACGTTGTTCCTTTTCTGCTTTGGCATTTAGATGTTTTGTGTGATGAGAGGAGAACCAGGTGAAGGTAATAATATTCCTTGCAGGGTTTATATGAGAATGAAATCAGTCATAAAAACACTTCAAGGACTCAGAAGAGATAACATAAATGAAGGTAATGTCATGAAGCTCACAGATCTTGTAGTAAGAAATAAACATAAAGCCATGGCATTGAGAGATATCAATGTTAAGCTGCAACGTGATCTCATCCCTATCACTATAAAGAAAGGGGAAGCCTTTTTCACTGCTTATTGCTACAGAGGTGAAGTTCAGGCAACAAAACAACTGTTAGGATTAGAAAAATATTATGGTTTGGGTTCAAATAACTACCACAGATGTAACTCAGCAACATAGCACTCATGTTACAATATGTCATTAGTCAGTTACAAAAACTCTACTTCACCACCACCAACATCCCCTCACTCACAAAATGATGCAAATTGGTGTTGAATTGAGTTGAAAGCTTGGTGCATACATACAGAGTGGAGTGCAAACAGGCTGTTACAAGTGATAAACGTATTACAATAACAATAGTTCCATATTTGCAGGTAAAACTTGGTCAATCAATCAATCAATGTTTATTTATATAGCCCAATATCACAAATGTTACATTTGTCTCAGTGGTCTTCACAGTTTGTACAGAATATCAGTATGACAATACGACACCCTCTGTCCTTAGACCCTCACATCGTACAAGGAAACACTTCCAAAGAAACCCCACAGTTTAAAGGGGAACATGGGAGAAGCCTCAGGGAGAGCAACAGAGGAGGGATCCCTCTCCCAGGACGGACAGACGTGCAATAGATGCCGTGGTGCACAGAAAACTGGTTACGTGGCTCCAACTTCATATATTCAACCCGACAAGTGAAATCATTTCTTCCCCCAGAAGTGCTCAACTATTAGTATGCAGCCACTAAAGCTCCAATGAATGGATCATCTGATCACAGACTCACGGTGAATTGGCTCAATAGTGAACTGCACTCAGATTGAACCTGCAGACATCACACCTGCAGTAGGTCGATGGTGCCTTTGAGCCTGATGGCGCCTCAACAGAAGTACACAATCAATTACAAGGAATTATTTGTTACATTTGATATTGACTGCAGTGAGGATTTCTGTATGTATGAAACATTCCTCTCTTGTTAAACGTAAAACATTCATATCCGTAAATCATCGCCTGCAGAGACGTCCTTCAATCACAGGGACAAAACATTATTTTTCACACTTTGTTCATGTCACAAAGCCAGGATGAAACTGGGTCATATTAATAATTTGAATCTCATAAAGTAACCAGGCCAGCAATCTAGCAGGTACATGTAGGTCGGAGTCCATCTCGGTTCCCGTGTGGTTCTGACCGCCGTTTCCTCCCGACTGTCACTCGTGATTAATCTGCTAATGTCCGCATGCAAATTCTCCAAATAGGCCTCCTCGGTGCCACTATACGACTAATGGGTGTCAGCGGAGACTGTTTTGCGGAGTCATGCATATGTATGAGCTTGTATATTTAGCAGCCAAGTTGCTTTTGATCACCAGGAGGAGAATGAGTGGGCTGAGATGAATGGTGGTCCAAAGCTGGGGCACATTAGCTGCTGACCACCTGCCTTTCATTTCAAGCAAAAACAACAGATGGGCCAAACAGATTGCAGCGCCACGTTACCACAGTGTAAAGCAGGGAGGAGATAGTTGAATGCTTCACTAAGCCAAAACACTGTAAAGAAAACACTGTATAGAAAACACTGTATACTATGGCAAGAAAAGGATTATATGTTGTATTTCAGGATTACCGCAGCTCAAATATCAGACAGTTTCCGTACAAATGTAGCATCTGCAGATATTTGTCAAGAATCTGAATTGTAAATACGTTTGTTGTCTATTCAAATCAGCTTGATAGATGCTCCTTGATTTAGTACAATAAAGTTAATCTAACAATGTAATTGAAGCTAACAAAACACCAGAGTTGCAGATCCACCCCTGCCTCGATCGGTTACTTAGTTTGTGTTTTAGTGAGACATTGGATAGGTAGGATTCAACAAAGTAACAACAACTAAATAAATGATCATGGCAGCGTTAGAATAGAAATTCTGCAAAGTGAAATTACTCTATTCTGTCAATGGAGTCTGGTGGCTTTGGCAAGAGTGTTTATCAATATGAAAGCTTTGGTTTCCTTTTATAAAATGATGTCTGTAGGAAAGATAAGCAGTGAAAATATTCTAAATAAAGCTTATAGTCTGTTTATAGTCTTCATATCCATTTGAATCCATTCCATTTTTCATCCTTTTGCTTACTTGAACCATTTTGTCTATTTCAATATTGTATATCCTTTTCTTGTTATTTTAAGTAAATTGCATTTTTGGAGGAGCCTGAAACTCAAGACTTCAATAGCCATATCAACAATGTAGCTATTGTGCAACAATCAATCTTAAAATCTAGACTTTAACTGATGTATTGATGTGGCTTAAGTACATTTTGCTGCTGCTTCTCCTCTTCGGTTATTGTCTGTTTCTTTAAACCAGAGGAATGCTGACCATCATCAGGTGAACCACTGACTGTGGTGAAGTTCTGCATACGTCATCACTTTTTATTCAAAGTAGATTCATAACATACAACGTTTGTTTGTATATTTACGGCAAGGCATTACAAAGAGCTTTACAAAAGACTAAAAGGAAAAAAGCACTTTTGTATAGATTTTAAAGAAAATAATGAAGATGAACCCTTGTGTTGTGTTCGAAAGCTGTTACCGTTCATGGTGTTCGCTGGTACATTTTGATCCCAAAACTAATGACTATCATCCAATATTGTTTTAACTACATCATAACTTTGATGATATGATATTGATATACTTTATTAATCCCTGTGGGGAAATTGTTTCTCTGCATTTGACCCAGCCTAGCATTAGGAGCAGTGTGCTGCCATTTTGAATGGCGCCCGGGGAGCAGTGTAGGGAACAGTGCCTTGCTCAGGGACACCTCGGTAGCACTTGGTCTTGCCGGGACTTGAACTGGTGACCTTCCAGTTGCCAAGCCAAGTCCCTATCGACTTCGCCACCACCGTCCCTAACTAACTTATTATGCATTCATAACCGTACAATCCTGTTGTAATGTTATTGTATGGCCCCAAAACACATTACACCACATATTTAAGTAGAACATGTGATTCAATTCATTCCCTATAGTGAAGACAGTGGATCATTACGTTATCTGACTATATTAGAATACAATCTCCCCAAAAAAAGTTTTAAATTATTGTTCTAGTGGATGAAGGGGGTGGGGGAGGGGTGTCTAAAGTCAAAGATGAATCTTGATTGGGCCAAATTTGACCCCGAGTGACCCACAACAATGCTGCTGGGTCTCCCCAGACCTGAACAGCAAATGATACACTTATTTTTTTAAGAGACCTTCAGACTTGGCAAAAATTGTCCAAATCAGTTTTGTAGTGTTCATACAGATGAAGCACTTAATTTCGGACAGTTTGAAACGCAAGGGCAGTGATTGGTAAGTGGTCAGCGCTCGCTCAAGGGAAAGCCTCCAGCTTGACTTGAGACCGCCCCCGTTATAAATAAATGTAATTATAATGAAGCCAGCTGCAATGGATAATTGAAAACCTGAAATTGAAAATCTGGCACCACCCTCTTGGAAAATAGTGGGAGGGCTTGACCTTCCTCGAAACTTGGCGTAGGCAGGAACAGGTAAGCTGGAGTCCGAAATTAAGTGCTTCATCTGTATAGCTGTTGTGGCGGATATCATGAAGCCTTGTTCCGATGAAAAAAACTAGAGCGTAGTTGTTATATCATTTGAACTTGAAACGGGTCACGGGAGACCCGAACACAACATAAGGGTTAAACTGTCTTACATAGAATAGAACAAACACGTGAGAGAATAAATACAAGAGTTGAGTGTAATGTTGATAAAAAAGCTGTGTTAAACAACAACATCTTAAACCCTAATTTGCAAAGCATTGGTGTGAGGCACTGTTTTATAAGAAAAGCATTAACTTTAGAATCATCAAGCATTCCTTACTTGCCACAAAGCATTATATACAAGTAGATATCTTTTATTTGTGATAGCACTTTTGCAGTAAGGGAAATAAAGGTAATCCAGCATGAAGGAACGGAATAATTTCCGCTATAAATGCATCGCTGCATTCATTAACTTGAAATTAAAATTCGGCACAT
Organism: Gobionotothen gibberifrons; assembly: GCA_943591055.1. NCBI lineage: Eukaryota > Metazoa > Chordata > Actinopteri > Perciformes > Nototheniidae > Gobionotothen > Gobionotothen gibberifrons. The sequence continues at coordinate 1,295,204 of CALSBZ010046683.1, read as the reverse complement.
ATTCTCCATGCTCAATGCGAGTCTCCAAACAGAAATAAGCTCCAGTGTTTCTGGGGATGCTGGGACACATCTGGTGCCGCTGTGTGCCGGGCGGGTATTTAGCAGATTGTACCAATGAAGAAATCTTTCGATTAGAACTAGGAAATTGCTTCTGTCAAGACCACTCAATGGGGCGAGATAGCTCTTGCTTGAAATGGGTCTCAATTTGAAAAAGAGGAGTAATCTAATGTGGCATCTTGATAGCATGTATCATGGAAAAGAAAGAGAGGAAATGTCTTGCTGCCTGAGGACTTAGTATTTCTTTGTGCTGAGTGCAGACGTTCTCCTAATGCGTTTAAATATGTGGTCGAAGCCTTATGCAGTTTGTTCTGAATCACACTGAGCCAGATCGCCCGCTATCCACCCATAATTCAGATTTACTCAATAAAATCAAAGCCTGCTCAGCTGCACCATTTTAGGGAAAACTCATTATCACAGTGGAGCGGATTTGGCCTGCACCAAGCTCCAATTAGGACCCCTAAATGTTTAATAAGCAACAATCAATGTGCAGAATGAAGTCTCCAACATGGGGCTTCAAACAGAGTCGAAGGAACTGTTACTCTCCGCGGGTTACCTTTACCTTGTGGAGGGAAAAAAAACCTTTTGTTTAGCACTCAGGCATTCCTTTGGTAACCATTTTAATGGCCAATGCCTTCTGGTCAAGAGGTGGGCGCTGAATGGACTAATTCTGCAGGATTAGTCCTCTGTGGTGGTGATCCAGCCAGCCAGCCAAACAAATGTGACCTTCTGGTGGAGAATCTGTGCGTGCACGACTTTACATTGACTCCATAGGAGGGGGCAGCTCAGTCAAGGGATTAGTGGGAATTGACCATTCAGGCATAGACAGACGTTTTCAGATTCTTTTTCTTGACTTTGAAAGACTTGTTTAACAACAATTACATCACAGGAGGAGGGGGAACCAGTGGCAACACGAGCGAAATACCAGCCAAATGAGAGGAGAGGAAATTCAAAGAAAGGTAAGCCTATAGGCAGGAGAGCTAAGCAAACTCATAACATCCACAGTTTGTGCTCCGGGGATGTGCTTTCAGTCTCCAGGGGCCTGAAAGAGAGTGCTGGGGGATAACGCCACAGAGAGGTGGACATGCTAGAGCTGGGATACACAAAACACAGGCTTCACATGTGTCAGGTGACCCTTTGTTCCCAACAGGGCTCAGTTCTGCAGGACTGCACAGCCAAATAAACAGAACATGTTCCAAAGGGAGGCCTGGTGCATGCGCTTAAGTAGCGACTGACAGACGATACTCCAGGAAAGATAATGCAGCTGCAGTGTCTGCTGCTACGTTTCACTGACTAACACAACATGATGGTGACTCATCCTGTGTGAAGTCCATGAAAGACTTTAGATTGTTTGTTTTAAACACCTTCTGGTGAATCTTTTTCTTGAAACCCTCTCACAAACAATTAGACACACCACGGTTGAAAGATGACTGTGCCATGTGCAATATACACGTTTAGACACTATTAATGTTGTCCCTTACTGCTAGCATATTACTGTATATGTTGACTTAAAGGTGGGGTAGGTACATTTGAGAAACCGGCTCGAGAAACACTTTTTGTTATATTCCATGGAATGCTCTTAACATCCCGATAGCAATGAATATCTTAAGTGCTTGACAATAAATACATAACAAAATGTCATCTGAGGAAGCCGTGGTGCTGTAAAAAGCACGACCAATCATCTGAGCCGGCCCGGCTAAAATAACTGGATGGCCTACCTGCCTGTCAGCCTTCCATCTGTGCACAAACTTATCTCGTGCCCTCATTGGTCATGTGCGCGTTTGTGTTGGAGGAGGGGCTCTGTAAGGAAGTGGCAGATTCTTTCCGGCTGTGTATTTTCAAATTCTAGCGCACTCAAGCTGGTTTCTCCAAAATGACCTACCCCACCTTTAACACATGCTGCAGACATTGTGTTCCATGCATGTGTACTTCCTTTTAAAGGGGCCCTATTATCATCATGTTCAGGATCATATTTGTATGTAGTGTCTCTACTGTGACATGTATGCTTTAATGTTCAAAAAGCTCTTTATTGTTCTCATACTGCCTGTGCTGCAGCACCTCTTTTCACCCTCTGTCTGAAACCAGAGCCCAGTCTGCTCTGATTGGTTAGCTGGCCGGCTCTGTTGTGATTGGTCAACCGCTTAAAGACGTCCCGCCCCTTAGTGTATCACGTACAATGTGTTGGAGCGCTAGCCAATAGAAACGAGAGTGTTACATAGTGATGTCATTATGTTTTACACACACTACAGGAAAGGGAAAAGCCCACATGGACCCTTTAATACGTTTCTCAACTTACTTTTGCCTTCTCTTCTCTGTAACATTGTACGTTTTCCCGCCGTGGGGGAAGAAAGGATTTCTGATTCTGAAGTGGTGCCTTTAGTGAGTCATTGTAGATCTCTTGCAGCAACTAAAATGCTGGCACTTTTTGAAGGTGCTGGAGTGGAACAAATGGGGGCAGGGGTTGATGTGAATGATTGGGGGGAATGAAACTACATTGATTTTGACATCTACGCCTGGTGCATGAGTGCACATTGTATTTCCCTTCTGCAGGGTTCTGTACGAGTGAACAGTGCATACCGTGAGTCCCCTGAGCAGCGTGCATGGGGAGACAGTGTTTAAACGTAAACAAACCAATCAATAAACACAGCGGGCCCCGAGGTGCTGCTGCTGAGCGACTAATAAACAGAACAACAACGTGGCACAGAAAGAGGATCTCTGTCAGAATCTCAAAGATCATTAACAGAAGATCCACAGGAAGAGCTGCTCCGACTGTTTGATGGATACGTTCGCTCCAACACGACAGCACGACTTCACAGATATGAGGATGTCAAGAATTATTGTTGCAGAGGGAATATGATTTCACATCAGTGCTTACATTCAAAGATTTCGCTCTAAGACACACAGGAAATTGCTGAAGCGCTCAGACAGCATACCTCCACCGCGGCAAGCATGGTGTGAATGTGTTATTTTAATATAAGAAAATGTCAAGCTTTTCTTATCTCTAATTAGATTCAGGAGGGGATCAAAACACACACAGTGAGAGAAAAACCCACTCATGTTTGGTACTATGCTTTTATAGGGTATACATATGAAAATAATCCACTCAAACAGACACGACTACAAGCAAGCAATTCCTGAAATAATGCTCAGAACATCAACAAACTAAAATGTTCTGTAATAATCTAAATATCCTACAGTATATGGTGGATACAAATGTATGTTAAGAGTAAGAGAAAAGCAGTTTTGTAACATGTAATATGGCTGGAAAGTGAGTGTAGCCCACTGACAGATTTAGCTTTAATAAAATAGTCATATATTGCATCTGCACCTCATGGTCATAAAGAGATATGGGGAAAAAACATAAAGCGGAGTCATCTTTGAACTGATGCAATAATGTCTAAATGTCTGTCTGTCTTTCTGCTAGCAATGTTTTTCCTGCTGAAAAACGTTAAAAGATAACGTGTGATTATTGATGGTTCGACTGGACAGTGTCACATAATCAGAAACATCTCTTCAGACACGTACGCTTGGCGAACTTCCTCTTAGTATTCTGTCTCTATACTGTTGTACAACATCATATCGTGTATCACCAATTAGTTTGCCTATCGACTGTTTTATATTCTAATGTTCTGAGTGTTTAAGTGATCACTTCCAGCGCTTTTTAGTTGGACATGAGATAGGGATAGAACTCTCAATCAGCACCAAATGTATATTCAATATTAAAAACTAAGAAACTACAAACAACTCTGAAACATGACCTATAACAACTATAACTTTGTTTAGGCATACGAAAAGATGAACTGCTGTTGCTGAGCAGATAATACAATTACATATAATCTGTTAAAGGTGGGGTAGGTAATTCAGTTCGGAAACTTGTTGTTATATTCCATGGAATGCTCTTAACATCCCGATAGCAATGAATATATTAAATGCTTTGACAATAAATACACAACAAAATGTCATCTGTGGAAGCCGTGGCGCTGTAAAAAGCACGACCAATCATCTGAGCCGGCCCGGCTAAAATAAATGGATGGCCTACCTGCCTGTCAGCCTTCCATCTGTGCACAAACTTATCTCGTGCCCTCATTGGTCATGTGCGCGTTCGTGTGTGTTGGAGGAGGGGCTCTGTAAGGAAGTCTGAAGGAAGGGGCAGATTTTTTACGCCTGCGTACTTTCAAATTCTAGCGCACTCGAGCTGGTTTCTCCATTCTTACCTACCCTACCTTTAAGTGAAGGAATAGTTGAATAAATCCACAATCTGAAGACTGGTATTATTCAGTTCATAATTCTTTATAAAGCAGATATCCGTGCTCCAGATTTGAGTATGCACTCTGTATTAATTATTGCTGCCTGATAACATGGATGCCTTTGATTTAACATGAGTTCCTTCACTCTTCCTCCCCCGTCTCCCCCTCTCTCCTCAGGAACCACAGGGGCCGTTAACATTATCGGCTTTATGACATGACTGCTAAAGATCACCGGGATCCCTCCGAGCCCCCATTCCTCAGGTTTAAGTCCTCCGACCATATTCTAATGCCCTCTCTATTAAAAAGCATTTATGACTGCGGTGACTGAAATGAACTTAACAAGTCTGTCATCGCTGCAGCTTTGTTAGCATCAGTTGAGCCAATCGAATGTGAAACGGCTCGCCGGGTGATGAAACCCCCGACAGTGATCTCTGAGGCGGAGGGATTTGGTCCGGGAGGACAGGTGGTTCCAGTGGAGAGGCAGGAGCTCGGTACAGAGCCTTTGAAAACCCCTCAACTGGAACATGTGCCGCGTTTCAGACGACAAGAGGTCTACACTGCAAACTGAGTCATTTAGTCCAGTGCAGGGTCTTAAAACCTAGTGTAGAGCTGATAAGCCTAACAAGAGCTTTACAGTTAAAACAAAGAAGATCATTTCAAGAATTCAAACACAGGGTTAAAGTGAGTGAAAGTCATTGTGCGACATAAATAAGTTATCTCCCCTTGTGATTTCATAAGAGTTGAAGGTTGTTTTCTAATTCAATTCTTGGTCATATTTAGACAATGTCACCTTGAAGTAGGTTCCAATACACCGAGGTAAATGAAGTTATCCTAGAGTTAATGTTGTTTTTCTAAATGAACAACATAATGAGAACTGTGGCTTTCTTTGGCCCTGCAGCTACACATTGCTGCAGTTAATTTTCAACGGTATTTTAATATGTTTGCAAATTGAAAGAAAATGCAAAATATGCAGGTGCATCATTTAACATGGGATATGAATCAAAACTCCGGTTTAGTTTCTTAAATCTGACCGTAAAAATACAGATAGGCTTCACATGTTTCTCTTTTTTATTTATACAGTATATGTGACATGTGATTTTTTGAGAAAAAACCCTGCCTCTCCGCTGAGTGAAGGGTCCAGTTATCTGACGTTCACTCCCTCATGACAGCTGACAGGTGAGAGGAGGATGTGTGAGGGCGAGATATCTTCCTGAGGAAATGCCAGAGTTTCACTAGGATCAGTGAACACGGTTATTATACACACACACACACACACACACACACAC
>CALSBZ010046683.1:1253813-1285714 GCA_943591055.1 Gobionotothen gibberifrons | reverse complement strand
TAACAAGCCATCATGTCACTGTATGCGTCATCAATTAAATGGGATGGTTTTTTTCATGGGGAGCTATTCCTGATTCAAGCCAAATAAACCAATCACAAGCAAGAGCAAATAAAAACACCATGTGCGACCCATTCATGTTATTCCATTCTAATTCCATGTACTTTGAAGCATATTTTAGATAATTAAGCAATATTTACATTTATTTTACTTAGTGTGTGTAGTGAAGGAAAAACCTTGTGGATGCAATTTTAAAAGTTGTTTTAAACCAAACATATTCACTGTACTTTTCAAGTTTCATTAAAAGGAGGATACAAACCCTCAACTCATATTTTAAACATGAAGGATATCTCATAAAGATTTTTAGTCTCATGAAACATTTCTGTGTGATGCATCAAATTAAATGTTCACAAAAAAAACTTCAATACTCCAAAATAAGACGTCTGCTTACTTGCAGTTTGAAGCTTTCACTTTAACTTAATCAACCACCAGTATCAAGCAGAGTTTGCTAAGAAACAACAGCTTATTATTACCAGTTCCACCAAAAGTACAATCATGTAAAAGGCCAAATAATTAAAATGTTGAACAGCAAATGCTCTCAATGTCCTGTAAACAACGTCTAAACCAGGGGTGTCAAACTCAATTTCATCGCGGGCCACATTAGCATTATGGTTGCACTCAAAGGGCCGGTTGTAACTTTTACGACTATATAAATATACTACATATATAAATATATTATATAAAATAATGTATTATATTACATTATTGCCTCTGAATTGGATTATTATCGGATAGGGTAATAACTTAATAAAAGCAGAAGTCCAGGGAAAATAATTGCAAGTCTCTTCAGTGCGCATGTCACAAAACGAGATGCATTGTGGGACAGTTTATTGGCAATGTGCTTCTGTAAATCGGCATTTAACCGTATAATAAACGTATTATATTCTTTGCAAGCTCTTGTGGGGCCACATAAAATGAAGCTGCAGGCCGGATTTGGCCCCCGGGCCTTGAATTTGACACCCCTGGTCTAAACCCTTCATTCCAAATCCAAGGTATTACTCCGCCCCTTAACAGCATCAGCTCTTGTGATTTCCATCAGATGTTGGGAGCTAGCTGCAGGGATTTGCTCACCTTCAGCCAAAACAGTATCAGCGAGGTCCAACTCTGATGGACGATAAAGCCTGTCTCACAAGCAGAGTTCATTCATGAATTTTTGATTGAGTTTAGTTCAGTGCTTTGTGAAGGCCAGTGGCGTTGGAAGCAAACTACTGCCTGAAATATCGATGTTTACTGGGGAATGAAAACATCCCTGCATTTGAACTAAGAAGCCCAAACGATGCTTAACCCTTGTGTTGTGTTCGAAAGCTGTTACCGTTCACGGTGTTCGCGGGTACATTTTGACCCATGATTTATCTCAGTCCAAAACACTCAAAAAAAATTACTATCATCCAATATTGTTTCCACTACATCATACCTAACTTATTATGCATTCATAACCGTACAATCCTGTTGTAATTTAATGTTATGGCCCCAAAAAACATTACACCACATATTTAAGTAAAACATGTGATTCAATTCACTCATTATATTTCCTATAGTGAAGACGGATCATTACGTTATCTGACTATAATAGACTAATATTAGAATACAATCTCAAGCCAAATTTGACCCCGAGTGACCCACAACAATTCTGCTGGGTCTCCCCAGACTCGAACACCAAATTATACACTTTTTTTTTTAGAGACTTTCAGACTTGGCAAAAATGGTCAAAATCAGTTTGGTAGTGTTTATATATCTGTTGTGGAGGATATCATGAAGCCTTGTTCCAAAAAACTAGAGCAGTTATTATATAATTTTAACTTGAAACGGGTCACGGGAGACCCGAACACAACATAAGGGTTAAAAGGTTCAGTTGTACTGTATTATGATGAGAGGACATTCATTTAACTATAACTAAAAAGATAGAGAAAGAGAAATATGAATAACATATATTTGTTGGCGGGAAGAAACATAAATATTAATTAGAAAAGTCTTATTAAAACTTATTTGAATTGCTGGCTTTGGTTTCCAGCTCAGTGGCAGCCTTTAATATCGTTTACCATCCTCCAGCTGATTGCAAATCTGGGATCTGGTTTCCCCTTCTATATCTAAATATTAATAGTCTCCATTACACGAAAATTACTTTCATCTCCGACTCACATGGAGGGATTAGATTTTAATCAAGGCATTAAATATGGCTTTCTATTCCTGCAGATGGGAGAGATGGCAGGCAGTGAATTAGATCCTGCTCTGTTTGCAGCCTCACACTGAAACCTGATACACTCTTTGTTATCACACAAGCTGCACGAGCATAAACAAGAAGACAAAGAGAAATCTGCCAACATAACGATGAGCTTCTGTCAAGGATCAATGCATCAAGATAATACAACAAAAAAAATAGAAAAACAAAGACCATTTTGAACATGTCCCAGGAGAGGCTAAACATACAAATATAAAGCCTAAAAATGAGCATAATAAGGACACTTCAAGGAAAACTCCCTTTGCAGCAGCCATTAAAACTACAACAGACAGTATATAGATGGATACATGCGTTGAATTGAATATGCAATCAAAACAGCACAGTAAAACGTTTAGTGCAATTCTAATTGAAAGCATTGCCTATATACAAATACATTAAAATATCAAATATAATGTATTTAGTTTTTCTCTGTTCGATGCAGTTTACGCCTTTCTTAAATAATGTTTTAATTGTCTGTATTGCAGCTGACTTGGTGTTGCTTTGAGATGATATTTCTCTGCTCACTATCTTGCCTTTTAATATTACATCATGTTAAATCAAGAGAGTACATTATTCAAGAGATTAAAGATCATGATCCTCAATAACATGTTATTTCAAAATCGTATATTTACAGCATTCAACATAAAGCTTAAAATCATTTTGGGTATTTTATTAGAAAGTAAAAAATATTGCAGGGCAGGTTTGGGCTGTAATAATGGTAAATGAAGTGTTAAATCTAAAGTATAGTAGTCCATTACTCTGCAGCTAAGCCTGGCTGAATGTGTTGATCCACTCCAACCTGCAGACAGACTCCAGGTGAGATCAATACACTCTGATTAGCATAATGACTCGCAGCAGGGTGCTCTCCTCTCTCTGGGGTATAAAAGCCAAACCAAAGTGATGTGTAGCATGTTGTTTGATGCTCCGAACTTCAACATGGCTCAGTTTGTTGTGTTTGCCGTCATGTCTCTCGCTGTTTCAGCAAAACATTTTCTTAGAGAGACACCAAGTTGTTACCAGCCGGTGCCGAGGAAACCTGACTTTGGGGTGAAGTAAGTAGCCTTTTTAGCTTCCTGTTTCTCATGTTATGTCTTTCTGTTGAGGTCTAAAGGAACTCTTAATATAAGTACTGAAAATAACTTGTCATTTAAAGGCATTTGGATAGTTTTATAAAAACGTTTTGCTGTTTCCAAGTTATATTTGACCAAATACTTGTCCAAAATGAGCTTATGCTGTGTTTGCCCTCAATAGCACTTCACATGTTGTAAACTGTATAATCACTTGTTTGAGTTAAGCTTTTGAAAGTGAAGGTTCTGGGAAGGTATGCTTGGGAAAGTTGAACTCTACATAAATAATCGTGTACTTAATAAAAAAAGGAATACAGTTATCGGCGTTCCAACTGTGTGGTTTGCCTGCCTTGTCATTTTCTCTGACTTGATTTAATACCATTCGTGAGTTTGGCTAGCTGGGCTTCATTTAAAAAAAGGTTGAAACATCCAAACTTGTCCATTCCTCTGGCTTTGCTTTTTGCCTCTGACTCACCAGAATATCTGACCACTAAAACCGCCGCTCTTAAATATTTCTGCCTGTTGTCTCCCACAGAACTGCTGCTCGTGCAAGTGAACTCCTGAACCTCGTTGAGCTGCCCAAGTCCTGGGACTGGAGGAACGTAAATGGCGCCAACTACGTCTCCACCACCCGTAACCAGCACATCCCTCAGTACTGCGGCTCGTGCTGGGCTCATGGCAGCACCAGTGCCATGGCAGGTGAGATGTCTCCTCTCTTTCAGCTTGTTAAAGCCAGATTGGAAACTCGTTCTGAATTTCCTTCTGATGGTCTTTAATGGCAAAGCATAGGCAAGTTGTAACTTTTAAAAACTAGAACCACTTCTATCGACACAACTGTTACTCTGGAATTTCTACGAATTGTACTTTAACATTTAAAGGTGGGGTAGGTAATTCACTTCAGAAACACTTTCTGCTATATTCCATGGAATGCTCTTAACATCGCGATAGCAATGAATACATTAAATGCTTTGACAATAAATACATAAAAAATGTCATCTGTGGAAGCCGTGTTACTGTAAAAAGCACGACCAATCATCTGAGCCGGCCCGGCTAAAATAACTGGATGGCCTACCTGCCTGTCAGCCTTCCATCTGTGCACAAACTTATCTCGTGCCCTCATCGGTCATGTTCGTGTGTGTTGGAGGAGGGGCTCTGTAAGGAAGTCTGAAGGAAGGGGCAGATTTTCTTCCGGTTGTGTACTTTCAAATTCTAGCGCACTCCCGCTGGTTTCTCCATTCTTACCTACCCTACCTTAAAGTGCCTGTGAAGTGCATTTTTTTGCGCCAAAATGAAATGGCAGTTTCATTGTGCCTGTTCATGGCTAAAATAATTTTTTAGGAAGTGCGAGGGATGAGAGTTTTTCATCCCGTGAACGGCCGTCTCAGCCTACCTGAAGTTGCAGACGATAAGGGCTGTGACGTCACAAGATGGGCCCAGTTGTGATCGTAAACATGGCGGAGACTTCGGAAATTGATACTAGTGCGAGAGAAATTAGTGACTTTGACAGCTTTTCGGACAGGATAGATGAGGAAAGTGGCACAGAAGATGGAAGTGACGATGAGGAAGCGCAGGACATCATTGAACCCTACAGATTTGAGCCGTCAGGGACGTCAAGTGGGGAGGATGATGGGGAAGACATTGCCCGTCTACAGAACACTGAATGGTTAGTTGGTTAGCTAGTTATTATTATAACTATATAATATAACTATATATATATATATATATATATATATATATATATATATTAGGGCTGTCAAGTTAACGCGTTAATAATATATATAATATATTTTTTGTCCTCGGCCGCCCCGTAGTTTCAGAGCGCATCGAGTTTAAAATGCCATCTACAAGCTGATGCTGACAGCCCCGCTCCTGCCGTCCGCTTGTGGCAGACCACACTTCCACGCTCACCGGCAGGCCATCGGGAGGACCGGGAGGGTGTGTATGTGTGGCGCGACTCGCGAGCGAGGCACACCTTACGTGTTGTTGTTAGCATCTGGTGCTACCTAGCTGCGCTAACGGATATAAGGAGCTGTTTCAATGAAAACAGAGGAACGACATTTCGCCGACAACTGCGCCGAGCACTTGACTTTATGCAGGTAGCCAGACAGTGGGACATTGTACGAAAAGTCAGCACCGATAGTGTGCGCAACATGATTGCAGCTCCCGTTCGAGCATATTATGCCTTGAGCTGCACATCGCGTAATGATCCATCACAGTGTCTCCACAAACACACACACACACACAAGCCAGGCTCACCTTCATCTTTTGGGAACAGAAACATCGCCACTTCGACAGACTTGACATTACTACAGCCAGCGGCAATGCATCGCTTCCCGTGTGTTTTTCCTCCCTTTTTCTTCACTGTCGCCTCCATTGTCAGGTTTTCTTGATTGGCAAACACTTCCAGTCGACTCAGACACACTTTCCAGTAAAATACTCGCTCAAAAACTTTGATAAATTCGACTTTGAAACAGAGAAACAATGAACTGTGATGAATGTAAACACTTCGGCCGCGACCATCTTGTGACGTCACGCAGTAGATCGCAAGCCACGCCCACGAAGGCAGAGGTCGACTGTGGATTTCCCGGCGGCAAATTCAAAACTCGTCAAATTCGTTGCTATTCCAACATCTTTGATGGGGTTCCAATGGACAATGTTGGTCATTACTATATGTATTGGCATAACAGATCATGCACAAGCGCACACTTCACAGGGCCTTTAAGTGATACCATTTTTAAGTGTATGTTCTCCTTAAAACTTTTTTGATCTGTCTTGGATTATCCAAAAGTGTTTTGTTTTTGTTGGTTAAACATTGTTTTTACATATTAAACACTAAAGATAACTTACAATTTCAAAGAAAGACTTCGACAAAGTTTAAGGTTAAAGAAATGCTTGCACATTTGGGAAATGGCGAGTTGTCAACAGTAGGATTCGACCAACAACCTTTAAAATGCATGTATTGTGTGTTTTCCTGGTTCTTCTACATGTATATTGCAGACAGAGCTATCAAGCATTCATTGCAAATAAACATTAACCCTGTTTAAACATGCATGTAAATATGGCTAAAGCTACTTGCCTCTCAACAAGCCTGGACCTGACCATGCTCTAGTCTTTAAGTGAACACTGGTCTATGATCATTTTCTCCGCCTTGTGTAGATCGCATCAACATTAAGAGGCGAGGCGCTTGGCCGTCGGCTTATCTGTCCGTCCAACACGTGGTGAACTGCGCTGACGCTGGCACCTGTCACGGAGGAGACCATGGAGGGGTGTGGGAGTACGCTCACAAACACGGGATCCCCGATGAGACCTGCAACAACTACCAGGCGATTGACCAGAGTAAGAACTCCAACAAATGAGTGCACTTGGTATGAATGTTTCCAGTTCCTCCAAAAGCCTTTTAAGACTTGCATTTTTTTTTTTTTTTTCAGAATGCAAGCCCTTCAATGAATGTGGGACTTGCCCAACTTTCGGGCTGTGCAACATTGTGCAGGACTACACTCTGTGGAAAGTAGGCGACTTTGGAGCAGTCAGTGGGCGCAAGGACATGATGGCAGAAATCTACGCTGGAGGACCCATCAGGTTGAGCTAAAGATCTTTTAGAAACTAGTTTTGCAGAAGATTGTATGCATGCTGCATTTGAAGTGTTCAACGTTTTAGGAAAGCCTTCACTTCAAAAACCCTACTACAGTGTCGTCATGGCTGTACATGCCGAATTACTTTCCTAAAATCTGATAATGTGAATCCGTCTTCCCTCAGCTGTGGAATCATGGCCACGGAGAAACTGGACTTGTACACCGGGGGTCCGTACACAGAGTATATTGAGACGCCATCCATCAACCACATTGTGTCAGTGGCAGGCTGGACGGTAGAAAACGGCACCGAGTACTGGATTGTCCGCAACTCCTGGGGCGAGCCATGGGTGAGTCATAACATTTAAAGGGCTTCAGTTACTTTTGAACTTGGCATTTAAAAATGAGAGTAAATTGAAATGCATGTGATGCACTTCATTTCATATCCAAATAACCTGAGATTTCTCTCTGTAGGGTGAGAGAGGCTGGCTCAAGATTGTGACCAGTGCCTACAAAGGAGGAAGTGGAAGCAAGTACAACCTGGCTCTGGAAGAAGACTGCATGTATGGAGACATGATTGTACCCTTAAGCTACCAAGAAAGCCAAGGACACTAATGCAACTTAATCCTCATTACAGTAACCCGGTTTATTTTATTTGTCTGTGGGTCAATTAGTTTGTTAACTGGAGTTGTGATTTGTTCAAGCCGGTGAAATAAAATATTGTACTCTTACTTTATCCATTACATGTGTGCTTTTTCTGATGTGGAAGAACAGGAGGTTTTATTTCCCTCTGGTAGAGTTAAGTTGAAAATGCAAAAGCCTTTGGCATGGCTCACTTGACGTTGATGCTCTTTGTTTTACTGCATGTTAAACCATGTCCAAGGAATCTAATACCAGCAACTTATTGAGAGTTTGTCTAAAACGGTTCCTTAGCTTTAGATGCAAAAATCAAAGGCAGACATCTGAAGCATGGATCACTTATTCATAATGCCACTCAGTGTTTCACTTAACCATTGACTCTGAACTTGGAAAGCTTTTCAGGTGAAGCCCCAAGCTGAAGGAAACTCATTTCAAAAGCTGAAGATGTAGCTCAACTAGAACAAATATGGTGTTACATTTTTGAAAAAATGACTGACAATTGGGGTATCAGAGTTAAGGGGGTGGGCTCATGACTGCCTACATTTTGGGTTGAACAATTCCTTAAGGATTGCTACACCTGAGATCACATGCCCCACAAACCTAGATATTTAACATTACCATATATGCACAATGAAAGGCATTTTGGTATTAAAAAGTTGGGAAATTAATTTCTCTCCTGGGGAAAAATTTACAAATTAGTTCAGGGGGAAATTTCTAGTACTGATTCAGAAATAGTATTCGTGGTTGATGCAAATCATGTAGCCTCATTTGCTTTTGCCTCTGTGCATGTCGACGGCCACAAGGTCAGGTTGTAGGGTGTGTAAATACAAAACTGTCAAGGCTTTAGAGCCCAACACTGACGGCTATTGTTTCCCGAGACTTAATGACAGACAACAGCCCTCCTGTTACCTTGAGACAAATGAAAGCCAAATGACATTTGTTTGTTCTACATCTCTGAGCTTGATAAACAGACGCCTCATATTGACTGACATGCTGTATTAGTTTCAATTCTTTCATGCTACTGGAGTTGCATTCAGTGTAATCACAAGTTATCTACAGTGGCACACGTAACGCTACAATGGCATCCTCCGAGTTCCTGTGCAATTACAAAGAGCCCATTTTCTTGCTGTTCATCTGGGGAACAAAAGAACACTGAGCACTTAGATATGTGGTTCAGGGGACACAACAATAATACAAATGCATAAACACAAGCTGCTGTGCTCGGCTGCTGATATGGAAATGTTTCCCATTAACTGCACTTCCCATTCAGCATCTCCAGGGAGAACAAAGGATAATCAAACCTTATGCAGCGCTGTTAACTTGAAGCCTGCAAACCTTAAGCCTATAAAGCTGTGGCGTGTCCAAGCAGAGGCCCACTGTGAAAACAAATATTGAACATAATTTGGTTGCTCAATAATACGCGATCAAGCACCCACCCTCGAGCAATCTTTTTCACGTGGAATCAAATTTGCGCTCTGATTAAATTTCCTGCATGTTTTCTCATTTGCATAATCACAAACAGAGCTCTAATGGATGTGAGTGAAAACACATGGTAATCTTTGGGACTCAAAAAGGAGCCGTATTTCTGCCATGATCGGGGGAAAGAAAGTAGGTATGGATAATGCGTGTTGCAAAAATGCACGTGAGCCATTTTCACACCGAGTGATTCTGCATTCATCTTCATTAGAGCAATCGATACGGCAAAATTGATATTTCGGCAATCTCTGCAAACCCATTATGTATTGTTTGGTGATCAATATGTCGCTCTGTAAACATGTAGGAGGGGGTGGGTGTAATATGAAAATAGTATTATGATCCTTTGGTAGGGCAGGGGTCTGGATTATGAGCTTAAATAGAGTTGGAGGGAATATCCACTTCAGTAATATCTTTGAGAAAGGCATTGTAATGATTTATCCAGTGTATGCAGAAACCTGTGTGTGTGCTTTGTGTAAACCTTCCCAATGTGTTCACCTCTCCAAGGCCACTGCTGAAATGTGCCTCATGAAATAAGCAACAGATTGAAGGCAGCCACAAACACATGCTGGTATTTCACAGAGAAATGTGTTCTCCAATTCTTCCTAAGAGGTAACAGACACAATATCTTATGGTAGTGATTCAAAAACATGCCCAAATGATGCATTTAAATTATTACTATCAGTATGAGCAGATGCAATAGGGTTGGAAGAAAAAGGCATCGGATTTCTTCATGCATTTTACACCATCATCAATCTTTCATTTATCGTGTCAAATATGGAGTGAGTTTCACCCCAAATGCATCACATTTTGTTCTGTTTGCCACAAAACAAGGCCAGGATCACAGCGCAGATGTATTTATGATTGTAATCATAATGTATGAAGCAGATTAGCTCGACGGGATGGTATAAATCACACATTACCATACCCCTAACTTCAGCAAAAGGCATGCCTGAGCTGATTTGCATTGCATAATACATCTTGCACACAAACATTGTAAATGGTAGTCTCACATTGCTAATGAGCCCACGCTGGAAATTTGATGTGGTGATTAAAAACAAAGTGACTTCCTCAGCCAGCCACCACTTTTCCTGATGATCCGTGTTTTTCTCGCTGTAAAAAAATAAAACACTTACACAACAATCACTTAGTCCGTGTGATTCCCAAATCGATTTACAGGCCAGAGCTCCCCCGCTGATGTTATGCATCATTCCCCTGCTAATCTCACTTCCTTGTCCAATATACTCACACAACCTCGAGGCGGCCGCAGAATTAGCTTTAGTTAATGGATGAGTATTAATCCCTCTTAGTCAAAACAAAATTAAGAAATAATATGGCCCATGAATATTTCAGTTGCTCTGCAGCAACACAGGAATCTGCTCGCACAATCTGCCCTGGCTTGCAAAAAAAAGAATTGGCGATTACATGTACATTATTAATGCCTCATCATCAAATTCATATTTTGCACCAGCTCTAGAGTGGAAATCCAATGAGCAGCCAATACTATTCCAAACTAACTTGCTGAACCTACAGAATGGCCTCTGAAACTCATCGGACCGCGTGCTTCTGTTCTGCCTTTATCACTCTGTCTCTTAAAGGTAGCACATTCTCATTAGATCCCTTAAAAATAGATGTGAAGCTTTTCAAGCCAGTGAGTTATTGCAGCCTCCCCCTGGAAGTTTTAATTAGAACACCAGTCAGTCGTGTTATCATTGTTTCAAGAGGGCCGCTTCCACATTCCTGAGCTGCCCACTTCATCACAGGATCAGAGGAGAGAGAGCGCACTGTTTACCGCCTCATATTCCCCCCCCGAGAACCACAATCTGGATCACTTCTATCACTGAAGGAGAGTCTATGAGCTGCAAGTTGATTGACAGGACACTTGTGGGGATGTATTGCAAATGTAAAGACTAAGAGATTCTCTTTACTGTGAATGTGTTTCAGATTGATTACATCACAACTCACTCACTTCAATTGAGGCTACATCTAAAGGCAACATGTTGAAGTAACCTTCAGTACAACGTTTTTCTTGATATCTCTCGCAACCCCAACAGATGTGTCTTTTTACAGGAAAGGTAAACATCAAGATGTGGCTTTTAGACATTGAACTTAAATGGTTTCTTGGGTAGGAACCCGTCTCTTAAAGATCACTTAATTGTATAGCTTTTCTTACAACAGTGATGAAATATTAGAATAGACTAGCATGTGGTAATTCCATATCATGTGTGATGACATAATGTTATAGTCAGTGTTGTTTCTTTATTATATATCATTTCATTGTAGCTTGACATAATAGCAAGAACAAATGAGGAGTTCTTTTCCAAAACGCTATAAAAGCCAAATTGAAAATTGAGTTTGTTGTGCCATTTTGCTGTGTACTGAACCTATTCACTGCTCTATCAACGTTTCATGCCAAATCGCTATATATCCTATATATACATATATACATTTAATATTAACAAAATATGTGGGTCTAGGTGAAAAATGTCATTTTCCTGAAAACTATTAAAATGGATATATAGCGTTTTGAAAGAGAACTCCTCAAATATAAAACCATTGAATGTATTCGTTAAGCAAAATGATCATTTTAGATTAATTTATATCAAATCACTGGATTATGATTATTTTTGCTTTATGTTTATCACAGTTGTCTAAGGTGCTGCTGGTGCCAAACAAAAGAATAATGGCTGTATAACACTAAAAGTAAGCAACAGATTGTTTTGCAATGTGGGTGAATGGACCCTTTCACAACACTTTATGGACAAATGTATGCTGGTGTTTTTTGTGTAGTCCCACATTTGTACACATGCATTATTAGATATTAGAACCCATTGTATATTAGTTGGATTATGAGTCCTACTTGGTTGTTCTGTGCAGTTGCTGTGAACTCCTCTCTGTAAATGACCAGTGTTGCTTCGGTAAAATCACAATATACTATAATGACATCTGACTGTCATGAGGACATCATGGCTGACTTCATCTTCCAGCCTTCACTACTGTAGGTGTTGTTTGCCACTCTCATTCAGGAGGAAAGAAGGAAGGGAGGGGTCTTTGGTGTTTATGGACTGACCTGTAACTGCACTCTGCTGCCCCCTATCGAAGAGCAGCTCTGCATGTTGTGTTTACATCAGGACTGAGAGGACTGATGTGTTGTTTTGTCTGGATTTTATGAGGTTTTTAATGCCAGGACTCACAGCATGTCACAGTTAAACTGGAGTTTAATACACCGCGAGACGTCATAAAGGGTTATTTCCTTCTATTAAGTTTACAATTCTGGATGTAAACAGACATTTGATTACAAAAAGGTTATAAACATATACAATGCAAAATGTCTTTTTTTCTTTCTTTGTGATTTTATTCAAGAAACCTGCCTTTTTATTTACTACCAATCAAATCCAATGTGGTTATTTATTTAAGAAGTAATCAGAGTATTTGTTCCAGCTGTGGAAACTGTAAACATGAGGATCTGGTTAAAAGCCTCATACAGTATAGGTTACATTTGAACATAATAGGATGCATGAGAACAGATTGTTCCTCCCTGGACAGAGAGGAGGGCTGCTTCGTGGAACAAAGGGCCTCTGCTGCTGGCACACAAGGGGTTAAGGTGTGTGAACGCCCGGGTTGGTGCTGATGGTTTTCAGGCACGATGATTAACGATATTGATCCACGAAACACGCAGAATTGTAATGTTTTAGCTCCGAGGGGGGAACAAAGAGCCGAGCCGTCCTCATCTAATTGATCGGTACTCGCGCTGAAATAATGTAATTAGTCTTTGTGCGCGTAATTATTTCTCTGCGCCCAAATCATTAACTATTAACAACTTCTTTTCCACAAGAAAATGCCCGAATCTCTGGAATGATGATTGATGCGGAGAGAGCGCCTGCCAGCACGAAAACAAGTCTTTCTAAATGTGGCTTCTGAAGAAAGGGAGCTTGCTTTCAACCTGATCACAAACTTGGTTTTGAAGGCAGAGCGCCCCGCCCTCCTGGTCCTTATAACCAGAAAGCCTGTTCGCAGGACGTTCAAACATAACAGGAACACTGGAGACCGCATCGCTGTGCATGAACCATTCCTGGAGACCAACTCTGGCTACAAAGACTTTAACGGATTACTCTGGTTGTTTATCTTCATATGACCGCCAGCAAACGACCAGAAGTGACCATGGATTTTCTCAATCACAACTATTTGAACGCGCGCAACCCCTACGACTACACTTTTAATTTTTGGAACGACTATCTCGGGCTCACCACGTTGGTGACGAAGAATAACAAACTCAGCATGCCTCAGAATCCCAACTCCATCACAGAGTCCCTGAAAGCCACGCTGGGTTTGGATGACTCCCCGGCGTGTCCGTGCGTAATCTCGGGAGGAGTTGGAGAAAACGGGCACCTGGACTGCTGCTGCCCGTCTGGAAGCCCCCCTCCGACCTCCATCCTGGACCTGAAGGAGCGTTTCTCCATACTGAGCCCCTTCCACAGCCAGCTCGGGGTGCAGCTGCCGGAGAGAGAGGTGGGTTTCGGTGGGAGCTTCGCCGGGTTCGACCTGTTCGGCATGGAGAGGAAGATGCGTAAACCCGCCTCCAGGAGCAAGCAGGAGCCCAAAATCTGCGTCTTCTGCCGCAATAACGGAGCGCCAGAGGAGGTGTACGGCTCCCACGTCCTGAAGACCCCGGATGGGAGGGTGGTGTGCCCGATTCTGAGGGCTTACACCTGCCCCCTGTGCAGTGCCAACGGGGACAATGCCCACACGATAAAATACTGTCCGCTGTCTAAAGACCAACCATCCCAGCGACCATTAAAGGGAGGGAGGGCTGTGGGGGGTAAGAGGATGAAAATATTCTGAGCAGATATGGCTACAAAGTTAAATTGAATTGCACTGAACAATTTCCAGATGACTGTTTTGATTTCGGCTCTAGCCTTTATCCCAGTTTCATAAACATATTGATTTCCTCTAAGATCTCTTATATTTTTATAGTTATCTTTTATCCACATAGAATAATGTTATGCTTTATACATTGGATTTATTTTTCTTGCTAGTTCATAGTCATTTGAGCGTGTGTGCATATAAATACATGTATCAATAATCACAAAGTGTGAATACATTTAAAGAGTATTTTGGTCATGTAGGGAAACACAGTGACATTGGCAAAGGGGATGAATGTCATATTTCTTACCAAGTATTTTTGTACAGTGAGCTAAGCTCGCTGCGATTTTCTTTCTCGTCTTAGAAAACCAAAGTTATGTTTGCCATTAAAGAAGCTCAAGAATGTGTCATTCATGAGTGCATTTGTGCGTCTGAGTGGAGGAGGAACTCTTTGATCCCATCTGCCTGCCTCAAAAACTCCACAACATATTTTCCAACTTGCTCCCAAAAGTTGACATTCAATCTGCGAGGCAGGAAGAAAAAAAAAAGAGACAATGTGGCCTCTGTTTAAGGCTCATGTTCTCTAGGGAACATTATAATCAATTGTTGCCAAGCCAAACCTCTTTTCCAATGTTATGAGAATGTTATCTGACTTCACAAGCAGTCAGAAATGAGATTTATTACATTTCTTTATGTTTACATTCCCAAATAAGGGCGACACACTGGATTTCCTTTCTCCGTCAGCTCTCTCTTTCTCTCTGGTGATCTCCTTTCTTTTTGTTTTGATTTGCCCTGACAATGTACCCACCACAGAGAGAGTCCCATGTACCCTACACTCTGAGCATAGGGGGAACAAGAGCAAATGAATGTTCAATAACATGTGATCCCATTATTTCTTTTCCTGAAGAATCCAAAAAAGATGCAAAAATGTTGTGAATGTATGATTGAAAGTGTCACTTGCAGGACTGCACATTTATGACAGTTTTGTTAACCAAAGGAATACAATTGCATTGAAGAAATAAGAGAGATTTGCTGTATTGTATATAAAGTGATGTTTATTCAGTATTTTAACATTACAAGTGACTTCAGAGGGCGCTACCTCAACAGGATTTTGTACTTACATGTCAAATGTCAACAGCAGTTTATTGA
The DNA here is from genome assembly GCA_943591055.1 of Gobionotothen gibberifrons. Lineage (NCBI taxonomy): Eukaryota > Metazoa > Chordata > Actinopteri > Perciformes > Nototheniidae > Gobionotothen > Gobionotothen gibberifrons. The sequence continues at coordinate 1,270,679 of CALSBZ010046683.1, read as the reverse complement.
TATAGTGCTGCCATTTATAATAAGGGTTTTGATAGTATTTTTGATCTTTGTATAACATAATTGTATTTTCATTTCGTTGCATTTAACATTATGGAAGTGAATTTCCAAGAAGCTATAAGCATTGCTCGCCAAAAGGTGATTGTCTGTACATAATGATTATACCCATACTTTTGAAAGTTTAGTTGTTCAATGTGACATTCTTGAGAGTGTGCAAGGTATTGAAAAAGGCTGACAAAATGTGCCACTTTTAACAGAGGTTTTTTGGATTAAATGAATAATAGAAAAAAAAAGAAACACTGTTGAACTTTGTTATTTATATTTTACCACAATTTCCTGTATGCTGCTGTGCAGAATAACAACATATGAATCCACTAGAGAAATAAAAACCTATCAAATATTCTGAGCTATGTGGTCATGTTTGCTCAACATCTGACTGAGAGGGTGTATACACTTCTCCTAAGTTATGTAAGAGTGTAGAATGACTGTTTATTGACTGTCGAAGCGATTTTTTTCTAGATTGACTGTTTGAATTTAAGCAGAAAAGTCAACTAAAAACACATTTACAGGAATAGCCCTGCTTTTCCCTAATAGGCCTTTGACTGACTGCCTCACTGACTTAATAAAACAGAGAAAGTGTTGAGCCCTCATGCATGCATCAACACATTTCCCAGAGAAAAACTCCCCTCTAACCTTTGCTTTTGGACCAACTGATCCGCTGCTCTGGTATCTCAAAGATTTGTCTCTGAAGGACAAACACAGAGCCACGGTTGTTTCGCGGTTGTTTAGGGAGGTCTGCCCACACAAGAATGTCTTGGCTTATGCCTCACCATTCAAACGGATCATGTTTGCACTGAAGTGGATTGAATAGCTGGCCCTTCTCCGCCTGCCATCTGTGGAATGGCTGCTGCTGCTGCTGCTGCTGCTGCTGCTGCAGACATATTAAGGGGCTCCAAAAGCAGGCAGGAAGCTTCTTGTTTTCCTGGAAGGAGCTGTACACAGTCGTGCGGCTGTGACTGCTTTCTTGGTTTCCTACAAATGTCAAATCAATGAGGAAACAATAAATAGAGTAGAACCACGGTGTGTTTGTGAATGGCTGCCTGTCTGCGGCCTGTTCACCACCAACACAACCTCAGACGCACCTAATTGCTGCTGACGCTGAGCATACAGGGCACAAACACATCAAGAGCACTGTACATACATTAGCCCCAGGCATTCAGCTGGTGTCATCCACACCTTCGTCCCCCCCCCCCCCCACCCCTCCTCTGGCTTCATGCATCTCTCCAGCTGAGTCTGCGCCATTAAAAATGGATGACTACTAAGTGCAACAGGGATTTATCTCAGTGAGAACAGTGGTGAAGAAGCCTGGAGGGTTAGCATTTCAAACACAGTCAGCTAACAGGTCTTAGTCCCTGTACGCCACGGCCTCCATTAGCCACTCAGCAGACTGGGACCATAATCTACTTAGCTCACCATTTATGAGATATGTATCTTTCATGATCATATAATATGTTTAAGACGGTCGGTTTCTATGCTGTATACAATTTGTGTGCACAACAGATCTTCCTGCAGAGCTTTAGGGGACGGAGCAGGTTTGTTTTAAGCTTTGTACTGAATGTCCATGTATTTGAATGTTTATACTCTTGTATAAATATTAGGGATGAAAATTAATGGGGAGAATTATGCATAAGGTGTTGACTCAGAGTTATCTCCAAGAATGAGCAGCAGGATCCCCTCTGACAGTTGATTAGGATTCAGCTAATGCTCCGCAGCATTGGTTAGTCTTTGCTGTTCATGTGATTTAGAGGATTCATTCATTCACACTGCCCGTCGTTACACTGGATGTCTCCTGTTTAAAGTGATGCAGTCACTGTGCACTAGATTAGCGGTGCCCAACATGTTGTACTGCAGATGTACCAGTATAGACCCATTAGGCACTGCTTCATGAAACCAGTCTGATAGATGGCGTGACTTCATGGCACCGCCCGGTAATATTTCACTTTCACTGCAGAGAAAACACAGCAGCTGATCTGAGTCATCTTGGCTTTGTCTAGATTTAGGTTTGCTTTGTGTTCTTTTTGTTGCTGTTATTGTCAAATGTGCATTTGTATAATGATTTGTCAATCATTAGGAGTACAATTAAATGGATGTTTCAACCATTTACATATACCATTAGCTTGTTAAATGGCTCAATGCAGACACTCAATTTAAGCACTTGGTTGATGTAACTGAATACATATATAAATAAATGAAATATAATACATTAAAGTAATATCAACACCATAGCCATATTTAATCCATGATGCTTTCCTCTTAAAGACAGATATGTGGATACTAAATCAAAATGTATATATTGGTTGTAATGCAGTTTAACCATCACATATTTCTCCGTAGTAAAGGGCCCTCTTAGGAATAACTGCAGTGCATAACAAGAGGATTTTGATCAGTCTGAAACTTCTTCTCTTGACCTTTTAATTTCACATTTCTCATGTAAAAGGTCACAGTAATATAGGTTGTTGCTGTATGCTTTCCGATAGTACACTGTATATAACGATCCTTAAAGGACAAAATGAATCTGCGCCATTTCAAAAGCATTCCTCTTTTTTTATCGAGCCCCTAAAGGCAAATTATAAGTATTATATATAAGGTTAATTCATCTATTGCTTACATGAACTACCTGCAATTATGATATAAATAGAGTAGACTAGTATTCATAGATGCTGTTGGCTGAAGACATTTTTTTGATTATCCGTGAATACAGAAAAACTAGTTTAGACTCAAACTATTGTTGTCTCTGTACTGTATTTATTGTAATAAAGCGGACTCATTTAAACTGTATGTGTCTGCAGGACAAAGCTAACCCTGAAATATCTCTTCTAAAAGACCTAACAGCACATTAGCATAGCGTCTTTCTCTTTCATTGACCCTCATGTCGTGTTGAAGGCTGATAATAAGCCACAGATCTGCAGAATTCATGCATGGGTCCCGTCCTTTCCCAGAATACACATGTAATGAGGATGCTCCTGTCGCCTAGCAACTCCTGGAGATAAAATTGGACAGCAGCTGGGCATGAAAGTCATTCGATAGAGCGAGGTAAAAGAGGATATCATCTCTGGCCTCCACATTAAATGGCTTATTGGTGCTGGTTTGATTTTAAAATTGGAAGGACAAAAAAAAAAAAAAAAGGATTTGGGGCATAATAGACATCCTTTCAGCACCTTACTGCCCCCTGTGGCGACACAATTAATTACAAAAACATTCATACCTGCTCTGTGACACTTCATAAATGCAGTGTTATTAGAAGCCAGCGATGTGGAAGGGATCATAATGACGTCGAGTGTGGTGTTATTGAACTCTCTGTCAACAGCGCTGACCATATCTCAGCGCCGCGATAACAACTGTGTCCCTCCGAGGGCAGATTACAGCTTTGATGCTGTAATTGAAATTTCACAAAGGATTTATTTGAAACCAAAACCCGTTGCTGTTTAAGTGAGGCGGACAGGTTATTAAGTTTCCTTCACAGCATGATCAGCTTATTTCTCAGGGGCTGTTTCACTGGTGCAGATGTACTGTCAGTAGAAATAATCCTCCAAGTCACCGAGGTGTATCCAGAGAAGGCAACGTCAAGTCATCTCAACATTTATTCACCGTGCGTTTTCTTACAAAGGTGTTCTGCATTTGAAGCAAATACTCGTCTGTTTGGCTTCAGTCATCGCTCTGGGTAGTCTCAGTGTATCCTTTCTTATTGGCATGTTATTGTATAAGTCAATACAATAAAACAAAACAGCAGGAGACTTGTGTTCTGCTTTTATCTGTGCCGTACATTTTCAGTCTTAGAATCAGGAAGAATTTAATTTCCTCCGAAAATTGTTTCCCAGAAAATAATCTTATAGCAGTTTTCTGCAAAATGTAATTATAAATCCAGATGAAATTATTATTTAACTAATATTATACTGATATAAAATATGCTTATTTCCTTCACTCAGAGAATCATAATCAGAATACGTTTTCTATGCCGGAGGGGAAATTGGGTTTTGTGACATTTGCTCCATTTCAGAACAAAATGAAATAATAATATTTATTAAAATATAAGAAGTTTAATTGGAAATGTGCAATAAAAAGATACAAATAAAATAGAAAAACAGTATTTATATACAAATTATAAAATGTGCAATAAAAAGATAAAATAAAATAGATTTATATAAACATACGAATTGTAAGTGAAAATGTGTCATAAAAGAGAAATACAAGTGTTTCTGTGTGCAACCATTGCTAATCACTAATCCCTCTATCAGCAGAGATAATCAGGGCTTCTGAATGTAACAGAGATACACAAACAAACATGTCAATAAACTACCCCACTGAAAACAAGACTGTCTTATTGGAAAGCAAACATCATTTTAAGAAGTATTGTTTTTGAGTACGGCCTTAAAGAATATATTATGCTGTTTTATACTTTTGTGAGATTTATGATTCATGATTTTGGACTGAAGAGATGTTAAGAGGCACATTATTTCTTAATCCTGGCCAATCACAGCTCAAAACGCATTGTTGGTTTTGGAAAGTTGCAATTACAGTAATAGGGAGCAATGGGATTGAGGGGGGAAGGGGGGTGTCCGGTGCCTTGCTCAAGGGCACCACGGCAGGGCAGGAGGTGAACTGGGACCTCTCGTAGCACTCCATATTTTAGGTCTGGTCGGGGACTTGAACCGGCGACCCTACAGCTCCCAGTCCAAGCCCCCTACTGACTGAGACACGGCTGGACCCACACTGAGGAACAATAACTCCTTCAATCTGCACATTTTCTCAATTTGCTATTGGTATCAACCGCTCATGGATGATGAACACAGTCAGGAATGCAACTTGTAAAAGACAGTTTTTGTTCAGTGGTTGAATGCAGTGTTGAACAGGTGGGTTTTGAGTGATGTTTTGAATGCTGTGAGGGAGGAAGAATCTCTGATGGATTGGGGTAGTGTGTTCCAGAGGGTGGGTGCAGCAACGGAGAAGGCTCTGTCGCCCCAGGACTTGAGGTTGGTCCCGGTGGGGGGGGGGGGGGACGGACAGGAGGTTGACAACCTGTCTGAAAGACGCCGTCGAGTTTTTAACCGTTTGAGTTACCGTTAACGTTATACGAGCCTATACATCAAAAGAAAGAAAGTGTATTATATTATTTGAGCTTCTTTGTTTCATTAGCTTTGACTCTTGTAAAGGCCTGTTTTCTTTGTTGAATGTGTGAAATGTTGTTATTGTGCGTGAGGCAATTACTTACTTACTACTAAAGTAATATTCACTGTTCTCAAAGCTCCAGAAACAGGAGGATATTCACTTTAATATGAATCATATTTTACAAGCAGAATGAAAATGTTAAAGATATTAAGTATATCGGTATTTGTAGTAATATTCTCAGTCTCAAACCATGTCATGGGATGTTCTATTTAACACAAATATTACTGTGACCACGACAGCGATTTGCAAATGAACATATAACATCCAGGTATTCACAATTTCAGTTGGGAACATGATCAGGTGTACTGTCCATTTTCACAGCTGCCTTTGTATTTACCCATAGAATAACACAGTTTGAACGCTGATAATAAGTTACAGATCTGCACAATTCATGCATTGCTCCCATCATTTCCCAGAATACACTGGTACTGTGAGGATGTTCTGTCGCCTAGCAACTCCTGGAGATAAAATTGGACGGCAGCCAAGCATGACAGTCATTGGATAGAGCGAGGTAAGAGGGGATATCATCTTCAACCTTCAAATGATGGCACAGTGCTGATCTGAAGACAGTTATATTATTCAGAAAACAGCTGCATGTGTTTATATTTAGAGATTTCTAATAAAGATGCGAGTTAAAAACTGATATGGATGTTTTGCTGCCGTGTTTGAAAAGAGCCTGGGTGTAAGAGATGGATTACCTTTGTTATACAAACTGAGACAATTGAGCAAAAGGTGTGAGTTTAGTGCTTTAGCTCCATCATCCACTGTTTGCAAATTAACATAATGTGTAGAAACAGCTGTAACAGCACCAATGATGTCCACATATAAGACATGTATTTATACTTTCACTGTTAAACTATGTTTGTCAAAATGGTTACAAACTATATTTTAACTGTAAAGATAATTCAAGAAAATTGAATTGTAACAGTTCAATTATCTGTTTGTATGTCCCTGATCGATTACAGGTGATGTGTAATGCATTTGAAGTGTTTTCCAGCATTACACAGACTACACTTGACTTGCATCCAAACTCAATTGTTTATTGTGTTTTGCTTGTTGAGGGAGAACACTGTGCCCTGATAAACTACAGGTGATTGGAAACAGATTTAGTGTTTTTAGTCCGCCTATCTACACACTGAATCTGGTTGTGTTTTGAGCGTTCGCTGCCCAAAGCTGAACACATTTCAATAACCTTTGAAAACAACTCAGGTTTCACACATGCCTTGTCAAATTGTATAAAACATCTCTGGTATACTAACAGTAAAGGTGACGCTCCAGTTCCCCACAACAAACTAATTCTAAGCACTTTCATTGTTTATTTACACTTCAAAAGTCCCACAATTAACAATTCTTGATTTTTCATTTCACTGCTGATGTTTACTTATGTCTAAAAAGGTTTTGCACAAGAAGATAGTGGAGAAACTGACATGTATGCTAAACAATTAATACACATTTTGCTATGCAAGTAAGGACAGTGTTTTGTCAGCATGCAAACTGGGACATCATTAGTTCAAGAGCATAATATTTATTTTGGTATAACAACTGTAAAAAGGTATTATCACTACGGTACTGTATACATTACATTACTACTAGCATTGAAGTGTTCCATGCAAAGGGCTCATAGTGTAAACTACATTTATGGAATTGTGAGAAGACACACTTTAGGACCCTCTTGATCCTTTGACCTCCCAGAGTAACTTCAAACTGAGCGGAGTAACTGAAAACACGTGTGACTGCCGGTAAATAAGATAGGGTTATAAATCACAGAAAAACACTAAACACCAGTTAATCTGTTTCCAAGTACTTACTATTTAATGGATAATAATTTGTTTTCATTCATATCGAAGCAACTTCATTCCAGTAGGCAAAGTGTTCATTTCAAATGGCCCAGGGTTGTTTTCTTGTGATCGTGTTGGTACATTGATCACCGTCCAAGTGGTAAATTGATCCGTTTTATATCTTGTCTTATTTAATAATGCAGTGGATTAAAAGTGCCAGAGGGTGGTCTTTTCCACACAATCGAGATAGTCGGGTGAATCTGATGGAAATGTTACTAAAGGTTTCAGGGGAGTTTGGAAGATGTATTTCTCTGTAGGAGGGAGCATCAATAGTTAGGCTTTTGGTTTGACCAAACTTTAAAGTAAACTTTATACAGCTGCTTTTTTTCTTGGTGAATTCTGTTTCTCTTATACTTGGAGGAAGAACTTTAAAATGTAAGCACAACCAAACTATAACAGTACAGGAAACCAGAGATTACACTGCTGGGAGTTACTGACAGAGTTTGGTTCTGCTTTCAAGGAACAAGAGAAACAGTTACGATGGGTGATGCATTTATTACTGGTATATTTAACAGATTTTTCCTCTCCGATTTTCCATTCAATTTTTGTATTTTTTGTCACAACATCTTGTTTCACCCTCTGTCTGAAACCAGAGCGCAGTCTGCTCTGATTGGTTAACTGGGTGGCTCTGTTGTGGTTGGTCAACCGCTTAGAGATGTCCCGCCCCTTAGCCCATTGCATACAATGCAGACCATTTACATGCACAAAAACCTATACCTAACCTAACACACAGCAAAGGAAAGGGAAAACCCCAAAAAGCATAATAGGGCCCCTTTAAACATCTCTGTAATGCATTATTTGTATGTATCTCTAAATGTCAACATACACTGAACAAAAATATAAACGCAACACTTTTGTTTTTGCTCCCATTTTTCATGAGATGAACTCAAAGATCTAAAACATTTTCTATATACACAAAATAACCATTTCTCTCAAATATTTTTCACAAATCTGAAAAAATCTGTGATAGTGAGCAGCAGGGGGGTCTGGGGTGGTCCGAAAACCAGTCAGTATCTGGTGTGAGGGATAGGGTTAGGGTTAGGGTTAGGGTTAGGGTTAGGGTTAGGGTAATGTTGTGAATCGAGTGGCCCATGGTGGTGGTGGGGTTATGGTATGGGCAGGCGTATGTTATGGACGACGAACACAGGTCACTCGATTCACAACATTACCCTAACCCTAACCCTAACCCTAACCCTAACCCTCACACCAGATACTGACTGGTTTTCGAACACCCCCAGACCCCCCCAATAAAGCAAAAATGCACGTTTCAGAGTGGCCTTTTATTGTGGCCAGCCTAAGGCACACCTGTGCAATAATCATGCTGTCTAATCAGCATCTTGATATGCCACACCTGTGAGGTGGGATGGATTATCTCGGCAAAGGAGAAGTGCTCACTATCACAGATTTTTTCAGATTTGTGAACAATATTTGAGAGAAATGGTTATTTTGTGTATATAGAAAATGTTTTAGATCTTTGAGTTCATCTCATGATGGGAGCAAAAACAAAAGTGTTGCGTTTATATTTTTGTTCAGTGTAGATTAATCACCACCACTGACAGTTTGGTTAATCACAAAGTTGTAGAGTGCTGAGACACACAGATGAAAGCCAGAACATCTCAAACATCAAGAAGACAGATCATTTGAGAAATACAAAATCCTCATTGGAGATCCAAATTTGACATTAGTCGAGGGGCAGATTTAGATTCTGTACTTTTACTAACTACTAATGTTTTCCTACATAAACACGACAGGTGCTGCTAAGAAGAGGCTCATTCATGGAAACGAGCAGAGGAACAGCCCGGCCCAGTGAGTTGTGTACAGTTAATGTGTTTTTGTCAGTGGGAAAATTCCAGCGCTGCACCGGGTCCCATGTGGTTGTGGTTTGGGTGCGAGGCACAGTAATGCGTTTGTGACGCAAGAGGGAGGAAATTGCAGAAGCTTCCTGCACAACTGTGCTTTTGTACCACTTCCAGGTGGATACAGGGCCAGTCAATAGGCAAACAAGACCCTCAGCGATTTGGACCAGAGTGAAGGAAGATGGTGCAACAGCACTACCCGCAGACTGAGAGAGGTACTACATCTGGGAGGAGAAAACCACTTAAAGGTCCCCTATTGTACTGTTTTTCATCAATATATTATAGGTCTCAGATATATACAAACATGTCTCTGAAGTGTTTCGCTCCAAACACCAAACAGATCATTGCAGCATCCCATAATCCCCTCTGTTTCAGCCCTGTTTCAAAAGTGCTGATTCTCTGTCTGTTACTTTAGATGAAAATAAGGAGCCCCTCCCCACGCCCCTCTGAGAGATATTTGGTTACAAAGAACTCAATGGTGCTCTCGGAGGAGGTTCAGGTGATAAGGGGGGGGGGTACCTTGGTTGCTGATTGGCTAATGGTTACACAAGCCAAAAAGTCGTTAGCCACTCTGATCTGAGGGGACACATGTTTATGTATAAAAGCCCTGAAAAAGTGGATTTTGCATAATAGGAGACCTTTAAGCGTCACTGGAATTTTTTCAAAATCAGGTGAAAGTGTTTGGGTTAAAAACACAAAACAAATATTGTCAAGTGACAGAACAACTTTATTCAGAGGAATGTCTAGAAGCAATATCTTGTGGCAGGTATTTCAAAGTGAAAGTAAATGTTCTTTTGTATAAGGGCTGCTGATGAGTGGTCACAAGAGGCGAAGTAGCAGTGGAGAATAATAAAATACTAATGTTAGAGTCCTGAAACCTTGCCCTCTAACTCATTTAAAGACAACTGTGGCTGCGAGGGTTGGCATGGCTCCCGATGGCATGGCTAACGGTGTGTGAATGTTAGTTCCTAGAGTGAGGTCACTGCTCTGTATGACTGAGTGTGAATGGGTGAATGACAGTATGTAAAGTGCTTTGAGGGGTCGTAGAGACTGGATAAAGCGCTATATAAGTACAGTCCATTTACAACTCTGTTTTAATGCATTCTGCTGACTTCAGCTTCGACTTGATCACAATTCAGGTCCACTAGCTGATCAAAAATGTTCACTATCTCAACATCCCTCCACTGGTCATCTACTTCATCAACTCCTCAACACGTTTTTGTCTCACTCTCAACCACAGATTCAGTAAACTCATCAACCATCATCTCTAACCTGTGTCCTTAGTTCCTTGCTTGAACTCCTTTTACACAAATGCGTGAACAAGCCCTTTGACCCATAGTATAAAAACTCTAATGACACTTGCTTTATATTCTCTCTAATCTTTTCTACTAACATCCGAATCATTTTATGAAACATTCACATTCAAAATCATTCAAAATGTGGCTTTAGAATAAAACGTTGAATGCATTTTCTTTTGGTATGACACTTTTCTTTCATTTTTAGATTAGGGCATATTTTCCAAACAACAGTTATAAGGAAAACGTATTATGCTGAAGGTTAAGGGTCCATTTAAATCCTGATTCTGATTCTGATAGTTTTGCTATTCTCAGCTCTTTATTTTCAAAGTAGATGGTGGAGGCGTGTGGTGCAGTGGGCTGTGCATAGGTGTTCGGATCAGGGGGTCACAGGTTCAAACCCCACTGCAGTCAGCATGTCGTTGTGTCCCTGGGCAAGGGGATTGCCCGCCCCACAGTATTGAATATGTAAGTCACTTTGGATAAAAGCATCTAACAAGTAACATGTAATGTAAGATGAATGGTGAAGCTGAACTCGATCAGCATACAGGGAACATGCAGCTCAAATCAATTGCGGTAAAATCATCAAATCAAAACCCTAAAGTCATTTCAAACATATTTATTAGGCCATTTACTACAGCGACTGATTTTGTGTGAATAATTGTATTGTATATATATATTAATATATGGATATTGCCGTACCCATGTTCGCCTATTGACTAAGTATACTATATGTCATAGTGATTATAGGTATATAGATTGGTGGTCTTTAAATCGTTACCATGCAGAGATAAAATACTTAGTTTGGATGAAGATAAATCACTTAGTAGTTTGTACTGTGATCAAATGTGTGACTTAAACGTTTAATCAGGATGAGGATTAGATTTCACCTCCAATTTCCCAAGACTTTAATTATACACTAGTCTATGTGTCTAAAACAGAATCAGCTTGCCATAGGGTTTTATTAATATCCAATTATACTGCCGTGCAATAGGATCTCTCCTGTTTTGATTAGTCCCCCTGTGGGAAACACATGTCAAACCATGGCACTGTTGATATGCATTCTCCGAGCATCTAAAGGAAACTAAAACTAACTTTCTTCTTTTCACTTTTGGCTGTAGTCACAGGGGAGTTATGGTCAGAAATAATAGCCACTCACAGTCTGCCATCTGCCCTTATATAGCCTACTTTAATCTAAATTGTGGTTTTTCTTCATAATTAACAGGCAACAGCTGCCGCTAACATTTCCCATCTGCTACGGTACATTTTCATTTGATTCTCTCATGACGTCCATTAACACTAAAGTGTGATGTTTGATTAAAAGATTAAAAAAACTGAGACAGTAGAACATCTAGACTGCGACTGAACAAAACCTGAATAAACCAGCTAACACCGAGCATCTGTCACCTTTAAAACATACTTCCAATTTCATATAGACATATTTGTTGTCTATTATGAGTAAGTGTTATATGTTGTCTAATGCAAGAAAACAACCCAATACACACATTGACAGTAGGTTCAAACATTTTAAGATTTGTTGTGTAAAAATGTCAAAGCATTCAATTAAAGCAGTTCATTTCATTGGGGAGCGATTCACGAATCGAATTCGTGTATCGTTGTCTCGAGAGTGTAATGTGGAGCTGCATTATCTGCACGTCTTTAAAGTCAAGGTACAGTTCATGTTGAGCCTCTAGCGCCCTCTGGTGTTTTCATATACAACTACAGATGGTGCAAATCTACTGTACGTTACTGTCAAACAACGTTTGCCGTAGTTAGGTGAAGACAAGATACATTTTTGACCTATGAATTTGAATTTCCTACAATATAAGACATTCTTGGTATAGAATATATATTGGAATATATGCAATACTTCTCAATATTTGGTTTAATATTGGATTTATAGGGACAGTTAAAACAACATCCACAATATTCATCTGGCTGCTACCTAATTATCTAATGTATTATATGTCAATAACTTGCATATAGACTCTTATTGCACTATTTCACTTTTTAAACTATTTTCTTCTTGTATTTACTATTTACTTGCACTATACTTTTCTGTTTATCTGTGTTGCACTGTTGGAGAAGGCTGTGACACAAGATTTTCATCGACATAACTACACTGTAGCTATGTGCGTTTGACAAATAAAGAACCTTGCACCTTGAACAGTTTTCATGTCTTCTTTCTGCTCCAAATGTCTGAGGTTAAGATTCATTTTAACCCCTCAGATATATAAGGAGAGAAAATATATTTTAGGAATGACATTTTCCATTGCTATGATGCTGTTCTCACTTGTGGCTGGGAAGTTAAAGGGGCCCAATTATGCTCAATTTCTCAGATTCATATTTGTTTGTTTTGTCTCTCCTGTGACATGTCTCCATGCTTTAATGTTCAAAAAGCTCTTTATTTCTCACATACTGCCTGTGTGCTGCAGCACCTCTTTTCACCCTCTGTCTGAAACCAGAGCCCAGTCTGCTCTGATTGGTTAGCTGGCCAGCTCTGTTGTGATTGGTCAACCGCTTAGAGATGTCCTGCCCCTTAGCCTACAATGAGTTGGAGCACTAGGCGATTGTCAGTAATGTCATTATGTTACAGAAGTAAACAAAGGAGTCCAATGGAGGCGTTTCAGACAGGGGCAAAATAAACGTTAGGATTTTAGCCTTTGCAGACCATTTACATGCACAACAACCATATAACACACTACAGGAAAGGAAAAACCGAAAAAGCACAAAAGGGCCCCTTTAAAAGTACTCTCTTTAATGCGAGATCATGCACCCACCATTATCATAATTCAGATTCAATCTTCTTTTCCAAGTTAGTGAGATAAGATGTCCTGATTCGAAGGGATTAGAGAGAGATGTCTTGTTTTGGTCATGATGGTAATCTATATTTAGAAAGAAAGCTTCATGGGTAATTCCCAGGACTGGCTGGACAAATGTTGGCAGATGGGAAGTAAAGAAGGACATTTTCCATCTCCTTCAACATGACAAAGTGCATGGGTAAGCACCTGAAGCCCGGACCCCCCCAGGTGAGAATATGTGAGAGAAAGGAGCACACAGAGTTGGTTGCTCACTTTGAAAGCAGCTGAATAACGTCTGATTGCACTCCGAGTGGTGGTTAACTAAAACCACCATCAGTGATTGTCTGAAATAAAACAGCTGTTTGAAATATACATGAGGAAGGAAACCAGAATTTCTTTTGTTTCCTGGCCAAATCCTGACATCTGAAAGCAGCAGGCCAATACCATCACAGAATGAATAATGACTGTGTGTTCTGTAATACAAAAGAAATGCCATACCCAAGCTCTCTGCGTATCTCATAATATATTGACAATATATGTGTTGCTGTTGCCATTAAGGTGCCTGTAAACATTGCAATGATAGTTAAATATTCCATTGATGAGGAAACATGTAGTCTGTCACTTATAGCAGGTCTCTATATGCACTTCACCTCCTGCTGAACTCTGGTAATATGCTGTAATAGCAACAGCTTCAAAGCATTAAACGAAAAGTCATTAATCAGAATCACACATGTGTTTCACTGACAACTCATTACCATACTTTTTTCTTTCACTGTAATTACCTTTGATTAATCATTTGGAAAATAGTTTGGAAAGACTACTAGAATATTATACTTGAGGAACGTTTTTTTTTACTGAAATACAAGTAGAATAGATTTGGTAATATATACATTTGACATTTTGAAAAGGGAAAGGAAGTGGAGGGAAAATAGTCTGAATGATGATCATGTTACAATATAAAGAACTTGAGAATACATTTAGGATACACAATTTTGTACACTACCATGTGAACATACACATCACACCGTAGAGACTAGATAAAGGCCTACTAATAAACAATACATGTATTTCATAGCACCTTTGAGACTGTACAGTAACTGACACAACCGTTTTCCACAGTGTAACATCACTTAAATGAACCAAAAAAGAGGAAACATTTTAAATAAATATGAAGATCAGTATGTACACCACGGCGAGTGCAACAAGTGTTATTACCAACAAAACACACGATAAGGATAAAGGAGCTGCACAGTTTTTAATCAACTTATAGTGTACACGCAAACACATCCACACAAACAATGCTATGTTGCCTAGTAACACTGACATCCACAGCTTGTACTCACCTGGCTGTCTGTACGCCTTTCTGTGAGTCCTGTGCACAGTGAAGTCCACAACAACAATCCTCTCTAGGCTAATCTCGGCTCCTTCATTCTCAAAACAAAATATATCCAGTCCACGCTGTCCAGCACAGCTCCTCAAAGTGTTCAACATGTTGCATTTGAAGATGCTCTGCAGTCACAGACACCAGAAAGTTCTCACCCACCATACGCAGAGGTTCCATTTACTGTAAACTTCCACAATACACATATTAGCATTTAGCCTGTTGGCGTCACTCAGTGTGCTGGCTGATGGTGTGTTAACCCTCCTGTTGTATTCGGGTCAAATCTGACCGGTTTACTACTTTCATCAATCATAACTTTTTTGTTTTACATTCGATTGCATTAAGGCTTTATGATATCCTTCACAGTAGACATTTGAACATATGAAATTGCTGATCACCACTTTCATTGAATTTTGGATGATTTAGTCAACTTTGTAACACCCATGGTGTTCCCGGTGAAACATGACCGCCATAAAGAAAAGGAATTAGTAACCATCCGGATCAGATAAAACACACACACACACACACACACACACACACACACACACACACACACACACACACACACACACACACACACACAACAATTTGACACATTTCCCGCTCTTATGTGCCCATCCCCCCACATGGATCACACCTGGCACACGCAATACATGTTCAGTGTCTATTCTTTGTATATTTACTGCAGGTGTTCATGTATACCAGTAGTCTGATACAATATTTACAGTTTGATGAAATTGGGTGATGATTAATGGTTTTTGTGTTAATGTAATAGCAGTTAAAACAGGACCGGTCAAATTTGACCGCGAACACCAAAGTAGGGGGGGGGGGGGGAAGACAATAGGAGGGTTACATCATTGCTTTCTGATTATCTTTGGCAAATTCATTCTGTCTGACTCTTAACGCTGCTTTCATTGTTGTGCTGTTAAACTCAACTTGAAGACGAAGAGGAAGAACGAGAAATGTGCATAGAAGTTCAATATCTAAAAACATTTTTTTTTAAATTTAAAATCGGAAAGGACATGACTGGATTTTAGACTCCTTGGCTTGTAAAAAGTTGCTATTGTTATTCCTAATTGTTATGGCAATTGCTGTTACACCTGTTTGCTGTAAATAAAAAAAGTTCTTTTATTTTTCATTACTAAATGAACCTGGATGCTAGATCTCATGTTATTGTGTTAACCATGCATGATAAGGTACAATAATGACTTTGTTAAAATAACCAGAGAACACATATTACTTTACCCCTGCTATACCAAGACATCCTGACCCCTCCGTTTAATTATGCTTTATCTTATCTTATCTGTATTGGGAAGAATCACAGCCAACTGTAATCTCACTGGCTGCCACAAGGGGTCAGTCTTCTACAAGTTACAGAGGGGAGGAAAACCATCTTTATCCATGACGGGATGTGAGTTCAGGAGAGAGTCAGTGGTGGTGGAGGGAACAGGGCATAGTAGCACAACTGCCGATTGTGTCACACACACATAATGACACACATACACTCAGCCATAACAGCCTGATCAACGCTACATTAGGGGGCGTAAAGGAATATAATTATGATTAAACAACGTCGGACTGAACCTGTCTTTATTGACATATATTCAGTGGTATCAAGCCAGGTTAAAGAGGACAACATGATGATATTTTTAAATGATGAAACCAGTCTGAAGTGATTTTTTTGTTTGATGCCAACAGCAAAACTAACCTGGAATTCATGCATTGCAAGTATTCTAATAGTTAACTTCCTGCAAGCTATAACAAACCCCAATATTACCTTTCCTGAAATCAACATCCTGTAATCTGATTTCTTTTGGACATGTTTTTCTATTTCACTATTATATTAAAAAAATATAACAATATATATTTTATTTTTAAAAATGTTTAACTGTTGACCTATAGCCTTTTTATTGTGTATTGGAACATAACAAAAACATATTTAATAAAACAGTTTTACATTTTCAAAGATATGAGGCTTTATACTTCCTTTTAATTTTCTGTGAGATATGATTTGTTGAAATAATTGACAAAAGTGTATTATGTATATTTTTATCACATAACTATGTCTAAATATGCAACCCAAATTATTCTGGACAGTGCTATTTAATAGGTTTTCTTTCCATGCAGGTGCATTTGGAAATAATAGAAATTAAACCAGATGCAGTCAACATTTCTAACATCAGATTCAGTATTGGCATTTTGTTTCTTCCGTGAACTTTTGTTGGAAACGTGGATGATCCCAAAATAAAATGTGTAAAGTCCTCGCATCTTCACTCCAACCATCTGTTTTATTCTTCTTTTTACTCGCCATACTTAACTCACCACATCCAGGAGGATCCATATCATTTCTAAAGGAATTTAACCATTCACAGCCTCTCAAAACTCCACCTACCTCTAAATAATAGCTCTGTTTTTTTTATAGCCCCACTCACACACACACACACACACACACACACACACACACACACACAC
>CALSBZ010046683.1:1209026-1251608 GCA_943591055.1 Gobionotothen gibberifrons | reverse complement strand
CCCACAGGCCGCCATGTGCCTGCAGACACACACCAGTTTGTGGGTAATGGAGTTTTCTAATGAGAGTCTTGGTAAGTTACATTGTTGTTATATATGTTATATGACATTTCACAGTGATTAAACCATATTGCTGGTACATCAAATCATTCACATGTTCTTACTTTGTTCACATTTCCTGATGCGTTTCATTGTTTTGGGATGCTTCATAAATGTGATGGAAGTAATAGTGATGGTCAGTACACAACAGAAACAGAACCATTTGCAGAAACTTGAATTACAGGAAGTCCAAAGAACAAAACATGACATTTCTTCTAAACTGGTTGACAAGTGAAAGTAACAGATTCCTAAGAGAAAAGTTATTTTTAGGATCATCACTATTCAGGAATGTTAAAAAAATCCAAACAACAAATTATCCAATTGCATTTAAGATAAGAAGTTCTTTATTGATCCCAAATTGTGCAATTGTTGTGCAATCTTCCGACTATGTTTGTCATATACATACAGTGGTAAAATGTTACTAAGTCAATTTACTGGTGATGTTTAACATTATTTAGTTTACTTTAGTATATATACTTCACTTCACATTTCAGAGGCAAATACTGTACTTTCTTCGCCACTACATTTATGTCACACTCACAGTTACTCGTTCATTTGAAATAAAAACACTTGCTTATATGATACCATGTAGTATGCACAGTATTTTATGAAATATCTGACATATATTGTATACATGTCGGCTTGTCATCAGACATCTCTAAATGCTGTTCTGTCTATTGACAGCGGTTTTTTTATCTAACAGGAGGAAGATTTGTTATTTTAAAAGTCAGCTTTAACTTCCTGTCAACACAACTTGAGTAAGACAAAAGAAAACAAATTAAATACTTCTTAAGAACTTAACTGTGAGATGCAGCTACCTTTACCACAAGACAAAGCATTACCCAGTGGTTCCCTCTGGATCTACATATTATGAATCAACCTTCCAGCCCAATAAATGCACAGAAAGCAGCACATTCCTAACATGCTCTGAGCTTCATTCCTACCATTTTTCCTCACCGTGTTGAAATTCACAAAACACAGCAGACTGTGGTTGCACCAGCGAGCGGCTTTGAAATGTATTATTTATATAGCTGTGAAAGTTTTTCTTGGAATTATAAACTGTGAATAACTTCGGAGCAGCTCGAGCCTAAATTCTCTAATCCTGAAAGTCAAACTTCATTAAAGCATTTGATTTATCTTCCAAACGTTTTTTTCTTCTTCCAGCCACATGTTGAGCACACCCTTCGTGTAATGGTCTTATTAAGAGGGAGTTGGTTTCCAAGCAAACTGGCCCGTGTCTCCGATAGCAAAATTAGCCTTGAATGAAATCAGATACAATTAAGGAACTTATTAGTTCTTGTCATGTTCATGTGGGTAATACAATAAACACAGCCCTCAAATAATCACAACCATCAGGGCTGCAATCATACTAACAATCGAATTCCCCTGAATAATATACCTACATTACAGAGACTTGGCTCAGTTTGATTCAGTGTTATTTTAGGTGCCTTTGAAGCATACACACTCTGTTCCAAAGGTGTTAAGCAAGCCTTCAGCACCATAACAACATTTTCATAGCCTCTGTACAAATGGATCTTTTAATATATAAACACAGTTACTAGTGAGCAAAAGGCTAAGTAATATGTGTCAACGTTGCTGAGTGCATGTTCATAAAACAATGTGAATAAGTCAACATGTTCTAAGGATTGTTAATATACATTTGTATTGTGTTGTACTGCAGTAGTGAACAACGCCTTCAGGTGTTTGATTAAAGTAACACTGCTGAACCAGTTAGCTCATTTTTTTATAAAACGCAGTGTCTTTTATTGAAGCAGCACTGGGTGTCGCCAAAGTCAGTAAGAGGGTCTTTAACAATCACGACTAAAAGTACTTAATATGGATCTTTGCAGATATCATTACATATAATCAATATTCAATGACAACATTTATAATATGTATATTGTGTAAGCTACGTTTCAACATCTGGTTGACATGGAAATATATATATGTAAAATGAATGTTTGTTTTCATCATTGATGAATATCAGGTTACTGTTAAAAATATTGATGCTTTAATGAAAATATTATTTACAAGTTTAAACAAAAAAGCAGACTTATATAAAAAACCTTATTTTGTTGGACCTATTGAACAAAACCCAAAGGTATTTGATTACAAAAAATGGTAATTTCTGCTTGACTAATAGTGTAAATGATTATCAAAATGGTTGTTTATACATTTTTGTTGATCGACTAAAAAAGAAACTGATTCAATACCGTTTTCTGTAAAAGTGCTAATCTTTTTTTCGAAATGATAACTGGTTTCACCAATACATATATTCCTAATTAGTCAATCACATTTATTGAGGGTAACATCATTTTGATTTGAAATATAGTCCTCTTTTAGTATTTTCGATAAAACACAATTGTTCTATGTCCAAACTGCGTCAAAGTACAGTCAAATGTGGCATTTTTACCTAAATGAGAAAAAAATATCACCCCCCACACACACTCACACACACACACACACACACACTCTATCTCCAGGCCTTAACACTCGCAGGGTTAAAATAAACGTTACCGCTGAACCATATTGTGCCCTCCCTCCTCTCTCCATATCCTTTATTCACAGGCGCGTAATTGGTAGTCAATTTGAGCTCCCCCTTTGCCTATTGTGGGCACATTTTGCTCTGACAGAGTGCGGAAGATTAATGGCTACGAGCAGCCAAGGGAGGCTCGCCTCAGCAAGCATGAGCGCCCTAAATTCATTACACCAATTTCCCCCTGTCCTGCGCTCCCCTACCACAAGAGAGAGAAAAAAGAGTGGAAATACAAGAATGAAAAGGGATAAAAGCAAAATAGTCAGATGGTGGTGTTGAAAGAAAGAGAGAAAGAGGTGCAGAAACAAAGGATTAAAGAGATGGCTGTGCGTTAGTGCTGTTTCTGAGGTCACACACACACAGTCTGGCAGTCAAAAGAAAGAGCTGAGGGTTTTTTCGAGCACTATGTCTTCTGCTTAAATTTCAGTCTGTGTTGATCGCTGGAGTAGTTACAGGGACTGACAAGGGATCGGCTCACCTCCCACATTCACACACACACTTAAACAAACACACACACATGATAGTGGACACTCACCGTATCTTTTTGTACTCACCCTATCCCTCTATTTCAGTTGTTTATCTTAAACACACAAGAACATGCACTACACAATCCAACGTGAACAACATTTTCAAAAGCTGAACTGTGAATCGCAGCAATATTTTAACATCCAGCAAGTTGTACTGAAAAATATACAGTAAGAATATGTGTTGAAAACAGCTCCGGGAATGAATTTAGGATAGAATATATTTATTCAACCCAACGATGCTGGCAGCAGCTATGAACTACTATGACGAAATATCCTCTGAATGTTCATACTGTAGCTAAACTTCAACATTACTGCCGTATCAACACCTACTCAACGTGCCTGCTGGGACATGAGCTCTCGGATTGAGCCAAATGTTTCACAAGCATCCCGGTCACATTCAGATCTCACTGGCTGTAGGTCTGCTGGCAACAAGGCCCGGCTGCCTCGGATGAGCAGGAAACACCTTGAACTTGGGAATGATAAGGCTGACCTGTCCCCATTTACTTGGGTCGACTCATAATTGTGATGATTTATTTCTCCTGTCAAAGCCAAAGGGAATGCCCCCAGCCTCCCCTCTGTATTTAGTATCCCCCTTTTTCTTCTCTCTTTGGCACACATTCTGTGTCTGGTTTGACTGATAAAATGTGTGTTTTTGCATTTGTGACATGCATATATCTGTGTGTGCATGCTCGTAAATGCTCATGAGTTCAGCTTTCTGGCCTACACAAACTCTCAACATGGCCGTGTGTTTGACTTTCAGATGCTCCGTGCCCCCGGCGATGGCACCACGCCCCCAAAGGACTCGCACTGCAAGAAGATCAGTCTTGCGTCCGGAGCCAAGTGCATTGTCTCGAAGTGACAGGTCTCGTGGACGGTGCCTTGAGGGACGCCACCGGCAGCCCCGACTATAGGCCGGACTCCTGTAGCTCCACAAATAACATGTCTGTCACACACGTCACCCTCCCCCCGGCTGTCCTGCCACGCAACACAGTCAAGAACACACAACCCCAAAATGTTACTGACAATTCCTGTCTGTTGTTGGGATGCATACCCTCTGGTGGCCGACCGTGGCCAAACATATCTAAATGCATTTCCACGTTTGTTTCCGCTGCTTTACTGAAACAAAATCTGTTTATGGATTGTAGGTCAATACTTTGAATCAGTCTTGTATCGTAACATATTGACGCATAACTGTGTTTGACCCCAACCATAACAGTAGTGCAAGTTTTGGTATGAAAATAAGGAACTCTAACATTTGGAATCATTAACTGTACTACACAGTTAAAAACAAACCACAAACAGTAACACACACACTCAGATGGCCATATTATTTATAATGGCTGATGTCAAACAAAAAGGTTCAATAAGAAGGTTCAATAAGCTGTACAACTAAAAAGAATGTCTTGAAAATATTCAAATAAATAATAAGAAAGTGTTTCAATCACAATCAATAAAAGGCAATACAGAACTGTATAACATCTCCTGATGTCAAAATATAAATTAAATACAATGATAAATATAAAACAAAATAAAATCTGTACCTTTAGGAGCAATGTCTAACATGTGTAATTAACTTGTGAGTGTGTGAGGCCATTATGCCTAAAAGGTACTCAAGCTTTACTCTATTTAAGTTTTTCTTCAAAAAGATGAGTTTGTCTACGTTGTCAGTAGTGAGGGCAGATCTGTTGGCGGTAACTATGTCACCTGCCGTCGAGAAAACCCTCTCGCTGGGGACTGAGACTGACTCGGAGGTGATTGAGCATGTTTGACGTGTTACCACTAGCATACCGCACGCACCGCTGTAACAACGGCGACACACCGCCGACACACCGCCCTCGTCCGATCCACAACTCGCTCCCCATCGTTATTGTAGTCCACAGGGAACCCGAAATGTTCCCACACAGCTGATGTAAAAGAAGCAGGTGGGTTATCTGAACTCGCCATCTATGGCCATAGCTGCTAACTTTTCTTCTTCATGTATTGTGTTCGTTTTGTTGTGTTTTCTTCTTGATCTGTTATTTACGGGCGGCTGGCTTTTCGGCGCAATACCGCCCCCTGGATTATATATAGTGTAGTGGATACTGCCCTGAAGGACAGACTTGTTTCCCACTCGTAAAAAAAGGCGTATTCGCCGTGTGACTGCATGTGCCGAACCGTGACGTCCGAACCGTGACGGTACGGGACGGGTACGGATACCGTTACACCCCTAACAAATATGAATTGTTACCATTCAATTGGAGATACAGGGTTTGACGATTTAACAAGGTTAGACTGAAGCACTCATTCGTGCACCAGTCAATCCTAAAATGAAATACAGAGTTTAATCCCAGATCATTGACATGCCTTCAGTGATTGTAATGTTCTCTTAAAAGTCTGTTCCCTTTTTTCTTGTCCTACATTTTTCGCAAATGGTGTTGAAATGCAAGACAACAGTTTTATCACATCATTTTGTATTTCCAATATGAACAGTTTCAGTTGTGTGGTGTTTTACAAGACAGGCATTGCATACTGAACATATATAATCATAATATGCAGCTAAATATCCTGGTTATCTGAAACTGACTTTCCCAATGTAATTGCATATAAGCATTACTAGATGACTTGGAATGTTTTTTAAGTGTATACAGTTTATTTTATAAGATCACATTGTGGAACCTTATGATGTTGGCTTCATATTAACCCAACTTTTGACATTTAATTTAATCATTGTTTAGGAATTACTTTGGTACAGTCTTTTGTAGCAGAGCTGCTTTACACAATGTTCAGCCTGAGGCTTCATCTACTGTACGTTTTCTGTAGAGTAAACATGTCTGCAGGCTGAGTGTTTCACTGTTTAGTTATGTTGCATATACTGTGACAACATAACAGCTGTTGTATCATTTAAAAATGCAGTGATAATTTGCTGAGCATGCACCGCTTCCAGACTTTCATTTGAGCCCAGTGCAACCACTCCATTATACTGTACTGTTGGACAAATACAGAACAGCTCTTTAATTATTAGTGCAGGCAGTAGCTCAGTCGGATTTGGTAGGGAAGCGGAGGGTCAACAGTTTAAGTCCACTGCTCCTAATGATAAGATGGGTTGAATTCAGAGCCTACATTTCACTTTGTGTGTGATTCTTTGTACATGTGAACGAAGATTTATTTCAATCCTTAATTTCAATTGTATAAATCAATGTTTTAAAGCCTTGCTCAAGGATACAACATCTGAATCAGTATAAGGTTTATTGGCAAGTAGGTCTACACATACAAGGAATTTATTTGGAGTATGGTGCTATTTTTTAAACACTTAAGAGGAATTAAGTTGTTACATTATTTATTGATTTTGGCCTTCGAAAAAAGGGACTCTACTACCTGACAGCGTTTGTTAGTGAAATTGAAAAAAATGAACAAGCAATAGATGTAAATGTTAAATTCGGATGGGAGTTTAGGGGAACTATGCATCAAAAAGTTAGTGGAAAAATTCAAGTTGACATGTAATTAGACCCCAAGGTATTTAGCTTAAACAGCAACATCACATTTTCTTCTAAGTTTTAAATTCATTCATTTAGTTTGCTTGTGTGTTCATTCTCCATTTTTGGTTACATGTGAATATGAAATTCCTCTGTTTCCATAATCTAAAAAGCAAACTAGCTTTTCTTTCCTGCAGAAACCGCCAAAGGTCTTTTCTTGGACTAAGCTTATGGTTCTGATCAAATCGTTGTGTGAACATCATGGAGCGTCTTAGCAGCGCAGTCAGAGTTACAACCTTTGATGGTCGCAGTTCAGGCCAGAGGAAGACTTTTTTCTTCCCAGGGTGTATTCACTTGTCCCGGCCTTCAAAGCTCCTGGCAGATTAACACAGCAACAGTGCTGTGTGATTTGGCCGGCCATGTAATTTATGTACCTTCTCTGGCTCACGGTTCCCACTCTGCACCTGTTCAGAGCCTACAATAAGCACTGTGTCGATGCCAAGCCGCTTTGGTGAGATGGGGACAGTGGAGGTGGGTGCACAGGTCAGAGCATGAAAAAAAAGAAACTACACACCAATCTCTTATTTTATCCTCCTTTCGTCTTGTACAAGAAAGGGAGGACTTCAGGGGGGTTGGAGGCTTTAAAGGGGCACTTCCAGGCCAACCAATAAATCAGTGTAGGCGAGATAGATTCATCGATAGGAGAGCAACATAAAAGGACTCCGTTGTAGTAATGTAGACAAGGTGTGCAGGTTTGTCCCTCACAACTCTCTCAAGATGGATACTCAGCAAGCCTGCACGGTTCCACTTAGCAGCACCTTCCTCAGAGACCTGGAAATCGGAAGACACCCCAAATGTTTCGCATTAAGGGTTCACCCTCACTGGAGCGGTGGAGTTGGGAACCATGCAGGGGTGAGTGGGGGACAGCTAGGGGTGTGGGTCGCCACAGATACAGTCAGATTGGTAGTTTAGAGAAATACAATTTGAAATGTTAATAAATGTGGTTCCTATTTTGAGGTTCATGTTTGTATTTTGCTTCTAAGGTGACATGTTTACATACTTGAATGTACAAAAAGTGCTTTCTTTTCTCACACCCCTATGTTATTTTAAGAAACGCATTGTTCAACACTTATACTTATAGCAAAGGTCACAGACACATTTTTGAATGAACATATATAGGTTAACCTACTGAATAAAAATAAATAAACAAATTAAACAAGGAAAGTAAAAACCATAAAGCAGATTCAGGGCGTATTCACACTCAAAGTATTAGCCGACAGAACAGTACAAAGAAGAAATTAGCAAGTACAAGGAAATGCCCTTTTTTCGCTTATTAATAACATAGTAATCCTGCTAGTAATTTTCTGAAATGCAACAGCAATCTGTTTACATCGTTTTTGATGTAACTGTAAGGGAATACAGTGACCTGTGTAATCCGTTACTCCCCAAGATCACGTGAACATGCATTGTTGTAGCTCGAGTTGACTGCAGCGCTCCATGTGCTGGAATGGGTAATGGCAAGTGTTCATAAAGATGTCACAAGAAAACTTCAGGAGACACAAAGTCTCAATTTCAGCCAAGGTGCTGCCAGCCAGATGTGCAGCAGCAACTGGATCACAACCTGCCCGTCCTCCATGCCAAATCTGAAGCTAACAGGCAGAACCTCACAGCTCTTTTGAAGTGGGTGCCAAGAGGTGTCCAGACCCTTAACGACCTGAAATTTATTACATCAGCATCCAGGGAGGAGTGAGAGGTCGGAGTTTGTCCAGTGAAACGTCTCTTCATCCCCTCTTTGTCTCAGTGCCTCCCTTCACTCACTTTTATTCCTCCCACTCTCTTCTTTCCCCGCACCTGTTTAACACCTTGACTTCATCTATGACCTTTGTCAATCTGCTGTTAAGTGTTTCATGTTACTGTTGCCTTCGTAGGGGTGCAGCTGGCTGAGCAAACAAGGGTTGCATGAGATCTTTGGGCCCGATGGACCTCTTTCTCGTTCCCAGAACACCTTTCTCCTAATAAACAGTGTCAGAATTAGACATTCATAGCAGCAAGTGCCGAACTGATACTAAAAGCAGATAAGAACAATATAATGTGATGGCACAGCTGTGGTGGAGGTGTAAATTCACTAGAATGATATAGAAAGGGATTTGAGGTGAATAACCAGAATATGAAGGGTAACTAGTGCAGGCGTGTGTGGGAGAGAAACTCCCTCTGGAAGGATTTTAGCCTTTGCAGACCATTTACATACACACAAACCTAAATAGCAAACTACAGGTATTGCAAAACCCCCCTAAAGCAAAATAGGGCCTCTTTAATTTATATTGCAGGGTATCAGCTAATATTACATATTAATTGCCAAAGAGTGTGGTACATTTCTTTTGGGTTACATAAAAATGTATGTCTGTGTCATGGAAAAAGACTGAAGAAGGCTTATCCCAGTTGTAGATGTGATAACATATGGGATTATTAGCTTAAACATATCTGTTATCACACCATTTCATATTTTGAAATGTTCCCTGCGCTCTACACATCAAGTAAAGAAAAAAAATCCCCCTCGGTTGATGTTAAGTGAAAGTACTGTTTGACCTGGGAGTGACTTAGGCCAAGACCAGATGGCCTGGTAAATTAATAAATAAAAAAAGAAAAGCCATGTGAAACAAAGCACATGGACTGGAAGGCAAATTCCAAGGGGATTCCCCCTCCTTTCAATGAGACAAGTGTGCAGCCGCAACGTTTAACTGAAACAAAATGTGAGCAAATTTGTACCCGTAAACGTGAAATTACTTTTGCTCATTTTAATCCCCCTGTCTGTTCAACTCTGCAAAATAAGTCTTTGAGGCTTTGCACAGTCATGCGCAAAGTGATGTATGCGGAGAGAGAGGGTTGGGAGAGGGGGAAGAACAAAAATCAAAGAACATTTCTGGCAAGGAGATTTACAACTCTGGTGAAATGTTTCTATTGCTGCCCGAGCAGAAGCAGGAGCAGTAAGTGTTTTAAAGCGCAGGGCTGACAGCGCAGAAAGGTGGCAGGGCAGAGGGAGGAGGGACGCCTCAAAATGGCTTTACAACTCTTGTTATCAGGTCTAAATAAATCAATAAAAACCCCACTTAAGGGAGGCTAACATATTTCATTCTTCAGCTGTTATTGATAACTCTAACCCATTTGGCCCGCCTGGAGTTTAATATTTTGAAAGTCATGATGCTTCAATTTGTAAGCCTTGATATGCGGCTTGATGTTCTGCAGGTGTGGGTTTTGATGTTTGAAGACCATAAACCTGCGGTGTGAACTGCACCGAGAACTTCGCGGCCCACGTGGTAATATCAGGCCTTTACTGGTAATCCATTATTCATCAGGTAGCATTATTTAATCCGTTAACCATTAGTAACATAGTTAAACGTGCTTTCAGTATTACATTATATTGCAATATTTAGACGTCATGCAGAATGAAAAAGGCAGGAGCAGGGAGAAAGACCAATTTACTAAATCCCCGGGTGCTTTGTTTCACCTGTTGTGTTCCAGTCTTACGAGATATGTGCTCACCTAAAATCTGGCATTTAGTGAAGACATTTTTTGGCTCGACGATTGTGCATTTTTGCACATGCGTTGAAAGGATTTCACAGCGTAAAGACACAAATCTGTCTGCTTCGGACAGGCTGAACTTTTTGGAACAGGTGGACGTTTTTCATCCGTAAAGACCGCACAAAAGACAAAGAGATTATTTTGTCAAATACATCTCAAAACAAACTGAGACAGATCATACAGCATCAGGGAAACATGTTAGAGAACAAATGTGGGTGCACGGTAATGTGTACGCATGCAGTGTGTGTAAACAACCAACAACAACAACAACATTGCTTACCCTAGAGCAGCGGTTCCCAACCTTTTTCAACTCAGCGCCCACTTAAGAATCAAAAATGTTTTCACAGCCCACATTCAACCTTAAACAATACGGCGGCTAAATAAAGTTCTGATGAAGACCGCCCACAGTTAAAGGTCCCATGTCATGGCCATTTCTACTGATCATATTTCCATTCTTGAGGTCTACTAGAACAGGGGTTCTCAAACTTTTTGTTTATGCGGACCACTATTTATTATCAAGGGTTTTCACGGACCACCTCATATGCAAACCATACAAATAAGTACATATAAACGTAGTGTTAAAAACGCCGATATTTTTTTATAGTTAATCATAGACAATCAAAAGTAAATTGAAGCCTATCTGATACTTTTGTGACCGGTGTCTGTCTGCGTTGTGTATGTTTCTCAAAGAGGACGGCGGACGGTATTTTAATTAGGTCATCCCAAACAATGCCACAAGTCCGCACGCGCGCAGTGCACTCAGAAAACGTGCAGACACGTCGACAAAAACTACCGGTATGCTTAGTCCTACTTTAGTTACTGTGCTGCAAAAAGCAGACGGCGCTGCGCTCAACAAACACAGACTCAAAACCATGGACACACCAGACAGCGCTGCTTCTCTCTCTAATTAACCGTCTCATCGATGTTTGTCTGAATTAATATGTAATATTAACTATCATATTATTCCTATCAGCTGTCAATCACTGTTATGATGCGGCGATTACCATCTTGTTCAGCAAAACGCCTCACAAACAGATCAACAGCTTTAGTGCGTTTTGATTCAATGCCGAGTACAGCCAAACTTGACAGTCTCTTCTCTGTCATTGTAGACTGCAAATACCTCGTTCCTTCCGTCAGTAGGTCCGGATGATTCTCGTTTTGCGCCGTCCTGTTCAAATGAAATCGCCGCCAATCATATGTCCACGCTCGCGCAAGGGCCGGAGGAGGGGTTACAAGCATGGTTACAAGGCTCGTGTCTTGTGGTGCATTCACTTGCACTCGGACATTAGAGATGTTCTCTCATAAATGTCCGATGAGCCCAACGACCACTACCCCACTGCCTGATATCATTAGAAAGCTAGGAATCTCCTCTTTCAAACAGTGTATACAACTCAAAATGTGTCTTCGGGTCAATGTGACTGATTTTGATAGAGCTAGTCACATATGAGGTGGTCCCCGAAAATCCTTGATAATAAAAGTGGATTTTATTTAGCTTTTTTCCACGGACCACCTGCAGTACCCAGTACCCAATACATTTAAATTGTGCAATTTTCCAAACTCACATTGGTTTCTCATACAGCATCTCTGTATAGTATGTTTATTCACCAGGTATTCACTCTCTGTCCTAAACGGCTTGTTGGAGCTCCTGCCCCCCCCTCCCTGCCCAGTGTGCTATGATTGGTCGGGACGTTGCGAGGCTCGCTGCTGCGAGGAGCGGACAGGTTTCCGGGTCGGCGATACAGCGAGACACAGCGAAACTCATCCTGAGCACACACAAACACTCACAGCCGAAGTAAAAACAATAAGTGTGGCTTGATATTGAGTAAGAAAAAGGTTTATAACGCTGTGAGAATGGGTCTGCAGAGAGCATTTCTCCGCCATCCCAACCCGTCTATTACCAGCGTTCAGGGAGCTCTATGCAAGTCAATGGGGACTCCCTGTTAGTTAGCCAAGGGATCCTGGGGGGTATACTACGAAGCAGGATTTTCGCTTAGCCGGCTAAATTCAGGGAAAACTCCGGCACCTGGTTCTCTTTTTAGCAGGCTAGATCTCCACGGTAACTTATGCTTAGCGGCTAACCTGGTCCCGACCAGGTTAGGTTGCAGGCTAAGAGATCAACTCAGTGAAAGCACTGCCTGCTGACCAATCAGAGCTCCGTGTGCGGAGCGGGGTGTGGAGTTTAAAGCGATCAAGTCACATTACAGGAGAAAACTGCCGTTGCAGGAAAGACGGCCGGCAAAAATCACCGACTGTGTGAACGTGAACATTAATAGAATATCACCTCCCATCTTCAGAGCAATATGACTATTATAACATTAGCGTTAAGAAAGCTTACTTAAATATCTGCCACAACATAAGTAACCGGATCAAAGTAACAGTACAGTCCGCGGCATATCACATCATAATGTATCATATATTTCCTAATCTGAGTCAGCTGAGCCGTATCTGGCCGTGCAACACTTACAGTGTCACATACTGTATGCAGAAGTATTATTTTAAGCAACACATTACGAAACACTCGAGTCAAATGTAATTAAAGTCAGATCATAAACCTGTTAATGTACGCATTCAAACACTTTTTCTTGTACCAGCTGTATTCACCTTGCAGGTGCAGCTATGTGGCTTTTATCCTGGATAAAGTGTTTAAGTCATGGATGTTTAAAGTTTAACGTCTTCATATTTGTCTAATTATATAGTTGACTTTTGATTCAGGAAGTATGACGCGCTGCGCTTCTCCATGTTTGTGATTGGTCGAATGCTCCAAATACCACCCCTTTCATGTGAACGCGCACCTAACTAGATAGGGCACGGCTGGCTTGAGCGATCCACTTGATAACCCGTGTCGTAGTACCGTTTAGCGAGAGCGCGTATGTTTTGGATTAGGCCAACCGGCTAACTCAAACATATCCAGGTTAGGTTGAACCAGCTTCGTAGTACAGGCCCCTGGTGTGTGAGGTGCTCCGCGGGTCATTTGTTGTTGATTTGGGTATTCACACGTCACAGAACCCAGGAAGCAAACAATGGAAAAAGAGAAATCTCGAACGAGGCGTTCTGGGGCAGCATAGACAGGTCTTTTCTGTGTTAGAGTTTTACTCGCTGCAGGGTGTACTTTGAGGGTTTGTGACTCTGCAGACCGTTTACATGCAGAAAAACCTTCATAACACACAAGGGGACGGGTAATAACCGGAAAAGCATGACATGGGCCCTTTAATAGATACAACTATTCTTCTGGTTAAAATACATATTTTGAAAAGTCAATCAAGGAGTAATCCTAATTTAAGGTGTTTGAAGAGTAGATTAAAAATACAATTCATTTTGAAAAAAATGTATGCCACAAAAAATCTGAGGCTCATCACACCATGACATGGGAAATAATTTGCTCTAACAAAGAGTGGGATTAAAGGAACAATACATATGCTTGCCATGTTGTGTTTTTGGTGTTTTTTGGTTGTCAACCTATTTTTGTTTGTGAAATGTTGAAGTGATCCTACTGACTCTTTATGTCTTCTGTTTTGTTTTTGTCTGAGATGGGAATGTCATCTCCTATTTGTTATTGTTATGTCCATGTTTGTGTATTTAGCCTGTACAACATTTACATATTTTTTTTAAAACATGGCGGCCCACTTGCAATGCCTTCGCGGACCACTAGGGGGCCACGACCCACAGGTTGGGAACCGCTGCCCTTGAGTCTGAACAAAAACTAATGAATTCTCCTAGTTTATTAGTTAATAAATTGCAAGCCACAATATTTGTGTTCATTTAAAAATAGTGCACAAGTTGTCATTCATTATCCTATTTATATCTTAGTGAGCTCAGTTTATTATTAAAACTGTCAAAAAATGTGTTAATATTACAGTTAAGCAATCACTGTTTGAGATATGGAAATTATTACATATTTCCCAGTCTTTATCATGTTCATTTATTATAAAAACAATAATGTAAGTGCACAATATGACACTCAGGATACTAACCCTTGAGCTGCAGGGTGTATATTTCCGTGTGTCTGAATGTGTGTAATGTGAAGGGGAAGTCCCGTCTTTGCACTGTACATCACAGCATGTAGTTGTGTTAGGACGGACGGTGGAGATACTAGAAACACGATGACTGGGATATGGGAGTTTGGGGGAGGGGGCCGTGCCTCCCACTCATGCCTGGCACAGCGTGGGGCTCCTGGATGGCACTGTCGCCCATATGGCCAATCACTCAAGCAGGGCCGGGCTCTTTTCAAAGGGCCCGGCAGCAACTTGAAGCGGGACTGTCTCCACAGGGGTCAGCGGCCGTCTGGGCAGGAGAGGCCAATCTCCTGCTGGCCTCTGAGAGACAGACATATCAGCTCTTGAGTTGTGACCTCCGCACACACTCCTCCCACACACACACACCACCGTCAGCTCGGTCCATGTTTAGCACACAGGCGGCCATGGACTGCTAATGGGCCAGACACCATGACCTTGAGATCTGGACAAACAAACGAAGAGCCTGACGAAGACGACTAACCAGTCTCTTATTTACGACTCTGTTTCTACTTTTGTTAAAAGGCAGTAGTTGATCTTAGAGCTACACGATTAATATTATCAAATCATTGAAATACAATGCTTTGTGTCAAATGACTCTTTCACTTAGCTTAAAGTTTGTTCATCACTTTTTTGCTAAATGTATTAGACTCAAAATACAATTGTAGGCATGTAAGAGAGTCTGTAACCATGACTACAAAACAAAACTTAACAACCATATAAACTGAAAGCAACAACAGAGAGAAACAGAAGTTATTTAAGAAGCGCTGAATTATTTGTAAAATACATGTACTTTAATATTTTTGATATCAATACGTACACCCCAATTCAATACTGTGTGAAACTCTAACTGTAGAAAGGAATGTATATACATCCAACACACATTTTTCTATTTCTAAAAAGTGATTTACTGAGTAATCTTTTACTAATTGAACATATCTACCCATGTCTGTCAGGTCTAACTGGCTAATGTTTACACACAGTCGTGTCGCACAAATCAGCTAATAGCTGCCTAAACAATTTAACATGGCTACTGTTGTTTTTATTTATATATATATACATGTGAATGTTTTTTACATTGATTTCAACAAACTAAATACCAGCAATCACAGGAAGATAAGCACCTTAACATGAAAATAAACGGGAAAAACGCCAAATTACAAGGGATTTAGACAGTAAAACCAAATATTTGTGTTTATTTATTTAGGTGTTAATTACAGTGTTACAAGGACACATCATCATATTTTCAGCCCAGTCCGTATCGATATCTGAAGTATTTCTCGGGGTTGGAAGGTCACAGGATGAACCCCGTCGAGAATGCAGGGGAGTGACCATAGATTCAATTTCTCCGTCTCAAGTCGGCGTTTACGAGTGACATTATCCACAGCGACAAAGTCTCACATCTGCACAGATTTTCAGCTGTTAGAGTCATTCACAGACGCTGCAGACGGAAACGGGTGTTAACCTTGACTTATCAGTGAAAACAAAACAAAAACCCGCCATAGTGAAAGACCTCATCACCATTTCTGAAATGAATAACTTGGATTAACTTTACTTTGAAATCTAAGAAATGAATGAAATGCTTTTTGCAATTAAAATGTTGAGGAAAATTAATGATCAGTGTTTGTAAATCTCAAGCGTTTCCTGCTCATGAGGTCTGATGGATTGATGGATCAGGGTTTAGCAGACTTTCCCTCCCTCCTTCCACAACTCAGTTCTTCTGGCAGAAATCTAACAGCGTCCCAAGGCAAAAAACATAAACCCAGAGTTTTACAAGGATAACACGGTTCACAGCAAATATGTCCTTTACTCAGATGTCTGGCTCTATACCACACATGGAATACAAACCTGGTCCCATTTGACCGACTGCCAAGTCCGACTGGAATCACATTTTCTTACTTATTTGACACTGTGAGCATTTTTAGAATTACGGAATCCAACTGCAAACTTTTCACTGCGTTACATATATCATTTAAAATACATTATACACTTCTAAAAATGCCAACGTTGCTGCTCCTGAGAGCCGGCACAAGTCTACTTTACTCATTCACCTAGTGCTCAATCTAACTCTATGATAAGTAATTACATGGAACAGTCTATTTATAGTGATTGCAGTCATTTGTGTTTATTTTAACAACTCATTA
Source organism: Gobionotothen gibberifrons (assembly GCA_943591055.1). Classification (NCBI taxonomy): domain Eukaryota; kingdom Metazoa; phylum Chordata; class Actinopteri; order Perciformes; family Nototheniidae; genus Gobionotothen; species Gobionotothen gibberifrons. Next base: position 1,235,264 of record CALSBZ010046683.1, on the reverse strand, counting down.
GGTTCACAGTAATTCAGGAGCCTAACAGCGGGTGTTGAAAGATCTACAGTAGTTATTCAAATGACTTGTCTGTGTCAAATATTTAGAAGTCTTACTGAAACAAAAGAATCACAAATCTGGTAGTAAAATCACGTTATAATCAAATCAAATCAAATCAAGTTTTATTTATATAGCACATTTATAAACGATTTTTGGTGGAGCCAAAGTGCTGTACATATAATAAAAATAGCCTACAGTAGGGACACTTTACAGCAAATACAACAGCACAGATTGTTCAGAATATCAATATGAGAAAAACGACACCCTCTGTCCTTAGACCCTCACATCGTACTATAATGCACAAAATATTCTTCATGTGTGTACTTGTTGAATATCATCAAATGAAAGCATTATATACAAAAGAATATTGTACACACAGTGCACAAAAAGAACATCATTTAACATGTCAAGCAATCAGGAGAAAGCTAACTGTAAATGTAACACAGTTCCCATGAGATTCCCAAAAGAGAAACAGTTGATGGTGCCGTCTCCGAGCTATTGTAACAGAGAGTTACATCAGAGAAGAAAACAAGTATTTTGTTCATGTTTATTCTCGAAGCAGAAGCACTTTGTCCTTGGCGATGAATTTTCTATTTGCTTAGATATTACTCTCTAGTCACTCCTGACTGCAGTTGTTAATCTCCATTTAATACAAAACCTCCTGTAGCTAAACAAAAAGTGCAGATGGTTCGTCGTATCGTAATCTTCATGAATCTGGACCTGAATCACCGTTATAGCTGCAGGGTGCTTCTCTGCTCTGTGGCTGAACTTGAGCTCGGACTGTACTCTGCAGAGCGCTCAGTGAGAGCAGATCTCCCCACTGGGATCAATAAAGTCTCACATTATTGTTATTTACTGTGTGAGGAACTGGGGTAGCACAGCTATAGTGTAAAAGTGTCTCCATTTGCTATAGATGTCGGTGGAGTGCTGTTGTCAGCATTCCCCCCCCCCCTTGCGCTCCTCTCTCAGCTGCCCAGTCGCTCAGCGCGCCCTCCTTTCGGGGTGATCATGAATCATGGAAATTGATTATGCTGTCACATCTCAACTCCCCCTGCCCAGGGCTTGACCGCAGAGTGTGTGACTGCAGGTCGGTCAAGCCTGCTTAAGGGATGCACTGCAGAGAGGCCAGTCAGCCGAATGCCCCCGCGGGGTCACACAGCTTCCCCACCGTGGCAAATGGAGGAGGATCACTCACGTCGGCGGGGAGGAATGAAGACGTCTGCTTAAAATACCAACGCAGCCATCACTGGTTTCGACCCTTCCAACTCCTCGTCACCACCTCCCTGTGTCATCTGTCTTTAGCAGCGCGCTACGCTAATGACTTCATCTCTGAATACAAACCATTCCTCTCAGACTTCCATTCAAATTCCCAGAGAAGACTTGAGTAACGTCAGGAGATGCCAGAGGACATCTTTGGGGTTTGAATATCTATGCCTCATCACATATAAGACGACACGCAAGACTAATTCAGGGAGAGAAAAATGGAGGACGCTAATCCCCCCAAAATGAAGCATGAATTATAAATTACTCTTGCTAGAACTTACATTTGCAGAATCAGTCAAGCTACAAAATATATTTAAAGATTCCCTATTATGCTTTTTGGGGATTTTCCCTTTCCTTAAGTGTGTTCTATAGGTTTTTATATATGTCAATGGTCTGCAAAGGCTGAAATCAACCAAAAGTTTCTCTTCCAGACACTCCCCCCCCCTGCCTGAAACGCCTCCATTGGACTCCTGTGTTCACTTCCAAAACATAGTGACATCATATGTAACACTTGCGCTTGTATTGGCTAGCGCTTCAACAATTTTAACGTGATGGCTAAGGAGCGGGACGTCTCTAAAATTCAAATATGAACCTGAACATTGGCTTAATGTCCTCTTTAATACAGCAGAAGTCTACGAGAGGCAACATGTTAAGAAAACTGTACACAAAAGCACGTTATGCTGCTAAAAAATGTGCTGTATTTTCAGTCAGGACAACAAAAAGTGCTTTTCAAGTTTTCTTTGTTTGTTTTTGCTTTACTTCCAAGTGTTTGTACTCTATCATACCAACATTATCCTTCAGCTCCTCTGGTGCACTTTTGCCTTTGACCCAAAGTTTTCCAGCAGACTCCCCTTAATGATCTCTGCAGATTGTTGTTCTTTTTTATTGTGAAGATAAATCTGCTGTAACAAGATGAAAACAGCCATAAATCTGGGCCTTGGCTCGGGTTGCAACGAGACTTTAAGGGTCAATGTTGCTATGGTGACGCATCAATCCTTCAAGGGGCCGAGGCGAGCACTATAAAAGAGGTGAGTGTCTGTGACAGTGTTACTGTTGTTATTGTGGGCTCACCATTAAAGCCTTTTTAAACGACACACACTGAAGGGCCACTTAACCTCTCTCAGGCGTGCCTGCACTTCAGGCCTTTCTGGATTACTGTTGAATCAGCAAATACCCAACTCGGCTTGTTACTGTACTGAACTTTTCCCACTAAGACATTTATTCCAACATTTTTTATGCAGGAAGGAAGTTGTGGAGGATGTACGTAGTTTTTAAGGAATGCTCTGCTTCACTTTCATACTTTCACTGAGAGCTTCCCTGTTCTTTCCTGGTAGAGGTTTAAACAGGTTATGAACAGAAGCTTAAAAGGGTGTTGTTTACTTTACACCTACCAATATTGTTCCAGCTGGAGTTTCCAATTTGGCACCATCCAGCAAAAAGCTTTAATGTTTCTACTTAAAGGGGACCTATCATGCAAAATGCACTTTTTGATGTATTTTATACATAAATATGTGTCCCTGGTGCGTCGGGGAACTCACGCAGCGTCAGAAAATAAAACCCTTTCTCTTTTCCTCCGTACCCAAATATTTTCAAAACGGAGGTACAACGAGCAGATACAGATTTGCTGCCGATATGACGTCAAATCGGCAGCGGACCCACAGAAAGTTGCTATCAGAAACAATGCCTGACGTATTTTGGACGTAATCTCGTCTTTGTTTACATTAGCAAGCCTCGCTAACACTCAGAGCTAACCTGTACTGTGGAGAGCACATGTGTTTAAAAAGCAGGAAATAAAGAAAGGAACTCACCTTGTGATAAACCTGCAAGAGAAAAAGCATTTGAGCTCCATACTGTTTCAGAAATAATCCTTGATGTGGTTTAGAACAGGATGGCGTTTTATCACAGCAGAATTTAACTTTATCTCCGGTAGAATTCTGATCAGGCATTAGCTCCGCCTCCTCTTCTTCTTTTTTTTCAAGCAAGGACCCAAAATCCGCGTTTCTCTAACAGGGCTGCAAAAGAGGGGTTTGAGCAGTATGAGGCATGGCTACAATGGCTGATCGGTTTGGTATTTTAAGCAAAAAACTTCACAGACATGTTTTTATATAGGTATGGTCCTACAATATAGGTTTCCAATATAGCATAATAGGTCCACTTTAAGCATGCTTTGTACCCCCTTGTTTTGCCTGTACACTGGCACTCAAAGCTACGGTGGGTAACATTGAAGAAGCCAGCAAGAGTATGCTACATTTTCAAAATAATGTAACTGAAAAACCAAGCCCCATGTTGCAGTCTCTTTCCTAATGAAAGTGGCTAAATCTGGCGAGAAAGGTGCAAAGTATGCAACACTGACAGACGTTTTTTTAAGGCCTTTAACAACTGTTACAACACTTTTTTTCTAAAACTACCACCCTAGCTATAAGTCAGATTTGGGTACTCAACCTATATTCTTTGGGTGTCTGCAGACCAAGAAAAGAAAGTGGACCCTTACTAGAGAATACGAGATAAGCTTGAGTTGAACTGGGTAAAGTCGGAGCGCAGTCACACTAGGAAAATTCAGATGACAATTGTAATACCAACAACATGTACAGTATGCGCCCCGTGAGTCTGATATGCTTCAACATTAAATCGGCTCTTTCTTGATCCATGCGACACTCTACCGCAAAGTTTCGTGAAAATCTGGCCTGTGGTTTTTCGAATGTGACAAACAAACTGAACCGATAAAATAACGTCTTTGTCAGAAGTGAAGGAATGTTAACTCTTTACACAAAGTTATCTTTTATAATTGTCCAATGTCAACATTGTGTTTGTCCAGTGGTTTGAGTAATTTGCAGTGCTCTCAAATTCAACTTAACTTGCCATTAAAGACAAATGACAGAGCGAGCATGTATCAGCAGATCAAAGACAAACACTCTGTCATCATTTGGTGTGCTGCTCGATGTTTCTCGAGCTTCCAGCGCGGCATCGCCCCGATGGAGAACACTCCCAACAAGGTGTCCCAGCGAAGAGCCAGAGCACGTGCTGAAAGACGCATCTCACGATCGACCTTCACTCCGTCCCTAGCAAAGCGATTCTGTTGTTCATTTATCTTTCCAGGGACGGTTCGTTCCCCACCGTATTAATGAATGCCAGTTGTTCCTGTGCTCCACAATCAGGAAGTTCACATTTGGCCCGGGATGAATCAGATTTAAATGCTTTGCAGGAACCAGTTGAGTGTGCTGGGTGATCGATCTTTTTCTTATATGTTTTATATAAATAGTTTGGTAACAAATTAGAATCAGAATACTTTATTTTTTTCTGGTGGAAAATTGTTTTTTGTCAAAATGCATGTGTTTGTGCATATCTGTATTTGTGTGTGTGTACTGTGTGTACGGTGTGTACGGTGTGTATTCAACCAACACATGCATTAATAATCGCAATATTATAGTAATATTCATCTTCAATCCTAGTTTTATAATAAAGTAAAATACAATTATTAATATAAACATGGCGCAGTTAAAGTAAAATTTAAAAAAGGATACATTACAATCTATGCAAAAGTGTATTAATTATATATTATCACACTGTTTGTAAACCCTTTAGTACAGAAGAGGATTAGGGCCAGATGAATTTTTTGGGAGGATTTGAAAAAAAAATGTTGTTTTTTCTGACTTTAATCTCAGAATTCTGACTTTTTCCTCAGAACAAAAAAACTTAATTTGTTTTGGGAGAAAAAAGTCAGAATAGTGGAAATTGTGCAATTGGCAGATAAGCAGCAATGAAACTTGAGAATAGCAAAAGTCATGTTTTTTTGTTCTGAGGAAAAAGTCAGAATTCTGAGATTAAAGTCAGAACAAAAAAAAAACGTTTTCTTTTCAAATCCTCCCAAAAAAATAAATCATGTGGCCCTAATCCTCTTCCGTACTTTAGAGAAGAGGTTATAGGAAGAATATATATATAAAAATATATATATAATGGAAAAAGCTTTCAAAGATAATTTATGGAGATTCATCATTGATTGTACTTTTTATTTATTTTTATATATATATATACTGATTTGCTATGAACGGACTGAACACCGAGTACTTTAACACTAGTTCTACCATGCTTAAACTTTGCAGCAAAATCAAAACAACAACTACTTTTTCAGAGAAATCTGTTGTATCTACTCTGCAATCGGTATCATTGTCTCACATTTAGAGCCGAGGTAACTCCATCTCTCCTACTGCAGATCTCGTGTGTTCTTTTGCACTTTTGATGCAGTGCTCTCACTGATTAGAGGCTTTTGAGTTCAGTCTCGAGACATTTCCTATCCACTCCCTGCAAAAACTTTCAATGAATTACACCACAACCCTAACCCGTCATTTTGGACGTCAACATTTCAGATCCTAAGCAGCTAGCCACATCAAAATATGATTGCTTTTCAAATACTTCGACCCAATGACGGGGTTGCCATGAAACAACAAACCCTTGCCAGAGTTGCTGCTGTCTGAGTAAACACGCAGTTTAAACGCACTGCAAAGCCCCCATCATCAGCTGCGTGCTTGATGACAGCTAAGTGAAATACACATTTCCTTGTATTAGGGGGAGGAGAGGAAAGAAATAATGAATTCAAAATAGCTGCGGTTGTGTGCATTCCTACCAGAGCATCTGTTTAGGATCTGTGTTCATTTTTGCTCATTAGACCCTTCTTCACTCTTGAGATCAGGACAGTCTTCTCCTTGAAGCTCATCACTGCTACAGGATGCTACGATGATTCTCCATACTGCTGCCAAAGCTGGTTATCACTCACATCAAGCTTTCATCAATTACTTATCTCGTCCTTGCCATGCAGATCAAACAGTGCTGTGGTCACATTTTAACTCTGGACCATTGTGTTGCAACAGGAATTAGAAATCCAGCAAGGAAGAAAGAGAGAAGTGGATATATCAGAATAATAGAAACCATTCAAAAATGCACTCGTACTGTGAATTGTAATCAGATGTGAAAGGTCTCTGTCATCACGCGTTACTGAGTAGAAACATACAAACTCTATCTCACAGAAAATGTGCACAGTATCGTTACAACAGGGCATCCTGAACGTTTTCAGACCCAAGAGAAAGTGTTGGTCTCTCCCTGGGACCTTAACTTAAAGGGGCCCTTTTATGCATTTTAGGGTGTTCCCTTTCCTGAAGTGTGCTAAGTAGGTTTTCGTGCATGTAAATGTTCTGCAAAGGCTAAAGTCCCCTCCAGCCAAACATAGTGACATCACTTTGTAACTCTTGCGTTTCTATTGGCTAGCCCTCCAATACATTGTACGTGGTTAAGGGATGGGAAGAGGTTGACCAATCACAGCAGAGTCAACCAGCTCGCCAATCAGAGCAGACTGGGCTCTGGTTTCAGACAGAGGGTGACAAGAGCTTTTTTTAAATAATTTAAGCAGTCAGAGTGGAGACATTGAACCTGAAAATTAGGGCCCCTTTAATAGATTATAAGACATCTGATATATTCAGTTCAAGGTGGACATTGTTGTCTTCTACAATTCTACCCAAGTCTCCCACTTCTTGATACCTCCACTAACACTTGTCAAACATTGGACCTTTCAGGCAGAAAAGTGTAATAATGTCCTGTAATTTCAGCAATCTGCCTCTAATCTTAGCTAATGAAATTGTCATCTGACACTGTGTTGTTTCAGCAGCGTGTGGGGAAGAGAGGATCTGTATCGCCTGCATAGAAATGGTTTCCCAAGAGGCCTATCCATCACATAATCTTGTTATTGCCTGGAAGATGAGAAATGCATTTAGCTATCTTGTCATTTTCCCTCCAAAAAATGTCTCTGTAAGCATGCAAATGTCCCCTGTCAGCTGCGGGTGAGGCTTTGTGCAGGAGGTAAATAAGCATAGCACAGCGCTGATTTGTTGTTTAATAAAAGAGGGATTAAAAACAGATTTCGATCAAATTCTCGAGTGGGTGCGTTGTTGATCCTATTACCATGATTGTTCACAGACAAGTATTAAGGTAAAATTGGTGTTGTACAAGTGTAAGTGTTCCACAGTGAACTTTTGTTGCATCTCTGTTAATTACCAACAGTCTTTTCTCATCTTTCTTACTGCTACTGCTCATCTTAAGTAGCCACTCAAAACAAACAGAATCAGAATCAGAATACCTTTATTAGTCCCACAGAAGGGAAATTTGCAGCGTTACAGCAGGAAAGAGCCACAGACAGCTTAGTGTTGCATATCTTAAGTGCATTAAAAAAAGTAATAAGTTATAATACAATAAACAATATGCTAAAAAAAGATAAAAACTAAAAAAGTTACATAATTTTCAAAAATACAGATCAAAAACAAATCAAATCTACAAATCAAATCCTGTAGCAGTTCTTAGGATTTAGCAGCCCGGTATATATTACTGTTATTAAAGATGGCATATGTATATAAAGTATATATTGCACATAAAGCACATATTGCACATAGTTTGACGGTATTTAACAGCAGCAAGTTACACAATTTACAAAATACAAGATACATACCTTGTAACAGTAACAAGGGTTTAGCAGCCAGGTATAAATTACACAGTTATTAACGGCATATATATATTGATTTAGCGGCCAACCCATGTTCATGCTGCCAAAAATCTAAAATGTTTGACTTACTTTGAAATGTGCAAAAACACATGCTAATGAAAAAACATTGTCACCAACTTGACAACACATTTCCATGTGTTTCTCACAATTGTGTTTTTCCATCATCTTCTAATGAAAGTGTTTTGGGCAGTTGTTGCGTGTTTGCCACTATTGGCCACCGTGCAATTTCCCTCCAAATATAGAGTGTATATGTTAAACATCCAAATAAAACCCATTGATGAACTGCAGGTTAAATCGCAACAGGGAGAACATCAAAGGGTAATATCTTGAAAATGTCTGATCTTCACTTTGAGTTTTCACTGTAACAAAAGTCAACTCTTGCCCTTCAAGCCATTAGCAGAGCTGGAGAACGACTCTTTATTAGTAAAGTATGTCCGCTCCCACTTCAGGCCCGTCCCGCTGTGGAAGCCCAGAATTTATGTTCCGCAGGGAGCCGCTGCTGAACAGACGACCCACATGTGTCTCTGCCTTTAAAGGCATTCTGAACTGATTTGGGGGATATCGTAAAGCAAATGATAAATTTGTACTCCTGTCAACTGCGGCTGTGCACTGACTATTTGCTCCAGGAATCAAGTAGGAATGCCATATATCCCGACTGATTGCTACTACCCGCCAGCTTATGGCAGAATACATTGCATCATTAAAGGTATCGGAGGAAATAACTTAGGCTTTGTTCCTGCTATTGTGCTGACATCTAACCGGCCGTTTGATGTAATAAAGATGTATGCGGAGAGACAGACACTGAACATGTGTCTGCCTACTAATAACAAATACACATTCATCCTCTTCCTGCTTCTCTCCTCTAAAGTCCCAACATCTTGCAAACGCTTTCTGGCAAGAGCAGATATCATATCTGCCATCGTGCTTTGGCCTGGGTTTTACATTTCTCTTATTTCATTTCCTCCTTTGCATGGTGTGATTGTACTTATGCCATACAGAGGACACTTTTTAAGAATGATCTATTTCATAATCATAAAAGGTCACAACACAATCAATGCAACGTCTGATTTTCAGTTGATAGATTTTTTAAATACAGTAAAGAGTAGGGGTGATTCCCTTTGATCTGAAACCTTAGTGCATAAAAACATTTACGCAATTTAATCAAATGACGCTGCGCTGGCCAGTTTCTTAATAACGCACAGGAGTGGGAGATATCGGACAGGATAGTGCTCGCAATATGGAAGCGACTGCAAGAATACTACCATACAAGATATGAACACATTATACGGAGGGGAATCATCATCTCTCTGTGATAACGTCTTTGTTGATGCTAAAGCTAAGTGTCGCAAAACCTTTGCCAATAATTCAGAAATCATAAAAACAAATCTGTGATTATGGCTGCTCAATTAATCGTATTTTAATCGCAATTACGATTTTGGCTTGCAACGATTATGAAAACAACTTAATCGAAATAAAACGATTATTTTTTTTATATTATTATTTATCTAAAAAAAATATATATATTATTTTTTGTATTGGTTTTTCAATTGAATTATACTTACAGTTCAGGGTAATCAACTGTTACAAACATACTACACATTTTTCTTTCAATACATTGATGTTTTCAAAGTAAATGGATAATCGTTTTTAATAATCATGATATCAATTATTGACCCAAATAATCGAGATTATGATTTTTGCCATAATCTAGCAGCCCTAGCTGTGATGTTAAGATTACATAAAAAACCCTCTGATTTCTCTTATCAGTTTGTGCTGCATTTCTTTATCACAACCCCACAATAAAAACAGATTGTTATTGTGATTAACCCAATTACATCTTTTAATTGATTGACACCACTTGTAAAAATGGAACTACTTTTTCTAAATATGTCATCTCCAAATGGCAAAATTATTCAATTACACATTTGAAATGTCCGCTGAAGGAGTAACTGGTGGTATACCACCCAACCCCTTTGTATTTGGAAGACATTAGCAGGATTTGAGCCGTGCTTTCAGATTAGATGGCGTGAGAAATGCGGCTCGAAGGTTCAAGGGAGTGAAGGAGTCCTGACACCGCCGCCGCCCCGGCTGCCCCATCCCGGCCTCAGTGTGGCGGGTAATCCCCCCGGGCAGAGGCAATAAAACTCCAATTTCTACTGTACCTGCCAGCTGGGCGTCTTAGTCAGTTTGAAACACAGGGAGCATGAAATTCCCAAGGAGCCATATCAAAGCGCCAGCCCCCTTCGTTATGACATCAGAAGCGTCTGAAGTCAACAGGCATGAAGGCAGACTGGGGCCCAGCATGGGTTCACAGCCTTGAAGGGGGATCCGTCGCTATTAAGGGCTGTGCAGGGGGAAAGCTAACAGAGGGCAAGGCGGGGAGAGAAGGATTACATCTATCATCATGCATATGTGCTCCCATCTAAAAGCCCTGCCTGCCTTTTTATGCCCTCAGCAAGTCCGCCAACTGTTATGATAGCTGAGACAGTAGTAAAGGCTTGGCGGTATCATAAACACAGCGTAATGTTGGGTATCAAATACTTAAGGGCCCGTGACGAAGATCTGAGGAGAAGCCCACAATGCTGTGTAGAAATGTAAACATGATAATGGTGATAATTACAGCTGGTTGTGGCCGTGATCCATTTGTCATCTTAATAAACGCCTGTTCAAGCCGTAAAGTAAAGCTGAAGAGCAAGAAAACCTATAAAGTCCTAACGACCGCATTTTAACGCTGAAGAGATTGAGAACATTAATGTGTGTGGAGCGAGCAGATGCAAAAACTGCCACACAAGATTTAAAAAGTGATAAAACGTCTTCAGGAAGCCATTTCAGCATAACATGGCTGTAAGATCAACCTAAAGAAATATATAGGAAGGACAATATTGCGTGATAACGTTGGTGTATTTTAAGGCAACTGATGTGTCGCCTTGCATGCATGAAAAGTAACAAATACTTTCACCCAGCTTGTGCCTGGACAGTCTGGGCTCACATCCCAACTCATGTCATCACTGTAAAGTTTTATTTCCAATGACTGTTTCCCCAAAACCATTAAAAAAACCTCAGCCTTTTGCCTCACCTGCGTTTGAAAGGTCGTAATAAACTATATAAAAGATTCAAATGTGTAATACTTTTAATCAATCCTTTTGTGGGAAAGGAATTGTAACGTTATGCTTCATGAAACCTTTCAAAAATCATATAATAGCAACAAAAAAACAATACGACTACTGTATATGTCCAAAGATGTCATCATTGCCTTAACATTTACAAACATTTGTATTTACTTCTCTCTAGTTCAGATTATGTTCTCATTCGGTGCGTGTATGTCACATGTGTCAAACTCAAGGCCCGGGGGCCAAATCAGGCCCTTTGTGGATTTAATTTCGGCCCGCAGGATAATTTCTAATTACTATTAGATCTGGCCCGCCGGTATATTGCACGCACACCTTCACTCCATTCTGAGGGTTTCCTCAGCTCAGAGCCTGAGCCGAAACATTGATGAACTTGCACCCGAGATGAGATGCCAAGTATCTGCTTGAACTAGCATCACAGAGCAGCACACTGAGTTTAGTGGATGTTTCCTTCTGCACTTTGTTTCTGGAGACAACAGGGCATGTTTGTTTTTTTCTTTGAGGGAAATTGTTTTTTTGAAGCTGTTGTTGGCCTGTGGACAAATGTAATCATAAGAAATGACTCCGGAAAAGCAGCAGATAGAGCCATAAGAAATGAATGCAACTGATTATTTAATGTTTAATGTTGTTTTTATAGGCAATAATTGAAGCTTTGTTAGTTCCAGGTTTAATATGTGCAATAAGTTCATTTCAATACGTTTTGCAATAAACATTGAACCAGTCCGGCCCTCGACTAGTACTGATTTTTTTATTTTGGCCCACTGTGTATTTGAGTTTGACTCCCCTGGTATTCTCAGATATCACACACACTCAGAGTACCTACAATGTGTTGACAGAGGCAGTATCCAACCATTACAGTCAAGCCCAATGAGATGGTCCGTTGGAAACAAGAAGATCTGTTTTTGTAAGGGATCATCAGCGAGTGCAATTAATCATTTGGACAATTATTAATCGTGGGAGTTTCCCGAAGTAGATAATCTCAGACAGGAGACCTCCTTCACAGAAATACAGCACCAGTGTGTAGTGTTTCATCTTCATTAATTCAATGTTGTGCATAGGGTGAAGAATAAGCCAGCAGTGCATATGGTGGTATGAAGGTTTTAGAGGCCTAAAACACTACACATATACATTTCTTTTATTCTTTTATGAAATCTGGACTGTGATACTGAGTTTAAAATGTGTGCATGTTTGAACGAAAATGGAATAAAATGCAAGCTTTCAAAGGAATGTGTTCCTTGACAAATATGATAATCTATCAGACCACTCATCAAAGCTGAACAATGCATTTCTTCTGTGAGCTGGACTGAGTGGACACACATGTTAATAATCCAAACTGTTTCCACAATTGTTTAAAAGGAAATATCGGAGACATTTAAAACCGGGATCTAGCATGGAGTGGAATGTGCTTTAATTGCCGTCCTTGGCAAAAGAAACCGGCCTGAGTATTTGATCTTGCCCAGTGTTGGCACCGACATCAGGAACACGCCTCCATTTCAAACATGGCCAGTCACTCTCTTCCTGCCAAATCAATAAAAGACAATAATTGTTGATGATAACAATGACTGAGCACGCTCGGTGCACGGTCCAATCTGGCCAAATTCTGATCATTTCTGCGGCTTCCAAAAAACCTTGCAGCCCACATTAAGGAGCAAAATGAAATTCCTCATGATGGATGACTTTAGGAGGCCTCCGGACGGGAACGGCCATCCAAGGCTGGGATTCGATCCCACATTTCTGCATAATGGTTTCAGCTGCCTTGTCAGTCACCTGAGCTCCACTACGCTTTTTAATCGAACCGCCAGTAATGAGTCGGTCTAACATGAGCTGACAAATTGATTTGGATTCCCATCTGATGAGTCCTTCCATGAAACAGTCTGTTTGTGCAACGGGCCAAACATTGTCACGCAGACAAATGAAATGCAATAACCAGAGATGCAATAAAGTTCCAGACAGGCCTTTAATCAATACAAACATACAAAAAAATAAATATGTGTTTGATTAGAAGGGACAGATGATCGAAATAAGCTGCAATAATAGTGCTGTATTTGATTGAACCCTACATGAGCACGCAACAAAACCACACTGCAGCTTCCTGAATTGTTCTTCACCAGTAATGTTTGCCTCTTGCACGTGCAAACACAGTCATTTAGCACTAAAGTTCCCCTACAGACATGCAGTCTAAACACACAGATGTTGGACAAATGATCCCCTGCCAGACACCATTGGACTCCTTTGTTAACTTCAGGAACACACTTGTGCTTCTATTGGCTAGCGCTCCAACACATTGTACGTGATAGGCTAAGGGGCGGGACATCTCTAAGCGGTTAACTAATCACAACAGAGCCGGCCAGCTAACCAATCAGAGCAGACTGGGCTCTGGTTTCAGACAGAGGGTGAAAAGAGGTGCTGCAGCACAGGCAGTATGAGAAAAATAAAGAGCTTTTTGAACATTAAAGCATGGAGACATGTCCCAGTAGAGACACTGCATACTGATATACAGTATTGAGCATAGAAGGGCCCCTTTAAATGAAATCCAGCCCTCCCAAGTGTTTGTATTTGCTGAAGTTAAGGCTTGATATCTAACTCTAGCTTTGGAGATTTTGTCAATGCCCGGACCGTTTTTGGTTGCGTTTCCACTAGGCGTAGTTCCGGCTAGCGGGTACTTTTTCACAGTTTTTCTGGCTCTCCAAAATCGAGGTTCTTTCAGGGCCAACAACTGGGCTGAGTATGCTAAACTAGTGAGAGAATCGCTGGCAACTACAACAAAATGAACATATTTTACCGTGATTTAATTGTAATATATATATGTAATATTGTAATGCCGAAGTAACAACATACTGATACCAGTTAGAAAAAAACATGAATTAATGCTTTTACAAGTCTGCAGACAGACGGCAGGCGAACAACCTTTTAAAATGCGTGTTTTCTGAATGGAGATCGGCTAAGCTAACGTTGTATATGCTCCGACCGTCCACACTCACAACAACGGCCTACAGACATAAATAAACCAGCGACTGTATTCGCCATGACACAGACAGTCTGTGGTTTGTACTTGTTTAACTTTTGTCTAGTTTCTGAACAGATATGAGGAGCTGTGAGCTCTGAGGGCTAACAGCTAACGGCTGATGTTGGTTTTGTGGTTCACATTGAAGATGACGTCACGGCTCCGCCTACACTGCGTTACTATAGTTACTACCACAGTTCCTAAACTGTAATGGAAACGCAGCATGAAGGCCTACCAAGGCCTAACTATACCGTACTAAGCCGTGCGAGGCCCTGCAGTGGAGGCAATGCGCCATTAGTTCCCCAACTGTATCCTGGAGCATAGGAAGCCAGTGAACGCAGCACAGGGATTCAAATGGGAGGCATTACCCTGTCACTTACACACAGACTCTTTATCAAATTGTGTCCGACAAACACATCTCACATTCTGCCTCTCCATGCTCTCCAGACTCCCCTGAGGAAATGACTTGATGTCCTCTCTGCCTGTCTGAATGATGATATCTAAATCTGCGAGCAGCTGCTCTGCCAAAAACAATGAGGGGATTCAAGAGGAAGGGGATCAGGAGCAGTGGGAGACACGTTGGGGTACCCTGGAGACTTTCACAAGGCCCATCGGAGAAGAGGAGACGGTGGGGAAACGTTTGGATGCCTTCTTCAAATCGATCACAACACATTAGACCAATTACTTTATACATCTTAAAATGTAACTTCAACGTCCTTAATGAACCACAAACACATAATTATGCTTTATATTTGTGAAGTATTAGATTTTTCCAGCAAGAATTGTAAGGACTTGCTAAGAATCATACATAACCTGTATACAGATGCGTTTGCAGGCCTCACATGCATATTTAAAAATAAATAAATATGCTTGATTGTGCAAGAGTTGGCACAAGAATGATCTGCAATAACTTATTCTGATTCAGTCCTTCCTGTAAAGTTGAAAGACATGTTCCCTATCCTCCCTGCTGAGAGAGGTGAGGGGAAAACTTTCCGAGCACCATTGGGAAGCTAATTACCAACGCGGGTGTTAAGAAACTCCTGCTCTAGGTTGTTTTTACCCCCTGATGGGAAACACCCATTCAGTCGCTCATGCTCAAAGTGTGCCTTTTACTTACAGGGAGGAAGCTGGATGTGTTTTTCTAGACTCCCCCCCTTCAACTCATCAGTGAGTGCTCACACATTGAGTAACACACACACAAACACACATTTCCATATGCAAACACACTGAGTTTTTGATGTCTCACACACAGGTGCTTATAGAAGTTCTGACTAAAGCATAAATCTCCTGGTCTGAAAAGTGAAGCAAACGCGGAAGTGCCCTAAACTTCTTACTTGTGTCCGGGGGGACTCCACTGTTTGCAAAAGGACATTAGATTGTAGAGAAGACTATGAGAAACTGAACTTACTTTTTACTCGATTTTACCTTGGTAATAATTTAAGATTATTGTTTCAATCCCTACAGCATGACAGCATGATGTTCATTTTCTCAATCATAGTCCCATTTACAGTCAAATACATTTTTACATGGATAAATTGAAAAGAACAGGTCAAATCATGAAATTCATTTTGAGACAGCAGAAGACCAACTCAACACAACTGTAGTCCGTAAACTAACTGGTGACAGTCAAAGTGAATACATTTACTTTTATTCACAGTCAATAGGCGCTTTCACACCGAGTACTTTGCCGTACTTCGTTCATCAGAACTTAGTTCATCAGAACTCTTTAGTTGCTGACGTCACTTCTTCTTCTTCTGCTTTGGGTTTACTGGCAGGCCGCAAACAACTTCACGACGTATACTGCCACCCGAAGTCCCCGGCCGGAAGTCCCTGGAGTTGGGGACTGGCTTCAGTACTGGGACTCCCAGCAGCTTCTACTGAAGCCTTCCGAGTAAATCGCCAGAACGCCGACACCTCCTCATCTCCACCGCTCCAATGTTTTCTTTTGTGTTGCCATAAGTTATTCTCTCTGCGTTTGTGCGCTGGGCTAATGCTAATAATGCTAATGTGAGGATAATAAAATGGCGGCTTCACAAAACGTTTTGGGAGTTTTACGGGGCGTGGTTTGAAATCCGACCAGCCAATCAGAAATGGGAACCTTTTTCTCCCATGAAAGTACCTGCTCTCTAGCAGGGACTGAAAAGGGGGTGCAAAGGTTCTCTTGAACTTTGGTGTGAACGCACATTTTTGGAACTGTATCGGAACTATACTGGGAAAAGTACTCCTGTGTGAAAGCGCCTAATGGTCTGATCATACACAACTACTAAGAGGGTGCAACATAAACTGAGTGCAATGGGTTTTGGATGACAAAGAAACAATGTCTGCCTCTTCTGGATGATGCTTCTCTTGAGCTGGGTTGTGGGCCGGCCCGTTATCCTCTGGTGAGTCAACAACTGAACACTTACTTTACACATTTTTGCGTTATTGTGGGCTTAAAAAAAAAAAAATTCAATCAACACCTATGTTTATGAGAGATATAATCAAATATGAGTAACGTCTTCTGGAATTACACCTCCAAATGACTTTCATATGTCTCCTTTCGACTTCCAACTTGTAAGACTGCTACATTATCTCATTGTTCAGCTTCTCCTGAGTTAATGTAAGTGCTTCCCAAGTCTCTTCCATCATGGTCTCTCTCTCCCTTATTTCTTGAGATAGAGTATTTTGTTCATGTGCTGTCCTCCTGTTTCTCTTGGCACCTTATTAGCACCAAGGCTGCTCTTAAAGTGCACATCTGGACACTGGTTTCAGAAGCAATGGGCAATTGGCCATGAACTTTTGCTAAATACTTTATTCAGTATATCTCTCTATGTTTTCACAAGTCTATTAATAACACACAGTAGGTTTGATGTTGAAATTGGGTTTAGTGCTCTTGAACATATATTGACTTTAATTGGTGAACACTCAATTATTGGTATTACAGACTATTAATTTCACTTTTAAATCAATGCACTGTTTTAACAAACTTATTATCTACTGGCAGACTTCAAGAGGCAACAGGATGACGCAGCGAGCCAACTCTCTCTCTCTCTCTCTCTCTCGAATAGTTTGAGTTCAAGGCTCCACGACAGCAGGTGTCCTTGAAAAAGACAGTGGCTCGTTACCAACGCTTTTACTGCTTTGTGGCTAATCTTGACCTCTGATTGCACTCTAAAGGAGATAAATAACTAACTGTATTTCAGGAAAAACACGCAGATTTTAAATCCAGTTTGAACTCAGATTGTATTTTAGACAAATACGATCAATTTAAAGGCCAAGTACAATAAATGTAAGGGTCAAAGTGTTGAAGCTAAAACAAGCTTCATAGCACACATAACAAAGCAGGACAGAAATATTCATATTATGACAATTATTGATTGGACCATACTGTTTTTCAATCAGTTTGAACACAAGACAAAACAAACTGCTTTGTTTCCATACCAGACTCCAGTGTGGTTACAGTGGGACACACATTGTATGAAATGGAAAAACATAATCACCCCTCTCCCTTTCTGTTCATCTTTAATGGGAAATTTGAGATACTACTGAGTACAGAGCTTAGTCTGTCACATCACATGACGCGCTGCAACTAATGCAGCTGACAAATGGGCATATCATGGATCCCAGTTTCGTGAACGATCCCTCTTCGGAAACAGGTGGCAGCCGCTGTAAGACCAGATGTCCCAGTGCAGCCGTGGTAAAACGAGGACTGTGGAGATACAGCGGTGAACAATGCGTGACCAAGACCGAAGGTGGTCCGGCTTGTGTTCAAACCCCAGGAGGGCCAACAATGGGGTGAAGTCTGGTGAGGGGGGGAAGGGGTGTGCAGACTCTCCCAGACATACCCGGTTGTGCCCAGTCCCTTGGGGTAAATGAAGCAACCCCACCTCTGAAAACCATCCCCTGCTTCAGTGTGAGGAAGTGGATGCTTTTCAACAACCAGGAAGTCATCTCAGACATCCCAGAGATGCCTTTCCCCCTCCACACATAACACTTCAAATCCATCGGATCCTTTGTTCAGACATCTCTGCTTGTTAATGCCATGCTTCAAAACCTGCTATGCCCATTTGTTTGCACTGTATAAATAGACAGTAAGCATTACCGGTGCGATTGAAGTAAGTCTGTGGAACTTTGCCAAACTCTATCGAAGCTGTCGCCATACTGAGCCTCGCTGTTACAGAATTAGCCTTTGCACATACAGTGTTTATCGCAAGCTTGAATGTTTTGTTTTGACATGTTGGTAGTATTTGCACAAATATGATGAAAAGATCTGTCTGTAGAAATCAGAAACAGAGACCACATGAGTGAGACTTTGGAACCAACAGGTGTTCCAGAAAGCTGAGACCACAAGAGTGCAATTAAAAAATGTAATATTCACAAAGATAGTGATGGACACATTGCACTTTAATGAGAACTTGCTGCTGTTGCTGACACAAGGTTGAATTTAATCTTTCAGGCAGTTAGAATCAAGTTAATGGCCAAGTACAATACATATAAAGGTGACACTGTCAGCTAAAACAAGCTACATAGCACATATTAAATATAGTAAATAACATCAAGCTGTATGGTAATCATGAAATGAAAAATGAACAAATTCTCATTGTTAACAGAACAGGACAAAAGTATTCACATCATGAGTGTAATTGAGTCCACCATGTAGAACAGCATAGTGGTGGTACATGGTGAAATGTGACTGAGCTTTGTCCTAAGCTCACTGTGTAGTTGTTGTGGACATGGTTGTAATTCATGTCATACTTTCTGTCGGATCCAAAGGACATGTATTTAATAGCGCATACGCTGGCATGGCATGAAAGGACAAATCATTCTTCGCCCACTGCTCATGTCTATTTGTAAAGACAAGTGTGACATGCTTTCATTCTTTCAGGTGCACAGGTGCAACACAGAAATATTACCCCTGCACCGGAACTGAATCTTCCTGTAACAAATAATCCTTGAAATTACTCCTTGACGATTTGAGGGTAGCTTTCAGCACATTTATTTGTATTATTTTAATGGTAGGATCTTTTTTGACCCGGTGAGGTGGTTTTTTTGAAGTATCTTTGTAATTACATTTTTTTATCATTTCATATTCCAGCTATTCCTCAAAAAACATGTTTTGGATATCATGCCATTCTAATTTTCAATTTACATTTTAAGAAATTGTAGTTTTTGTATTACTACCCTACTACTGGGTCAAAAAGAAATGACCCGCATGCATTTTCTATGGAACCCTATAGGAAAATGTTTTTTTTCAAAATGTCAAAAAAATTATAAAATTATAAATAGTGAAAAATTAAATATGAAATATTTCTAGTGTGAACCACAATATAATACTAAATATTATACAAGGGATTTCTCTTAACCAAAATGACAAAAATGGCATAAAAACACATATTATTCTAATACGGGTCCTTTTTGACCCACTTATGGAAGAGTGCGGGTCCAGTCATCTAAGGGTTAAATGCTAAGAATAGTTAACATTATCTGGACCTCATATCTGTAACTAACTTATAGATTGCCTCACAAGACTAAAGGAATAGAAGTAGGGTTTCTAAATCTGAATTGTACCTCCATTTCTAATTGATACAAGCACCACATTGAAATAATGTATCTTTTGTATATCTCTTTAAACGTTCTGTTAAAAAAGATCAAACTTTTATCTCTGTGCACATTTTATTTTCAAACTATTCTTTTGTGGAATTGTATTATAATTGTGAAATTGATTTTATTATTTTTGTCAGTATTGTGAAAGGGTTGAACATGGAGCAGATGTGCAGAACTACACAGGTTCATCTGACTATAAGCTCTTGTATCTAACCATGTTTTTCTTCGGAGGAGGAGGAGACGAAATCAGAGCAAAAACAAAAGTGGATATTGGATTAACATTTATGTTGTTCTGTGTTAAGAATAGAATATAACCCTTTATTGTCATTATACTGATACAATGAGATGAGTAGAGCTACGCTTTTTTTTAAGGTACCATCAAAAATACAAAATAAACAAAAAACAAACAAGAGTTTGCAAGATGAGTATGTGATGATAATCTCAGGGTTTGTCCACATGTGCTTGCCAACTTGCTGTATGAGCAGTGTGAAGAATCCATAGCTTTGTGGTTTTGATGTGGCCTGAATACTGGCCTATAGCCTGGGGTTTATCTCCAGCTGGAGCCTTAGTCAAATGTAGGACCTTGCACTGAAGCCCCATACAGCATTCAGTGATACACTGATACTGCGCTTAAGTATTCAACAAATCCCTTATGTATCTGCACAAAAATTGTCCAGATGCCAGTTTTGTGGTTTCAAGTGTGGAGCTATCTTACTCCTGATGCCAATACATTTTCATGCCAGATAATATGACAAATATGAATGTTATTAAGATACTTAACTCGAGCCCTGTCACAGTGTGAATCTGGAAAACCTCTAATCCAAACATTGGTCTGTGAATCATATTTTAGGCAAACGCTAGCAGCCTTAGAGTTCTTCCAGTACAAATAATGACAATGCATGCTGTGTTTGGCTGAGAAGCGAAAACCAAAGAGATATTCAACACTTGGCATGCACATCACATAGCAAATCATTTGAAAGCTGCATGTGGAAATTGGGCAACAATGTGGGACACTAAGCTCACTATCAGTCTTTTTAGTCTAATTTTATATTTATCACATTATATCCACCTCATGTCAGGGTGTGATATTGACATAGGACACAAAACGAGGGGATTTCTTCCTCTTTTTCTCTTCATCCTCACTTCTCTCCTGTCCTTTCTCACGTCTCTTCTCCCCCCTCACCTCCTCTCTGTCTCTGCAGGGTTTCTCTCTCCAGCAGGTGGCCAGTCAGTCAGCAAAGACTCCTCTAACTGTTTGGCACCATGGCAACATACAATGAAAACAACACTCATGCATGCCTGTACGCAGACCAATACAAACACACTCATAAATGTTTACGTGCATGCCCAGAGAAAGCCCTTTGCACACATACACAAACACAAGCTTGGATACCCATGTGCTCAAGGTGGCAAAAGCCCACACACACACTCGCTCACACACATGCACACAGTTGTGATAGGTTTGCAGCTACAGCTGATTTTTAAAGCAATAACCATTTTAGCACGTCATGGTTGATCAGGCACACTGTATATAAGTGGGCGGAGTTAGGCCAGATGCCTAAGTTAAATGCAATACCCCAGCAACAGATCTTGGATACAAAACTCATTTCTGTCAGCAGGGGTCAGACCTCAGCTGGGTGTCGGTCCCGAGTGCCAGCTGAGCAGCAGAGGAGGATGCATGGAGAGCAAAGCCAGAATTGGGGTCACAACAAATGTACCGAGCAGGACTGTGACATCTTGCCAAGTGCATAGTCCAACTCTTTTCCACATGTGTGAGATTAGCTATACCGCAGCAGAGTGTAAGACATCTGATGGACACTTGTATTCAAAGTGCCCTGAGGAACACTGAGGGCATTCTGAACATTTTCAAAGAAAAGTAACAGCTGAACTTGGCAGTGTGCTGAGCCATTCCTCTAAGTTTATTAGGGAACCTCTAACCGCATGTAATGCTACCTAAGTTAATTTTCTTACCACCAAATAACCAAAGGATGTGAGCGATGCAAATGTATTAATGTACAGGAGTGTTAAGAGAGACTAAATGCTAAACAAAGAAATGTAACAGTAACCAATATGTATTGTGATGAAGTTAGGGTGATATAAAGATGACAGTCAATAATGTTCCCATAACTGTTTTAAACAATGGCACTCAAGAATGTTCAGCTTTTAACCCATATAGATTTCCACCAAGAATTGATAGAACAAAAATGCATTATGACCATGTTTTAATTCACTTGTACTACCACACATTTGTAGTTCTTGCACAATCTAATAATATGTTTCTCTATTCTAATGAGGCTCAGAGGAAACAGAGGAGGTGTGACATTCAGGGAATGTTATTTTCTATATCTCAGGAGATCATGCTTTGTTCCTCAAACAGTGAATTCTTCAGGATATCTGTTTCTTCTGTCACTTCCATGTCTGGGTTTCCTTAGGAGTTTCTTCAGTCTCTTGCACGCGAGGATCTCCCGAAAAGCTTGAGGAAGGAGCAGTTAATTCATAGCCTATTGGTGACAGGAAGCTAATCAATCAGAGGTGGCAATTTCCACACTCAGCTAGCATGAAGAGTAACGCACCACTTACTCCCCGGGGCTAATGACACGGCGCCTGGATCCCAAAAATCACCTCGTCAAAGCAGGGCAATGAAAGAGAGGGAATTCCAAGCAATTGCCCACTGTCAAAACATCCCATTATGGTTTTATTGGGAGGAATGACCAGGTTACTATTGACGACCTCATCGAGTTCATGTGATGGGATGCATGAATTAAATAGTCTACTTTTCTTTTACTACATATTTTTGAAATGTCAGGGTTTATCCTAAGCTCTAAGAGAATATACATGCATGTTTACTATATAAAAGGATCTAAGATAAATACCTTATGGTAAGCATTCTCCACGAAAAAAAACCTGCTTGGTAAGTTAGTCGATCTATTTAATAAAATAAATACTACTGATAAAATATTTTATAAGTATTTAAGCAACACATAAGCAAACTAGTGAGGAAAAACCTCATTGGATATTTACGGAAGAGGATTAGGGCCATGATTTATTTTTTTGGGAGGATTTGAAAAAAAATACGTTTTTTTTTGTTCTGAGAAAAAAGTCTCAATTCTGACTTTCATCTCAGAATTCTGACTTTAAAGAATAAAATATTCTTTAAAATATATATTTTTTTGTTCTGAGGAAAAAGTCAGAATTCTGAGATTTTTTCTCAGAACAAAAAAAAAACATTTTTTTCAAATCCTCCCAAAAAAAAATGAATGTGGCCCTAATCCTCTTCCGTAGATATTGGCTACTGTCGTAGACATTTTTTTTTGTGAAAGTTATTGAATGGTCTCTTTTATAAGTGTGGTTTTCAGAAGGTTTGAAAGAGCTGCAACAAATTCACAGAAATGGACCTCGCCTTGACCTTGCCCCGACCCAACGTCCAACTCCAACCCCCCAATAAAAGGTCCTATAATGTCAAGTTAAGTGTGATTAATGGCAGTACCAGGCACACAGTCTTTCTGTGTGCAATACACTTCAAATACAGCCAAAGCATCCAACATCCAAAGCATTTATAGAAATATTTGTGGAGGTCTACTCCTAGACTCTGTACTGTACATCCAAAGTCCTTCAGTTGCTATTTTTCATCTATAACCCGTAAAACTGTATCCTTTTAGTCTTGAAAAACACCATCATTTGTTTTCATTTCGTGTTATTGATTTTGTGAGAGCAGCTGTCACTTCTCAGAGTGGCTGACGTCTTATTTTGGAGCTGAAACTCTTCTTCCTGTCCACCTTATAGGTTTATTGGCTAATGCGAGAGCTAGCTGTCGAAGTGACACCATGGCAGGGGAGAGTTTATCATTCTGCTGACAGGCTAAATAACTTGTGCCGAGGCAACAGATAACAAATGGGCTCAAGTTGTGGCTTGAGTGTCTGTGTGTTAAAGACAAGAACAACTGGGCTGCAGCAGAAATAAATGGTCCTTACTTTTTGTTCATATAAGTATAGAGTACACACAGAAACAAGAAGATGAATATGTGTTTACTGAGCACCAACAAGAAAAACAAATTCATGGTACATATTAAAGGTTTCAACAACCTAATCTTGCCTTTAAAACATCTTGTTGAGCCATGTAAATTAGAAGCAGGGATGTTTATTACAGCTTCAACGATGGATTTGGATAAAAACTATGATTTGTCCCTAATTTGATGTAACCCTCATCACTATTAGTGAGGTTTGCATTTGCAACAATTAACAAACCGTCTGAAATTCACATTACATGTTGTTGAAGTGCAAAATGGGTAATAACGTGACAATATCACTAAACCTTTTTATTTATCATTATTAATCTATGCCAGGGGTATTCAACTAAAATTCAACGAGGTCCAGTTAGAGAAAATCTCCCCATGCAAAGGTCCGGAACATCAAAATGTCTAAGTTGCTTTATGAATTAGTGTGATATATATTGAAGTAGCTTTATCAACGTCTGCATGTAATCAACAACTGACTGCCAATCAAATAAAGAAAGTACAATTCAAAAACAACAGTATTGTCAATTAACATTGAACTATACAGATATACAGTAAATACTGTGGATATGTGTAATGTTCCTCTCTGGCTGCATTTAAAAATAAAATAGAGAAAATAAATAAAATAGCTTTTGGAAATATGTGCATCTTAAAAGTGCTTAATTTTAGATAAATAAAATAAAGTGTAGCAGCAGCTTGAGTTTCCCTTTTTCTTTGTTAACCGTTTCACATCATGACTTAACAGTTTAGCCAATTATAGAACAATATCAGTATTTACACATCATAACAATATAACAGTTTGAAAGTTTCTCTTTCTTTCCCTCTTATATTGCAGTCCCTCACTCACTTTTTTAAATTCAGTGCGAGAATTGAGCTTTTAGGTATAGGCAAAGAAAACAGTTCAGGGTCAGGTTTAGATCATTTGAAAATGTGTTGCAGTGAAAATAATTGCGTTTTGAACCTGGACTGTTAGATTTAAAATGTGTTTTATAAACAAATCCATCGTGTTGACCCTAACCCTAACCCTAACCCTAATCCAATATGTACAACAAACCTATGCAAACTGCTTTGGTTTCCCAGTTGTAACTATTGCATTTGTGTATTTCTCGTGCAACATTAGCATTTTAAGACATCATGCAGATTACATAATGCAAGGCTTGATTGATTTATTCTGGCTGACATTAGTTATCCCTCATAATAAGCCTTCAGGATCTAGTGTCAAAGCAGCAGGCTAATAAGCTAAGGCTGTTGATAGTGCCACACTTGCTGTTCACCTTTGCCTCGTAGGTGTCAAACTGTCAGTAAGAAACCCAGCAGGCTTCGGGAGTTTACTGCAACTGCAGCGGGACGTAAACAAATCAATTTCCTTGTAAAGAAAAGTGTCAGAAGACCTCTCAAGGATGATGCACATTCTTATAGCTGTGATGTGTCAAAGCATAAACAAATGCCCTGTTCCTTCTCCCCCTCTGTTTACAGCTGTTTCTGCTCATACAGTAAGTGAGATATACCCGTGAGGCAACCAGGGCGCTATCGTAAGCCCGTGAAAATGTGCTCCAAGAGATAAATTCCAAGATGTCAGAGGAGCTGTCAGTGTGAAAGAATACTCGGGTCATTACCACCTTCAAATCTAGCTCGCATGCAAACTCCCCCTCCCCTCGGAGACGGACCCCTGCTGAGGATGAGCCAGACTTTCCCACAGTGAAAAACTGACTTGAACGACTTTATTGGCCAAACTGTTATCCCCCATATGAGAACAGTTTACAAAAAGTAGCTTAAATCGCCAAGGGTAAAAGCCATTAGCAAGGTTTGTGGGTCAATACTCCAAGAAATCACCCAAGAGATGCAACACATGTCCCTGTGTTAAGACTCAAGACCTTCTGTGTTGGTGTTAGAATTTGCTAAATAAAGTTGTCTGTGTCTTATGTTATAATCATTAATGTGCTCATTTTGACCGAGGCATACTTCTAAAAAACCTGTTCTGGCAACAACGCATCAGCCGATGGAAAGACTTTCAATAATGCAATCTATAATGTCAGAGCAGCAACTTTATCACTATGTGGAAACCTACATCAGGGTGGGTCGAGAAGCCTCAGCTGTCAGATGTCCTTATTAAGGATGTCTAATAAGCCCAGGTTACAAGATGGTTCTGAGAAGTAAGCGATATCCGCAGAGCATTCGACACATACAATAAGGCAGCGAGCCTTAGTGTGGATTTCATACTCAGGGCTGAGCATACTCTTAGCCTATTTTTGTTGTCCTGATCTCAGACAACCCTGGACCCCATCCAGGATGGTTCAAGTAATATCCACCGTTAATGCTGGGTCCTTTCCCCCTCAGCTGTGACTTGCAGGCTGAGTGGGGTTCAAGAGTGACGGGCAAAACCATTTTCTGTGAACCTTGTCTAAACTCAATTTTTATGATATCTAAGTGTGAGGAAAAACATAACATTTTGGGAATGCTCTTCACTTGCATTTGCAGTCCTGCTCAACCAGGGACAAAGATGGCAAAAGTACGCACATCCTTAACTCAAGTAGAAGTACAGATACTCGTGTTTAGAAATACTCTGGTAAAAGTACTGACTAAACTTCTTTACTCAAGTAAAAGTAAAGAAGTATGGGCTTCGAAATGTACTTAGGTAAAAAGTACCCATAACTAGCAGCTGTTT